>JAMPIV010001877.1:0-482552 GCA_024509875.1 Oreohelix idahoensis
TTTTGTGGTTATTTTAGTGATTTTGTGGGATATAGGTTATATGGTGGAAATAGAGTGGTTTTGGTTTGAGGAGTGGGGTAATAGTTTGATAGGATATATTATAGTTGTTGTGGAGTGGTGTTGTGTTGTGGGTAAAGATTATATGTTGGTAGTTGTTAGGTTTGGTTTAATAGGGAAGTAATTTAGTTTGAGGAAATGAGAGTGGTTATGTGTAGAGTGGGTTGTTTGTAGTTTGTTGGGGATGGGGAGTGAAAGTTGATTTTGATTTGGGTAGGTGGGTTGATGGTTTGTGGGGATTTAGGTTGTTTGTGGTAATGTTGGTTTAAAATGTTGATTGAGGATTAGTTTAATGTATGATATGAAAGTTGGCATTATTGGTTGGAAATGAGTGTAATATTAATGATGGATTTTAATACAAGCTCCGTTATCAATGTTATCTTACATGGAATGTAAAACTGTGAATCATAAAGTGTTATGGGTTATATTCTGGCATTTCTGTATGGTGCAGAAACATGGACGATGAATATGGCATTGGGAAGAAAGAATTGAGGCTCTTGAAATGTGGATATATAGAAGAATGGGGCGTATCTCATGAAGAGGATGTAAACAAAATAAGGAGGTCCTAGTAAGTTCTAGGTATGGAAAAGAGAACTTTTGAGGTGAGGTCAAAGTTCCGACAGCTTTATACTTTGGGTCCATTTTGGTAAATAAAGGATAACACCTTGCAGATGGTGTGTTTAACAGAAGGGAGAGTTGAAGCAAACGTGCAAGGGGAAGACAATAGCAGTAACTATTATTAAGTGGGATTATGTAGATAACATAGAAACGAGATGGAACAGGAAGTAGTCTGTCAGAGTGCACCACCAAGACATTCCAGTAACCAAAAGACGTTGGATATTCCATTAACAGTCAACCTTTCGTTGTGGAATGGCAACTAAAATGAATATGTCATTTGAATATATATCAACCTAATATTATAGAAAATAGCGTAAAGGTAACCCGTTAATCCACGCCCATTGATGCATATTGGTAATATGGTGTTAGGCCCATATGCAATCACTCCGGCCGCATTAACCTTCCCAGAGTTGCTCTGGTACCCATTTGGGGCTGGGTCGACCCAGAAGCCGTTTGTGGCCTAAAAAAATCCCGCCTCATCTGGGGATCGAACCATAGACCACTGCGCTAGGAAGCCAGGGTACTAACCACTATTGAATATATTTAGCCTGTATATATTAATATATATACATATATATGCTATATATTATATAATAATAATAATAAATTCTTTAAGCACCAAACACGGCGCATAAGGCAGAAACCAGTACTCTCCAGGTTGTACGTTGTGACGCCACTCCTCTTAGCTCTTGCACATTGTTTAATCCCAACGTTCTTCCTTCTCTTATTATTGTTCTTCTGAGTGTTTCTTTTGGTCTTCCTTTTTTCCTCTTACCCTCAGGAACCCAAGTGAGCGCCTGTAGTGGTATTCTGTTGTTTTGCATTCGTAGGACATGACCGATAAATGACCATCGTCTTTTCCTTATATAGTTGGAGACATATTTCTGCCTAGAGTCTTCTCTTATTTGTCGATTAGTCTTGAATTCTTTCCAACTGATGTTCATGAGGTTTCTAAGACATTTGTTCTCGAATGTATTCAGCTTGTTCTCCAATGATTTTGTTATTTTCCAACTCTCACAGCCGTATGTTAACACTGAGATAACATTTGAATTAAACAGACGAAGCTTGGTATGTATATTCAATGATCGTAATTTCCAAATGTTAGATAATCTATGAAGGCGCTAGCTGCCAAAGCAATTCTAGTATGGATTTCTCTTGTTGTGTCACCATCCTGAGTCATTTTACTGCCTAAATAATTGAAACTTTCAACTTTCTGTAGTTTTTCCCCGTTCAGGATGATATTAAAGGTCTCGTTAGAAAAGTTCATAACTTTAGTTTTAGAGGCATTTATTTGGAGACCTATTTTAACCGACAGATGACACAAATTATTTACTGCTTCTTGGGATTGTCTGGGTGTTGAACTTAAGAATGCCAAATCATCTGCGAAATCCAGGTCCCCCAGGAATTTTCCATTTGTCCATTTTATACCTAATTGTTCATTGTGGTTGTGATAAAATTAACCGTGATACAACGTTAAAATATCTCCAAAGATAAAATGTAGGGATAAAAAATAATGCGTAAGCTACTAGAAGACATGATCGCCCATGCCGCGGGTCACTACCCGCCATGGAAACTAACTTGTTAGACGTGAAGGCAAAACGTTTACCCTTGTAGACGGGATGAGAACGGAGATCAAAAAGAAAAATATGACTGAACACGTGCTTGAAACTAGCAAGGCTAAAAAGACGCAATTGGTGGGGAAAGGAAAAAAATTCACGTCCCCAAGTTGACACAAGGTAAAGAAATGGACAAAAGGGACCTTAGCTATTATACGCAACAGTCATTTCTTGGACGCTTTTGCGATACTTAGTCCTTTTATTTGAATTCAGCGGCAAACGCATTACAGAAGATGCTCGAACATATTTCAAAAAAAAAACAACTAACCTTGAAAAGTAACTTTTTCTTAATAATAATGTTAGGAATATAAAACCTAGCTGGCCTGATGGCCCATCTTGAGCAGAGAAATAATATGCTTTCATTTATACAGACGGATAGATAATAATGAAGATATTGACAAAAGACTGTGTTGTTCATATCAGCGAGCGACTGCATTGAAACAAAAAAAATGTCACTAATTTTCAAAAAATTGCGGCCTTGAGACTCAAGTGCTAAAATCTAGCTAGAATGAAAGAGAGGGGGAATTAGTGGAAAGTTGTGGCTAAAAATAACTCTAGAGGCAGATTCGTGTAGGAAATGCATGTATAAACAAGTGTGTTTTTTGTAAAAAACGCAAGTAGAGACAGACGGACCAACAGACAATAATACATACTTGACTGAGGTATGACTGAATTGACTTTTGGTAGGAGGTTTGAAATTTGAAAAGGGGGAAAGGTGGTGATTGGCCACAGATAAACATATTATCGGCGCTCAGACGCGCATTTTTGCCATTCATCATAATTGTCCCCAGTAGTAGACACAGTAATTCTTCAGTGGTGTAATTCCCAGAAGCTAATTGCAATATTTAGAGGGACGCCATACTAGAGCCAGCAGCTCAGCTGAGTTTTGCTAGCATATAACTGTGTTCTCTATTCATAACTCTGGTAAGACTGAAAGTATTTCTTTGTACATTTTAATATTGTTTAATGTTTCGAGTGATTTGATACTGCCATATCAAAATCTATCCCTTACAACAAGTAAGGATTCGCTCTAGATCCCCAGCCCCAGTTCAGGGTCTAGAGACAAACAAAATACATAAACGCCAGCAAGGATTATGTAGGGCGGATCAAGTGTTGAGATCAGTGGAACATATCACCTATCCTATTCAATGGCAGGAAGCTAATGAACATAATTCAGAATATGTAGTCTTGGGGAACTTATACTATGTGAAACCAACTTGGTAAGATGTGCTGTATGGTCAGAGAGATCTGACCCCGTCTATGGGTGGTTGTTGTTGGTGTAGTGTTGTGTGTAGAAGTGGCTCAGGCGGTAGAGTTTCTGACACATGACTCAATACTTTTATTTCAGAACTGTGAGTTTTTTAATTGGCACCAAAGTGGTGTCAAATGCTGTGTAGTAAAATACAAGTGAGGACCCGTGCAGTATAGGATTTTGACAGAGCAGCCTTATATTGCCCCCAAGCACGGAGAGGGAGGGCCAGCAGATTCCAGCACCAGAACTACTCAGTCAAGATACGTGAGCGTCTGGCCTGCTGGACATTCACCAACTTATTTTCTAATTAACACACCAATTATATTCCCATCAACTAGAACATACCATGTTGGGAAATAAACTTGTATTCCTCCCATCAGTAAATGGACAATGTTTGGTAGTCATAGACTGGGAGTGATGAAGCCACCCCAACAGCACATCCATTAATCGTTCTCCCAGATAAATTACAAATATAAACAGTAGTAATATTAACTAGTCTTGTAAAATACATATGTACACACCTTTCATTTATTATGCCATATATTCATGCATTTCATTCATAATTTCAAAATCTTTCATATGTTCTGACCAAAATAAAACCTTGGTTCAGAACAAATAAACTTAAAGAAAATTTAATATCAAAATTTTAAACAGCTTGAGTTAGTTCAGTGTGTTATAAATTCTATTAATATTATTAGACTTATTAAATATCTGTGTGTCTGTGTATGTAATCTATCACAACACATTCCATATCAGTACCCTAGAATTTTAACGTAGCCACATTCATTAGAAAAAAAGATATGTGTGAGGTCGTAAGTGGTAGCAAGAAGGGCCTGCTGTAAATTCACAGCTACATTTATCTCAGGAGCCTTCACAGCTGACCTCATGCATCACACTAGGTAATATCACAACCATACAGTACCATCAAATCCACTACATATATTGGGGTCTTGTCCAGGGATAATTAGCTTAGCAGTAATATTAGGATCTCCTGGTGGGAGAATTAAATTAGGGGAACACATTGTAAAAATTAAAAGTGTCCCTTAAAATTAAAAGTGAAATTAAAAGTTGGTGAATCTTCACAGCCAGTGGTAATTAATTAGTTAACTGGCTAATTAGAATTACTTTAGACTATAGCAATTAGAATTACTTTAGTGGTTAGAGATTTATCTTGCTCATTGCTAAATTGTCTAAAAAGTATGGCGGAGCTGGCAAATTTCAGATCAGCTGCTGTGCTAACGGCGAGGGATATGGGAATGGATGGTCAGGTTTTGGTTCAATATGTAACGGCTGAATGTGATAAGTATATTGAACGGGAAGAAAGAAGATTAGAAAAAGAGGCTGAAAGAAAATTAGAGTCTGAAAGGTTGGCTGAAGAGAAGAAGTTAGAGGCTGAAAAAGAAATTAAGAGGCTGCAGATTGAGGCAGAAGAAAAACGACAGATAAGGGAAGCAGAAGAAAAAAGATTGACTGCCGAAAGGGAGGCAGCAGGTAAAAAGGCCGAAAGGGAGGCAGAAGATAGAAGGTTGCAAAGGGAGCACGAATTACGACTAAGGGAGCTGGAGTTACAAGGCCAGGCTCCTGAAAATAGTGCCAGCCCTTTTGCCTCAGATGCTACGCCCAGTCTGGGAGCCTCAAAATCAGCTATGGGGTTTCATTTAGACCATTTTGTTGAAAAAGACGATGACATAGAGGGGTACCTCGGACGTTTTGAGTTATTAGCTACTACATATGGGTTAGAGAGAGAGAGGTGGAGTTTAAAGTTATCACAGGGACTGAGAGGTACTTCTTATGAAGTCCTCGCAAAAATGAACAGAGAAGACCAAGACAATTATGACATGTTAAAGCAGGCTTTGTTATTAAGGTACGAAAAAAATGGTGAATTTTATCGTAAGAAATTTAGAAATGCCAAACTGTTGTCTGGGAAGACATACCACCAATTCTCTGCCAGACTGGAAACCTATTTGGAGAAATGGACTGCTCTGGGGAAGACCCAAGATCTTAAGGAGATGATCATGATAGAGCAATTGAGAGAGTCCATGGCTCCAGACATGAGAAAATTTCTCATGGAACAAGGTGCAGAGAAGTTGGGGGAGGTTTTAAATGTCGCTGAGAGGTATCAGGCAGCCCAGGCAGAAGTAAGTGGCTCTAAAAAGAAGCATATAGAAAATTTTAAAGCTCCACAGCCATTTAATAAATTTGAAAATAGAGAACAGGGTAATAAGGGCAGGACAAACTTTGAACGGCCAAGAAATGACTATCGAGACAGAAACTCACAGTTCAATGACCAAAAATCCAATGAAAGAAAACCGTTTAACCAAGGAAAAAGATGGTGTAAATGGTGCAAGAAAGATAACCATAACACCGAATTTTGTAGAAGGAAACCTTCAAACATTGCTGCAATGAAGTCGGGGACTCAAAGATTAAAGGTTAATCCTAAAGGACAGCAGGAACCTTATCACCCCCCAGTTTGTGAGGATGTTATTTGTAATGGGGTCACCATAAGGTGCCTTTATGATACAGGTTTGGATTATGATTCAGTTGTGAAGTCTAGCCTAGTGGACCCAAGTCAGTATACCACAGAAACAGTGGAAATACAAGGGGCAACTAAGGACATACCACTCATGACACTTCCCATCGCAAGGATAACGGTGAAAACTCGCTATGTGGAAGGAGAAATCAGAGCAGCAGTGATAGATGAACCAATCTACCCTCTGATATTGGGGTGTAGATACGTCTTCTTGGGAATCCCGAGAGACCTGTGATCATGGCGACAGTGCAGACCAGGTCACAGAAGAAGGAGGAAGAAGGTGAACCTATAAATGCTCATCCAGAGGAGATGAGGAAGGCGCAGGCTGAGGATAGGACACTCAAGCTATGTTTTTAAAAATTGCCCAAATGCCACACACCTCCGAGCAAGGGGGAATATTTTATGAAGAACAAACTATTATACAGGAAGGCCGGAACTGGAACAAATGGTCACAACCAGCTGGTTCTTCCCACTTCATATAGGGATAAAGTGATGGAACTCGGGCCTGCGATTCCCTTCAGTGGTCACATGGGGATCAGCGCCACAGGACAGCGTATAGCTTGTCATTACTTCTGGCCAGGGATAAAGGAGGATATAAAAAGATATGTCAAATCCTGTCCAGAATGTCAAAGGGTAGCTCCAAAGCACTGGACTGCTCCTGCAACTCTAGGGGAAATGCCCATAGTGGGAACACCTTTTGAGAGGGTTGCAGTGGATATTGTGGGACCTCTCACTCGGACCAAGAGGAGGAACAGTTACATCCTTACTCTGGTGGACACGTGTTCTATGTGGGGAGAGGCGGTAGCCCTGCCATCAATTGATTCAAAACATGTAGCAGAGGCACTACTTACAATATTCACCCGATTAGGATTCCCGCATCAAATCTTGACTGATAATGGCTCTCAGTTTAAGGGGAAACTAACGGAAGAAGTTTTTAAGCTATTTCAAGCCAGACACTTTCATTGTAGTCCGTACCATCCGCAAGGGAACGGCCAGGTAGAGAGGTTCAATGGGACTCTCATTTCTATCCTGAGAAAGCTGGCACACGAAAAACCGGATCTGTGGGATCAATTCCTGCCCGCCGCATTGTTTGCGTATCGGGAGGTACCACATAGTTCAACCGGGATGGCTCCCGCAACTCTGCTATTTGGGAGGCCAATAAAAGGTCCATTAGAAGCACTATTAAGGACCTGGACAGATGAGAAGGCGGAAGAGACTGTTACCTCATCTTATCAATACGTGAACGAACTGACCACTCGTTTGAAAGCTGGATGGAAACTGGCAAATGATAATTTGAAACAAGCCAGGAAGAAACATGCAGCATATTTTAATAGGAAGGCAAAGGACAGAGACACAGTGAAGGGGTAGCTCTTATGTTATCTAAAGAAGCACAGAAAGCACTCATTGAATGGGAAGCTGTGGGACCCAGAATAATAACAGCTATTTTCAAAACAGCTAAAAAGAAAATTCATGTCAATGTCATCCAATGTTATGCACCAACTAATGACAAAGAAGAGTCTGTGAAAGAAGCATTTTATACTAAACTACAGGAAATTATGGATAAAGTAAAAAGAAGAGACATCACAATTTTGATGGGTGACATGAATGCAAAGATAGGTACAGTCAATACTGGATTTGAAGAAGTCATGGGAAAACATGGGCTAGGAGTAATGAATGAAAATGGAGAACTATTCGCAAACTTCTGTGCTTCAAATCAACTGGCTATAGGAGGAAGCATGTTTCCACATAAGAGAATACACAAGGCAACATGGATATCACCAGACCATAGAACAGAAAATCAGATCGATCATATATGCATAAAGAAGAAGTTTAGATCATCATTGCAGGATGTAAAGGTATATAGAGGAGCAGATGTGGCATCAGATCACCATCTTCTGATAGCCAAAGTAAAAATGAAACTCAAGAGATATGCAACAATGCAAAAATATAGACAACAGTTTAATGTAGGACAGCTAAGAAATCAAGAAACAAGAGACAAATTTGCGGTCACAGTATCCAACAAATTCCAAGTGCTCCAACAGTTGGAAGATGTAGAGAATACAGAAGACTATTGGCAGCAGGTCAAAACGGTATGGAAGGAGACATGTGAAGAAATACTGGGGAAAAGGGAAAGACAACAAAAAGCATGGATAACAACAGAAACCATCAATAAGATAAAAGATAGAAAAAAACAAGAAAGCAGAGTTAAACACAAGCAAAACCAGAAGTTCCAAAGCCAAGGCTCAAGAAGTGTACACAGAAGCAAACAAAGAAGTAAAAAGAAGTATCAAAAGAGACAAGAGGAAGTATATTGAGGAGTTGGCAAGAGAGGCAGAAGATGCTGCAGCCAAAGGAAATATGAGAGAACTGTATAGCAGCACAAAGAAGCTAACAGGGAAATACAAGCAAACAAGTTGCCTCATAAAAGATAAGAATGGGAAACTGCTCAGCAATATACAAGAGCAAATGAAGAGGTGGACAGAATATTTTGGGGACCTTCTCAATAGACCAGCTCCACAAAACCCGCCGGACATCCAGCCAGCAGAAGAAGAGCTACAAATTAACGGTGAAAGACCAACGAAGGAAGAAATAAAGAAAGCCATAAAGCTTCTAAGAGATGGAAAAGCGTCTGGACCTGATAGCATTCCAGCAGAGGCCATCAAAGCAGATATCGACACGGCTACAGAGATGTTATATAAATTACTTGGTAAAGTCTGGGAAAAAGAAGAGATACCAGCAGAATGGAAGGAAGGATATCTGGTTAAGTTGCCTAAGAAGGGAAATCTACAAGAGTGCACAAATTATAGAGGAATAATGTTACTATCAGTGCCAGGAAAGGTATTGAACAGGATTATCCTTGAGAGATTAAAGGAGTCCATAGACAAGAAATTGAGAGATGAACAAGCAGGTTTTCGACAAAACAGATCATGTACAGACCAGATAGCCACTTTGAGAATAATAGTTGAACAAAGTCTGGAATGGAATTCACCACTATACATCGGATTTGTGGACTACGAAAAAGCATTTGACAGTGTGGACAGAGAATCACTTTGGAAATTGATGAGGCATTATGGAGTTCCCCTGAAAATCATTAATTTAATAAAGAAAACCTATGAAGACATGACGTGCAGAGTTCTTCATGAAGGACAGCTTACAGAACCATTTGGGATAAGAACAGGAGTGCGACAGGGATGCCTCTTGTCTCCATTTCTTTTCTTGCTGGCAATAGATTGGGTTATGAGATCATCGACAACACACAACAGAAATGGAATCCAGTGGACTCTGACTAAGCAGTTGGATGATCTGGATTTTGCTGATGATTTGGCTCTCCTGTCCCATAACCGTAATCAGATGCAGGACAAATTGAAAACACTCGATGAGAGGTCACAGCAATTGGGTCTGAAAATACACAGGGAAAAGACAAAAATAATGAGAATAAATGCAGGTAATGAAAACGGGGTTGAACTTGAAGAAACGCCAATACAAGATGTAGAATCATACACATATCTTGGCAGTAATATAGACAAAGTTGGAGGGACAGACAGCGATATCAAAATAAGAATACAAAAAGCAAGAGGAGCTTTCATTGCATTGGGAAATATATGGAGATCAAGAGAAATAGGATCCAACACGAAAATAAGAATCTTCAACTCAAATGTGAAGTCAGTCCTATTGTATGGCTCGGAGACATGGAGAACAACAAAGACAACAACCAAAAAGCTACAGACTTTCATAAATGGGTGCTTGCGTAGAATAGAGGGATTAAAATGGTATGACAAGGTTACCAATGTGGAACTGATGACAAGAACTGGACAAGTGCCAGTGGAACAAGAGATGAGAAGAAGACGATGGCGATGGATAGGACACATACTGAGGAAACCTGTTGATAGCATTACAAGGCAGTCCTTGTTCTGGAACCCCCAGGGCAAGAGAGGCAGAGGAAGACCAAGAAGTACATGGAGAAGAGAGTTGGAAACAGAGGTGAAAATGATGAGGAGAACATGGAAAGAACTTGAGATGATGGCACGTGACAGGAGGACTTGGCATGTGTTTGTTGAAGGCCTATGCTCCTTTGGGAGTGGAGGGTTATGAATATGAAAGGACAGAGAACTAGCTGTGGGAGAGAAGGTGCTGCTTCTACTACCCGGCAGCCAGAATAAATTACAAATTGGATGGCAAGGTCCATATACGGTTCTAGAGAAGGTGTCTAGAACAAACTATAAAATTGACAAAAAGGGGAAGGAGAAAGTTTATCATGTAAACCTGTTAAAGAAGTATCTGGACAGACCACTCCAGGAAAGCACCCCCTTACTGACCTTGGCTATCGCAACTCAAATGCAAAAGGAACCACTCACCTCACATGAATACCCATTACATCCTTGTGAAACAGCAGCACAGGTAAAAGTCAGTAAGCACCTGACTAAAAACCAGAGGGAGAGAGTTCAACAGGTTCTGGAGGAACATACAGATGTATTAACAGCTAAACCAGGCCATACAAATTTGCTACAGTATGACATGAAACTGGTAGACTCAAACCCAATCTGTATGAGAGCCTATTCTATTCCGTTCGCGAAGGAGAAGGCATTGAAAGAAGAAATAGATTATTTGTTGAAGGAGGGGATTATTTCACACAGTGAATCATCTTTTAGCTCCAGTGTCGTCTTGTTGAAGAAACCGTCTGGGGAACACAGACTGTGCATAGATTACATGAAACTGAATGCTGTCACAGAAGGACAAGTGGATCCATTACCAGACACAAAACAGTTATTTGCCAGATTAAACAAGGCAAAATACTTTTCAAAGGTGGATCTTAGTAAAGGCTATTACCAGATTCCAGTGAAGCCTGAAGTGAGACCTTATTTAGCATTTAGCACATCGGAAGGACATTATGAATTCAACATGCTACCATTCGGACTGAAAAATGCTCCGAGTGTATTTTCAAGGATGATGCGCAAATTGTTGGATCCCCTGAATAACCCATGTATCACGAATTTCATGGATGATATTCTCGTCGCCACAGAGACATTTGAAGAACACATTGACGCTCTAAAAATGTTATTTAATAGGCTTAGGGAGGCGAACTTAACTGCTAGGCCAACAAAATGTTGTATTGGATGCAAAGAGTTGGAATTCTTGGGACACACTGTATATCAGGGTAACATGACTGTCGTGAGAAATTCTAATCCACATATATAAATTATCAGGTAAATGTAAAGCCTAACACATAAATTCAATAAAAGGAAAGAAGAATGGTAAAGAACAGTGCTGTCACAATGACTGTACGCGAAATCCCCCTTGTTTTCTCCTGCGTCTGCAAATTGTAACGTGTCACGTTGATAGTAAAAGCCTACTGCTTCAATACCCGCTTTCTACGATAAAACATGTGCTGCATTTCTAAGAAAAACCTTGAGATACGCAAGATGACCTAGATTTAAAATTCCATTCATGTCATTTTATACACTACGTTACCATAAACGAAAGACAGATGGACTTAAAGATAGAAAGAAAGGGAGAGGCTGAAAGCCGGAACGCAGGCAATACTACCACAGTCGCGCGATACACAATTACTGCCATCACGCGTGTAAGGCCACATGCACTAGCTTTTTTTCAAATCGACAGTGATAAAAAAAACACTACCCATACCAGAGTTAGGTTTTAAAATCCTGAAAAACGCTTATTAGGAAATATGACATTATACTGGTTTACGTTTGAAAACATGACAGTACCCAGACATCCTAAAGTTTGGAAGTGAGGAGGTAGTAACAGCACGACTATCCTAGAAGAAAATGCATATTGGCTCCATTAAATATATATATTTGGGTTCCTTAGGACTTGCTGACAAATAATATGTTGAGTGTTACGCAAATAGTCTAGGAATTGACAAATTATAGCCAAAAGAAATAGTGAGGGATGTCAGACAACACTAGAATCAGAATCGCTCAGTGGCAGATTTTCACCCCACCATTGTACGGGAAATGGATCTCCATGTAAAATCCGATTTGATTGGCGGAAAATAAATGTAAGGCTAAACACGATTAGTCGGACTATAAATACTACTTCTTTGTTGTTAGGGGAAACGTGAGTAGGAGTACTTTTTTGAAAAGCTGTGTAAACATGGCATGATTGGTTAGACCTGCCAATATAGTCAATTAGAGGCGTCAGGTCAACACCACATTTGCAAATAAACTTACTACAGAATCAGTGCGTTGAGCACCAGTGCATATTTTGTTAAATAAAAGCCTGGGATATCGGCAGATCGAAATTGTGCTATATTCATTGCCGGTCAACGTAATTCTGTGTTATTTCCATGAATTGTGGTAAGCTTGAAATATTTGACATCTTTTAATGAAAATTGAATGTAAATTGATAATTTATGTCTGTATATATGTGTGTCGGCGTCTGTGGCCTAATGGATATGAACGCAGTTTCATAATCCAGATATACCAGGTTCGAAACCTGCTGCAGGCGGTTTGGTAGCAGATCGCTTTGTGTGGATTTTTAACAATGGTATAAGCGCCGTACCGTTCAGAAAGCAATGGCAAACTACTGAATGAAAAAAATTGCCTAGAAAAATCACAAACAGCCAATAAAAGCTGGGGTTGATTGCCACGTCCTGTAAAGGATAAGCAACTAACTTTTTTTATATGTGTGGTTCAGTAGCGAACATGAGGTGAAGCATATATAGTGCTCCAACCTGAACAGAAGGTGTCGGAGGAAAGTAAAACTGCATGGAATTGCCAAACAGTACACTGCCACCTATATTATTGACTAGAAAGAAATAATGCTGGAATTGCAGAGGAGTGGTAACCATTATGGAGAAATATACTGGTGAAAATTGTTTCAGATGAAGATAGCAGTTGGCCTACCGCTCTGAACTCAGTGTTTGTTATGTATTGTGCTCAGTGTAGAAATAGAGTATGAATTAGTTCTGAAGTAGGAGGTACAACCTTCTTATTTCAGGGAACGTGGTCCTAAAGCTATTGAGCAGTACCTGGTCAGAGCTTTGCTGAATCCAGAGGCGGACAGCATACTCCTTGGTCCATATAGCAAACAGTGAGGTGTCTCCAGAACACAGGGGAGCAATCGAGCAGAGGAGTCTTTTCCTGCCGCCATCACGAAAGTTAAGCCTATGTGGCCAGCGGAGCTCAACATTATGTAACCCAATCTTAAACTGACATTGTATAAAAATAAGAGGGGAAATTAATTGTTTTAATGCCAGGAACTGAGAACATCTCCAATACTAGTTCCAACAGAAACAAACACTTGAAGTCATGATGACAAATACCAAAATAGCTTGAAAAACAAAACCAGTATTACCTCATAGTACCACTACACAACTGACACACATAAGATAATATTAATAAAATATGTCACTACAAGATTCATATTGATAAATTCTGTACATATAAATTGTAATTAAAATTGATTGTGATTCCTGGTTCACTTTGTATTTGAATCAGGACACATATATATTAATGAAAAGTACTTAATACATATTGATATTTGAAAATTTACCAGTGACTCATTCAAGATAGTCTTATAGAATGTTACATGTGTGTGAGTGTCACAGTGTTGTCACGTGTGGTGGAATAAATTAAATTGTTTATCTGTCTGTTGTTGTTGTGACTTACACTTCATCATATACATACCCTAGACATTCAACGTAGTCATCACTATATTCCAGAATAATTCTGACTGAGGTATAAATATGTGGTAGCAAGTAAGGTCATCTATAATACACTACCCTTATTAGATATAGATACCTTCACAGCTGATCTCAGTCAGTACACTAAGTCCCCTATAAATATTTATATTATCCCACTTTACCACAATGACCCCTGATCCCAAGAACTTGGAAAAACTGCAGAGAGCACCTAGACCACAAACAAAAAAGGACGTGCGATCATTCGTGTCGTTATGCGGATTTTATCAAAAATACATCAAAGATTTTAACTCTATTTGGGCTCCTCTGACTGATCTGACTCGCAAGGGACTTCCAGATAAAATTATTTGGACTGCGCAAAGTGAATTAGCGTTCCAAGACTTAAAGGAAAAACTCACTAGCAAGCCTATTCTCAAACTGCCTGATTTGACACAGGACTTTGTCGTAAGAACAGATGCAAGTAATGTAGAACTCGGGGCGGCTTTGTTGCAAAGATCATCTTCACCTGATGGGGAACTGAACCCAGTCGCTTATGCAAGCCGCAAATTGAATAAGGCGGAGCAAGGATATTCCACAAGCGAAAAAGAATGTTTAGCGTTAATCTGGGCAATAAAGAAGTTTCAAATCTATCTGTATGGTAAGACTTTTGTGGTCCAGACGGATCATCAGCCCCTCATATTCTTATCTCAGGCTAAGCATGAAAACGCAAGATTGCTGAGGTGGTCTTTTTTGCTTCAACCTTATCAGTTTAGTATCCAATATATCCCAGGCAAATTGAATGTCGGTGCAGATTTCCTCAGTCGGCACCCCTGTGATCAAAATTAGAGTAGTGGCAGGCGTGAGGAGTAATTTTATCTATGTGTATCACTGGTTTTGGAACTTGCCGTAGGCATGTTTTCAAGTGGGGAGATGTGTGATAAAATTAACCGTGATACAACGTTAAAATATCTACAAAGATAAAATGTAGGGATAAAAAATAATGCGTAAGCTACTAGAAGACATGATCGCCCATGCCGCGGGTCACTACCCGCCATGGAAACTAACTTATTAGACGTGAAGGCAAAACGTTTACCCTTGTAGACGGGATGAGAACGGAGATCAAAAAGAAAAATATGACTGAACACGTGCTTGAAACTAGCAAGGCTAAAAAGACGCAATTGGTGGGGAAAGGAAAAAAATTCACGTCCCCAAGTTGACACAAGGTAAAGAAATGGACAAAAGGGACCTTAGCTATTATACGCAACAGTCATTTCTTGGACGCTTTTGCGATACTTAGTCCTTTTATTTGAATTCAGCGGCAAACGCATTACAGAAGATGCTCGAACATATTTCAAAAAAAAAACAACTAACCTTGAAAAGTAACTTTTTCTTAATAATAATGTTAGGAATATAAAACCTAGCTGGCCTGATGGCCCATCTTGAGCAGAGAAATAATATGCTTTCATTTATACAGACGGATAGATAATAATGAAGATATTGACAAAAGACTGTGTTGTTCATATCAGCGAGCGACTGCATTGAAACAAAAAAATGTCACTAATTTTCAAAAAATTGCGGCCTTGAGACTCAAGTGCTAAAATCTAGCTAGAATGAAAGAGAGGGGGAATTAGTGGAAAGTTGTGGCTAAAAATAACTCTAGAGGCAGATTCGTGTAGGAAATGCATGTATAAACAAGTGTGTTTTTGTAAAAAACGCAAGTAGAGACAGACGGACCAACAGACAATAATACATACTTGACTGAGGTATGACTGAATTGACTTTTGGTAGGAGGTTTGAAATTTGAAAAGGGGGAAAGGCGGTGATTGGCCACAGATAAACATATTATCGGCGCTCAGACGCGCATTTTTGCCATTCATCATAAATTGTCCAGTAGTAGACACAGTAATTCTTCAGTGGTGTAATTCCCAGAAGCTAATTGCAATATTTAGAGGGACGCCATACTAGAGCCAGCAGCTCAGCTGAGTTTTGCTAGCATATAACTGTGTTCTCTATTCATAATTCTGGTAAGACTGAAAGTATTTCTTTGTATATTTTAATATTGTTTAATGTTTCGAGTGATTTGATACTGCCATATCAAAATCTATCCCTTACAACAAGTAAGGATTCGCTCTAGATCCCCAGCCCCAGTTCAGGGTCTAGAGACAAACAAAATACATAAACGCCAGCAAGGATTATGTAGGGCGGATCAAGTGTTGAGATCAGTGGAACATATCACCTATCCTATTCAATGGCAGGAAGCTAATGAACATAATTCAGAATATGTAGTCTTGGGGAACTTATACTATGTGAAACCAACTTGGTAAGATGTGCTGTATGGTCAGAGAGATCTGACCCCGTCTATGTGGTGTTGTTGTGTAGTGTTGTGTGTAGAAGTGGCTCAGGCGGTAGAGTTCTGACACAATACTTTTATTTCAGAACTGTGAGTTTTTTATTTGGCACCAAAGTGGTGTCAAATGCTGTGTTGTAAAATACAAGTGAGGACCCGTGCAGTCCAGTATTTTGGCAGAGCAGCCTTAGATTGCCCCCAAGCACGGAGAGGTGGGGCCACCAGATTCCAGCACCAGAACTACTCAGTCAAGATACGTGAGCGTCTGGCCTGCTGGACATTCACCAACTTATTTTCTAATTAACACACCAATTATATTCCCATCAACTAGAACATACCATGTTGGGAAATAAACTTGTATTCCTCCCAGCAGTCAATGGACAATGTTTGGTAGTCATAGACTGGGAGTGATGAAGCCACCCCAACAGCACATCCATTAATCGGTCTCCCAGAGAAATTACAAATATAAACAGTAGTAATATTAACTAGTCTTGTAAAATACATATGTACACACCTTTCATTTATTATGCCATATATTCATGCATTTCATTCATAATTTCAAAATCTTTCATATGTTCTGACCAAAATAAAACCTTGGTTCAAAACAAATAAACTTAAAGAAAATTTAATATCAAAATTTTAAACAGCTTGAGTTAGTTCAGTGTGTTATAAATTCTATTAATATTATTAGACTTATTAAATATCTGTGTGTCTGTGTATGTAATCTATCACAACACATTCCATATCAGTACCCTAGAATTTTAACGTAGCCACATTCATTAGAAAAAAAAGATATGTGTGAGGTCGTAAGTGGTAGCAAGAATGGCCTTCTGTAAATTCACAGCTACATTTATCTCAGGAGCCTTCACAGCTGACCTCATGCATCACACTAGGTAATATCACAACCATACAGTACCATCAAATCCACTACAGTGGTTATAGTTTCTCATAACCCAATCAATAGCTATTCCAAAAAGTAGTGGTGACATAATACAGCCTTGTTTCACCCCTGTTTCTACTGTAAACCATTCTGTATTCCCTTTATTTGTTCTAACACAACATCTTGCATTGTCATATAGCGCTTTGATTATATTCACATATTTTGTTGGAAAACCATAGATTGTAAGTATCTTCCACAATGATGGGCGGTGTAGACTATCAAAGGCTTTTTGAAAATCGACGAAGGTGATAATAAGTGACGATTGCATTTCCACTGATTCTTCTATAATTGTTCTTAGTGTGAATATTTGATCAATACATGATTGTTTCGGCCTGAAACCCGCTTGTTCTTCTCTGATCTTTTCGTCAGCATGCAATTTAAGTCTTTCTAACATCATGCAACATAATAATTTTCCAGGTACTGATAATAGAGATATACCACGCCAGTTATTACAGTCTGATAGATCACCTTTCTTCGGTAACTTTACAATAATACTGTCTTTCCATTGTTGTGGTGGTTGTTCTTCTCTCCATACTTCATTTATGATATCTAAAATTCTCAAGAGGTTGTTGTCATTAACTGCTTTAATCATTTCCCCTGAAATTTCGTCAACTCCAGCAGCTTTAAAATTTTTAAATCTTTTAACGGCTTGTTTGATCTCGTCCAGCGTGAATTCATCGCAAGTTATTGGCAAGGTGGTTGTGGGTGTTTCATTATTAAAATCAGGTGTTACTGTTGGTGGTGGTCTGTTTAGCACCTCCATGAAGCGCTCAGCCCATCTCTTCATTTGTTCTTTTTCTGTTGGTATTGGATTCCCTAATTTATCTTTAACAGGTGTTTCCATATCAGTAGGCTGGTGACATAGTTGTTTTGTAATTTGATAAAGGCACCTACTATTACCAGTTCTTGCAGCATTTTCAGCTTCTACGGCCAGTTCATTGATGAAATGTCTTTTATTTCTTCGAGTTTTTGTCTTCACTTCTTTATTTAACAAGTTATAAGTTTGTTTGCAAGATTCAACAGCATTATGTGTACTTGCCGCTAGTAGTTTAAGTTTTGCTGTTTTCCTTTCTTGTATTTTATCCCAAGTATCTTCTCTCATCCATTTTTTCTTTTTGTGTACTAGGTATCCGGTGGTCGCTACAGCTGCTTCTGTCATTGCTGTTCTCAGTTGTTCCCATTTAGTATCGATTGTCTTGGTGGTGACATCATTGTCAATTTTGCCTAAAGCATCGAAATAGTTGTTCATTTTGACATTACATTCCTCTTTTACATCATTTGATTGCAGTCTGTGTACATCTATTCTTCTATTTTTATTCGGTTGGTATAACTTCTTCAGTTTAATTCTCAGTTTAGCTATGCAGAGGTTATGATCGCTTCCGAACTCTGCACCTCTGTATGCTCTGACGTCTTGAACTGATGAGCGAAATTTTGCGCTTATGCAGAAGTGATCTATCTGGTTCTTAGTTCTGCCATCAGGTGAATTCCATGTTATCTTGTGGATATTCTTATGTGGAAAGATGGTGTCCGCCACAACGAGGTTTGATATTTCACAAAGTTCTAGAAGTCTTTCACCATTTTGATTCATACAGCCTATGCCATGAGTACCGAGATATCTTTGTACTCCATCGTTGTTGTCACCTACTTTGGCGTTAAAATCGCCCATGACTACTATTATGTCATGCTTGGGTATTGTGTTGATGGTACTTAGAAGTGCTTCATATATAGCCTATATATATTAATATATATATGTATATTAATATATAAAAATTATATAATAAAACTAAAATAAAATTATAACTAATTTTTATTATTTTTATTATATTATTTTATAAGGTAGTATGTTTTGCTAAGTGTTGCAATTCTAACGGAATATAAAATTCAACGGAGTATGTGTTGAAAATTCACGCTATTGATTCTATTCAACAAACCGGTAAGTAAACTAGTTTTCTTCTTTTTGTTTTGTTAGTTGAAATACAAAGAATAGTACAAATATGTGCTACTGTATTGGCATCTAATTTTATTTCAAATTATTAGTTAACCTAAACGAAAATGCATATTGCACGGCTGTTTGCGAGCGATCTTTTAGTTATTTCCCCTTTTTCCCCGACCGCGCTATTTATAGCCCACTTGACAGAGGTCACGTGGTCAGCTTCCTAATGGGAAAAACATGTGGCGATGTTTACTTTTGATAGGGCTTAATTAATGCTTTTAGGCTACTTTTTTATTATAAATACCGGCTTTAATTTTGCATAAAGCTAGACTAGAAATGTTAGAGTAAATTTTAGAACAAGAACAAACATTTTATCACAATTAGAACAGAAGATATAATAGTCTGAAATAGTGTAAAATTTACGTTTTTTTTATATTTTGTTATGGTTTGTTTATAATGCAATTTTCACTAAATCGGTCACAATCAACATGCATAACAAATTACAGAAATCAAAAGTAGAAAACCTGCAGAAAATGGATATCAAAGATTTGTTTTGGTTTCATGCGTCAAACATTAACTATTGAAAGTTTAAATTGCAAGTCCACATTTATTACCTTAAAATAACACACCCAATTGTCCCCAAAACATGTTTGAATTGCTTTTATGCTACTTTATTATTATAAATACCGGCTTTAATTTTGCGTAAAGCTAGACTAGAAATGTTAGAGTAAATTTTAGAACAAGAACAAACATTTTATCACAATTAGAACAGAAGATATAATAGTCTGAAATAGTGTAAAATTTACGTTTTTTTTTTTTACATTTTGTTATGGTTTGTTTATAATTCAATTTACACTAAAACGGTCACAATCAACATGCATAACAAATTACAGAAATCAAAAGTAGAAAACCTGCAGAAAATGGATATCAAAGTTTTGTTTTGGTTTCATGCGTCAAACATTAATTATTGAAAGTTTAAATTGCAAGTCCACATTTATTACCTTAAAATAACACACCCAATTGTCCCCAAAACATGTTTGAATTGCTTTTATGCTACTTTATTATTATAAATACCGGCTTTAATTTTGCGTAAAGCTAGACTAGAAATGTTAGAGTAAATTTTAGAACAAGAACAAACATTTTATCACAATTAGAACAGAAGATATAATAGTCTGAAATAGTGTAAAATTTACGGGTTTTTTTTTTACATTTTGTTATGGTTTGTTTCTAATTCAATTTACACTAAAACGGTCACAATCAACATGCATAACAAATTACAGAAATCAAAAGTAGAAAACCTGCAGAAAATGGATATCAAAGTTTTGTTTTGGTTTCATGTGTCAAACATTAATTATTGTCAGTTTAAATTGCATGTCCACATTTATAACCTTAAAATAACACACCCAATTGTCCCCAGAACATGAGAGCTAACAATTATCTCAATCATACATCATGAGTTCTGATCCAGTCTGCGCAATGTTTTTCTAATATGTGCTGTTTATGAATTGTCTTACTAGGGAATAGCTTTCTGAACAAAGACATATAAGTCTCTATCGATGCTGTTATTGATTCTTTACTAATTGGTTTACTGTGTGATATTTTGTTGTGTACTTTCTCAAATGCTTCTTTCAGTGAGTTGAATTGTTCTTGGGCAATAAAAGCTATGTTAGTTATATCTTGTTTGTCTGTAATTTTCAGTGTTTGTGTAATGATTGCTCTTGTAAGATCTTTATAAACTTTTTGTGTGAGATATCTGTGGCAGTGATTCCCTATAAATGCTCTGCTATTATAAGCCTGTTGTATGATTTTGTGTTTGGCTAGTACCTTGTCCATGTGTGAGCAAACTGGACCAGACCTAGTACACAGATCTTGAAACTGAAGTTTGGCCAGCGCATCTTGTGCATTTTCAAGTCTAACTTTAAAATTATCTGTCTCCTCCTCATCCTCACAAAGTTCAATACCTACCTGAAAAATTCAATTTTAGCTCCTAATTCTTCTGCCTATTTCCAGTTCCTACTAAATCTCTTCAAGTTCTTAAAAGTACTAATGTTTGCATGTATCTCTTGCGAATTCTCAAATATCTTTGCGTCTATTGTATCAGCTACCTGTTCTAGAAGTCTGTGGTGTTTCAAAACAATGCCTAATAAAATATGAAGGTAAGGAGGAGCTACATTTTCAATTTCAATCTCTAACATTGGTTTGTGTAAACAATTATGGTAATGTGCCACTTGCCTTTTATTCCCTTTCCCATATTTCATATATCTATTGTAATCTCTTATCAACATGGCCAAACTTCTTGGTTTGCAAGTTGTATGCTCTCTGGATGTCTTTGATGAAAATGTTTGGTTTGTCTGGAGCTCAAGGAATATACCCATGTCTGTGGTGTCTCCAGCAAAACAAGGAAATAATCCCCGAATAAGAAAACAACAACTTGTTTACCATCCCATTCTAAATATTTTAGTGACTCTATCTGAGCTTTCATGCCATTCATAAATATTTCTAAATTATCATATGTATCTCTGACTCTAGCCATTGATAAAAGGATGGTATTAGATTTAGAATTTGGTTTCTCTAAATTTACTACCTGCATTGTAACTTTGAATGAAAGAAGATATACAAACAGTTACTTAGAATTCGCTGGCAGCCGTCGTGTGCACAGGATTGTCTACCAAAGAACACCAATGGAACAGTCCTTATCTAACACATAATTAAAAAAAAAATTCATATTATAAATAGAAGATTAACAAGACTTGAAAGATAGATCAAATTATGTGGAAGTAATCTATCTATAGCTTTACATGTTTTCTGACGCTTATATACGTAGCTAAATATCATTATAAATGAATGAAAATGCAAAAACAGATGGTGCTTTACAAAAATTTATTTTTTTACTACCTTATTTAAGATTTGTGGGTATCAGGAATGCGTTTTAAGGGATTTAAATGCTATAAAATCTGGTGACAATATGCTTGTTCTTGTAATGTCACGCTCACAAATCTGACTACCACACATTCTCAAGATATGAAACCAAAAAAAAAAGTATGTGGAAATAATCTTTAGCTTCCCTTCGAGAAGTCTTTATAATTATAAACTCAAACGAATGGGCCGATTTTTATATATTAAATTAATAAAAAGATTACTTATTTTATGAATTTCCTTAAATGATGACGCTGTTTTCAAAAGTCTGTAACTCCGTCAAAACTAATTTCAAACAAATAAAAATGCAATCAAAAATAGAACACAGAACAAAGTTATAGTACACAAAAGAATTTTAGCGCTGTGTTTATCCAGAACGAGTGTGTAATGATTTATATTTTACTGATTTTACTCACACATCAGCTGATTTTCCCCGCCAAAATTTTAAATAGTCTTTTACGGTGCACACAAAATTTTATACCCGGTGTCAGAATTCCGGTCACCGAAACTAAAAGAGCGCTCTGGTATAGGGCACAAACAGCCGTGATTGGGTCTGAAACTCGCGATTGGGTCCATTTTCCTGCAATACAAGTACAGCCGAAAATGGCGGCCAAATTTTAGTTCGCGTAACTCTTATATGATAAAGGGGCTCTAGTACTTGCTATATACCAACCACAGTGTCGGTCAGTTTACGACACCACTTTAAATGGTACTTGCTATATATTAACCACAGTGTCGATCAGTTTACGACATTACTGTAGATGGTACTTGCTATGTACGAACCACAAAGCCTATTGATAATATTAGGTAACCACAGAGCAAAGGCAAGCACGTTTAATTAACTTCTAGATATACATAGAATGTTAACAGTGGAGGATGGTAGCATTCCATTTACATTTAAGTTCCTTTTAATTTACCTCTAGCTTACAGAGCCATAAAAGTGTAGTAAAGACCAGACTTAATCCACTTCTCCGTTTATACTGTGGTCTGATCGTTACGATGGTCTGAACATTACGTCATAGCGGTCACATCCTCATAACGGCACCGGTGTCACAGGCAGGACGTACTTAACAGTACGGAACACTGTACAGTGCTTCCTGCTTGACGGTACCGGACACTGTACATTGATGCCTGCCTAGGCACCACCCAATGTACAGTGCAGCATACCTGCTAGGTACAGCACATTTAACTTGGGCAGGAATGACTTAACATTTTAAAGTTAAAAAGAATCGGAAAGCCGTACATAATTATAATTAATGCTTTATTGCATGTATTGAGAACTGGATGTGCCAGTAAAACCAAAGTAACAATACATGATAAATGTGTTTTTTTTTCTACTTGGTGAGGACTCTGCGGCGTATAAATAAAGAGTATTAAAAAGTAAAATTGGATAGATGACATTCCTTCGAAACATAGATCTAACGAAGTTAAATAATTTGAATACAGTATTTCGCCCAGAGTACCGTTTCGCTTTTTTATCTAAAAACATATCACATCAATCACCAATCAATCAATCCATCTATAAATCACTCTATTTCCCCCAAGGAGCATGGGCATTCGCACTTAAAATGAAAAAAAATGAAAAAACAGGGGGAGGTTGTCTCAGAATTACTCATCGTTCAGATTGTAGTCAAGTTGAATAACTTGAATTATTCGTCCAGCTCGCCATTTCTTGATTTATAAACCCCCCACCCACCGTCAACTTTATTTTCAAAGGGTTAAGAATTGGATACTCAGGCCCCGTCTGACATTCTGCCCATTCCTCTCTCTCTCATCATGTATACTATATCCTTTCATCCTCACATTTACTTTAAGCATAATTAGACAGACAGACAGACAGACAGACAGACAGACAGACAGACAGACAGACAGACAGACAGACAGACAGACAGACAGACAGACAGACAGACAGGCAGGCAGACAGACAGACAGACAGACAGACAGATAGATAGATAGATAGATAGATAGATAGATAGATAGATAGATAGATAGATAGATAGATAGATAGATAGATAGATAGATAGATAGATAGATAGATAGATAGATAGATAGATAGATAGATAGATAGATAGATAGATAGATAGATAGATAGATAGATAGATAGATAGATAGATAGATAGATAGATAGATAGATAGATATACCTCGACCAAATATCATACGACATGGGAAAAGATTGAAGACACAATTGATTCAAGAAAACAGAGATTAGAAAATGAGACATAATCCCCAATCACACTAGCCACAGAATTCAATGAACGATCTGAGTCCGGTTTATCAGACCACATTAACCCCCCTGTCACAGGATTTACTCCCCTTGCTCTGCAGTGATGGTCCAACAGTGGCCAAACTTCAGAGTATCTACTGAGAGTCTTCAAAGGTGTCTACCTTTCGCTCAAGATTACTCTTGACAGTGACTGAAGAATGATGCTTCAGTTCTAGGGAGTCTCGTAGGAATTTAAGAAATCAAGTACTACGGCTAATAGGATCCATGTCGTGTAAACTGTCTATCTTCCCTGACCTTCTAAGAGGAGTAAGAATTTTGCTCGCGTTGATGAGCCCCCAGCTGATTTAACTCAGTAAAATATTATTTTAATAGCTCTGTTATAGGTATTTAAAATCACTGAGACTAGCGGGTGCAGTTCACTCAAAATTACTAAATCAACTATAATTGTGTATTTATGCAGGTAACAAAATTTAATAGTCAATTATCGTTAACAATGTAAAATAAATAAGGGTGAATTAGATAGAGTTTTTAAAATTTCATCACTGGGGATGATCTGGATAGTATGTTTTCTCTTTCGAATTTTCTTTAAAACAAAAAAGAGTTCAGTTTACAGCTTTAAGTGGGTACTTAACTGCCAGTAAGATGTTGGTTGGTTTCTACTCCAGCAGATGCTTGTTCTTTGCAGGATATGGACTGGTTCACTCTTGTCACTGGTCAAGTTCGGTGGCTACAATACGTCCCTCGTAGTATCGTGGGGTAATTGCGAAGATGGTTCAGCGTCTGTTAAGACGCGACTGCTGTTGGTGTCTAGCTTTAACTGAAGGCCAGTTATAACACACACTTATTCGACAGATAGCACCACAATTTGGTACCACTGACTAGTATCATGAAATAATAGAGAAACAAATACCCTTCTGAGTATTGGGTTTCATGACATATGACATACAAAAATCAGCCCCCCCCCCCCCTTTCATTCCACCATCCCATCTGCCTCAGAGCATTACCCTCTCTAAGCACTAATGTTAATCCCAGTGAGCAGAAAACATCCATTGCATTTATGTTACCATCCTTACATTTACACTGGTTGAAAAGGTTAATTGCTTAAACGGTAGAAGGGGAACGACTAAGTAAGTAAGTAAGAAAAAGTTAATATAATATAAGTATTACTTCACTTCTGTCATCATCCACTCCCTGCTCCATATGGAAACTGGGACTACCTCTGCTTTTGGTTATCTATGAAAAACCCGCATACAGGAGTCACCAGCTCTTGCAGTAGTGGTTCATGAAACTATCATTCTGTATGCTGAGGTTGCCAACCTCGTATAACTCAAATTAAACCCCCCCCCCCCCCCCCACCAGACTATACCCGCGTATACTCTCGAATAACCTGGAAACCCTCTCGCTAAAATTAAAGACATCATAAAGATAGCCGCAGCAGAAGCATGTGGTGAAGTCCGGCTTGAGAAGAAGAAAAAGAGGAAACCTTGGTGGACAGAGGAAGTTAAGGAGAAAATAAGAGAGAAGAAAAAGGCATAGACACAACACTTAGGAGCTAACAGCTCAGCAGGAACAACAGAGACATATGGAGAATATGTGATACTCAGAAGCAAGGAATAAGGTGCTAGCAGCAAAACAGAAATCCTCGGAGGAATTTGGAGAAAAGCTAGAAAAAGATGCTCAAGAAAACTAGAAATTGCTCTACAACACCCCATAGAACACGAGGAAGAAAATGCAGTGCCCTCTAAAATTTATAAAGGACAAGAAGGCAAATTGCTTACTGCCCCAAAGGAAGGAACGGAAAGATGGAAATAATATTTCCCAGAACTCCTTGATGGTGAGCAAGGTCAAGCATCAGACATGATAACCACTAGCACAGAAGACGAAGACAATGCTGGTGGAGATGGTATCACAATGGAAGACCTGAAGGCAGCACTGGAGAAAATCAAGATGGGCAAAGCAGCGGGGCATGATGGTATAACACTAGAAATGGTTAAGAACATGAGAGCAGCATGCGACCTATTACTCCAATGAGTCCTACATGCAGTTTCGTGCCACAAGACCATACCCAAGAATTGGGAGATTGCCATCATAACACCCACATTCAAGAAGGGTGACAACCGACAATGTGGAAATCATAGAGGCATAACCCTTCTCAGTGTCCCCGGTAAAATCTCTTCTAGAATCCTGGATCAGAAACTCAGACACCTAGCTGAGCCACAAATGAATGAGGTCCAATGTGGCTCCAGAGCAAACTAAAGTACTCAGGACCTATCTTCACCCTCAGGCAACTGCGTGAAAAAGCCCTTGAGGGTAAAGGTAAGATGCATTTTTTGTTCCTTGGATCTGGAAAAGGCGTTTGACAAGGTCCCCTGAAGCAAACTTTAAGACTGCTTGACAAGGAAGAACTTTCCAGCACCTCTGATTCATGTTATACGGAGCTCCCACGTCTTGCAGAAATTATATGAGGACGGCCAACCATAAGTCAGAAGAGTTCAGGACCACCACTGGTGTAAGACAAGGTGATACCCTGTGACCTTATCTTTTCATACTCCTCATGGGCGATATCATTAAAGCATGTAAGGAGAACCAACGGGCTGATCACCCGTTTGCCAGTCACTTCGATTACGGAAACAACAGCAAATGGATTGATTTGCCGTTGCCCTAAAGACGCCAATAGGCGTGATGGGAAACAATGGCAAAGAAAACCTATCTGCTGTTGCCCTAAGACGCCACTAGGCGTAATGGCCACTGACTGCTTTGACGGTCGGTGGCTAAGGACGGAAGAAGAAGAATGTAAGGAGAGAACAAGAAAGTATTCAGTGGGGTTGTGACGATTCGGTTGTGCGATCTCAAGTCCACTCCGGCAGGATTGCATTACATTCCCGTGCGAGTGATATTTTCTTATTTTTCTCTTCCCTGTCATTATTATGTGGCATATTTTATGCACCATTATTTTACTCTCTATGCTGAATCTAGTAGGGGAAAGTCTCTAACACTCCACTCCCCTACGGAAGTATTTGCTAAAGAACTGTCTTTATCTTGTTTACCACTCCTCTGACGTATTTACGTTCCGCCAGGTGAACTGGGGTATTATCGTAACAATACCCGGCCATTACACCGGTCAGTGATAATACGCTTATCAATCGACTCAGTCGCCGACCACCTTTGATAGGAGACGATCCTCATTTTTTTTTAAAGTGCGCCCGCGAGAATCTCCGGTTAGTATATCTAACCTGAGACTGATTTTTACGTGAGTATCCCTTTTTCACCTGTACACGGACAGGTGTCCACTCGCCATTCAGGAAGATACTCCCCGTCTTCGGAGGGTACCCATTAGAGCTGGGTCGGCTCAGGAGCCGCCAGTCCCTGGTCGACGACACTCCTTCAAATGTCCTATCCCGGGCTTGACCCTGGATCACCCGATCGCCAGCGCAGTGTGGTATCCATTACACAAGCGCGGCTCCCGATCCTCGTTTGACAATATGATCCCGAACGAGAATGAATGAGATAATCGTTTGCGGGACCATCCCTGTGTGTGATTATCGCTGGTAATATGCCTGGCCCGACAATCTTGAAGGAAGGCATCGGGGCAGGTAATCAGTTCACACATTTGTTTATGAGTTGTGCACAAAATGCCACCGAAAGAATATTACGTCTTATGATTAAGAGGTCACGCGTGGATATTAAAATTAATATTTTAAACACACGACGGGATATTTTAAATTAAACCACCCAACCCAGTGCTAGAGAGATTTGATTGGTTTGAAGTGAGAGCCGGAATATACAATGAATTCTATTTGAACATTCAGCGGAAACACAATCTGTGATTTGAACTGAGAATAAAAGATATAATCTAGCGAACTCAGAGACATAGAACAGACAGCTTCGCACCTTTATACGAGCAACACCCAAAAAAGCCAGAAGAGAAGGATCGGACCTAGAATTCCATTATTAACAGTGACAGATCGAGAATTGGGCAACTTTCGTTTTACAAGGAAACCCGCATTTTTAATACAAGACTGGAAACTTAAAGGGGACAGGACTTTAATTAACAAGACTGGAATCCTAGGAATTTGATCACAAGTCATAGAGGAATTAAACAAAAGTTTTCCAAGGCCAAGGAGTTTGCAGAACACCCGCCGTCAGAGGAATTAACTACCATTTCCAGACCTACGTGATTCGAAGCTTCTAATACAGAGCTGTGTCCATACTAAATCTGTGCAATGAGATTGTATGTTCCCCAAATTTTGGGGTAAGTGTAAACAATTTATTTACTAATGTAAATTTTACAGGTTTCTTGCTAATTGGTTATATATAAACTGATGTTTTGCAATTATTCAGAAGAGAAAAAGAGAGACGGGGTGGGAGAACGGAGGGTTACGATCGCGAAAATCTAGAGCGAAGAAACCTTAATTCATTTATATCTGTACCAGAGGCGTCCCTAAAGTACTTGGCACCCGGGGCGGATCTTACTTTTGACATCCCCATCATATGAAGAAACACATTTGCGAGTACTGTATATATTTAACAGTAAGCACTATCTTAATAGCTTCCAATGACACCCCCTTCCTGTCTGTCACCCGGGGCGGACCGTTCCCCTCGCACCCCCCTTAGTAGGCCACTGATCTGTACAGTTAGTCGAATAAATTACAATTTTGTTTCGATTTAACTATACCAAAATTAAAATTTGTGACAACAGAAGGGAGATAACTCTAATGTTGATAAATTTTTATGTGTTTTTTGGTTACTTGTGTGCGAAATGTTGTTTCGACGGCTGTACAGAAAACGATACTTTAAATGTTTTGCATGTGTTTTCATGGCTTTCGTGTTTTGGTCAGTTATAGGCTACTTGGTAAGCAATCTTTGTGTCTTTTTTACACGTTTTTTAAAATAATTAATGAAGAAAAATATCCCGTTCAACCTCTGATGGGTTATAATTGTTGGGATATAGGCCTAGGCTATAGATGTAACACGTAATCAAATCGACTATATCATGATAAAACATAGATTTAAGAACAGTGTCACAAGTGCAAAGACACATCCTGGCGCCGACATAAATTCAGATCACAATCCAGTTGTCATCAAAGTAAATATAAAGCTGAAAAGAGCAGGAAACAGAAGACAGGAGGAACCCCAGATAGAAATATCAGCGCTGAAACAACCAGATATAAAACAGAAATATTTAATCGAAGTCAAAAATAAATACCAACAGTTATTGACAGAAAGCATGGAGCAGTATAGAAGAGAAAACCCAGAAGAAAAAGCAACCGCAAAATGGGAATGCTTAAAAACAAGCATACAATCAGCAAATGCAAATTTACCTAAAAAGGAGTCTAAGAAAAAATCAAATTTGGATGACAGATGACATCTTGAATAAAATGGCAGAAAGAATGAAATCAAAAAAAAATACTCCATAATATAAAACAATAGACAATGACATACGTACTATGTGTAGAGAAGCAAAAGAACGGTGGATAGAAACAAAATGTAAGGAAATAGAAGACCTGGAAGCGAAGCACATGACAAGAGATATGCATGAAGAAATAAAGAAATTATCAAATCGGTCGCGGTTTGCACAAGGAGGAAGCTGTATCAAGAACAAAAATGGTGTAATATTACTTGATGAGAAAGACATATCAAACAGATGGGCAGAATACGTAAAAGAACTATTCGAGGACAACAGAGGTAAAAAACCATCACCAGATTCTAATGCATCACTGCAGTCCTGGCAGAGACGAGTAGGGATCCGAAGAGGGAAGGCTAAAGGCCCACACATTCTCAGATCAGAAGTAGAGAATGCCATTCATATGATACAAAAAGGAAGATCAGCAGGCATGGATAACATAAACATTGAAATGATAGAAGCTCTGGAGAGCTTTGGTATAGATACAATCACAGAAATATGCAATGATATATACAATACAGGATATTTACCACACGACATGAAGACATCAGTTTTTATAACATTGCCCAAAAAACCAAATGCAACAGAATGTTCAGACTTCAGAACAATCAGCCTGATGAGTCATGCAATTAAGATACTGCTCAAAATCATACAGGAAAGAATAAAAAGTAAAGTAGACAGCGAAATCCAAGAAGAACAGTTTGGTTTTAGATGGAACAGTGGAACAAGAGAGGCAATATTTTGCCTAAGAAGATTAGCAGAAAAATATACAGAGGTCCAAAAAAGTATGTATATGTGCTTCATTGACTATAAGAAGGCTTTTGACAGAATCCATCATGAGAAAATAATTGAATGCCTCAAAGACATAGGTATTGATGGAAAAGATATAAGAATACTCAGTAACCTTTATTGGGAGCAAACTGCCACAATAAGATCGGGAAGGAATTATTCACCATACATAGACATAAAAAGAGGTGTCAGACAAGGTTGTGTGCTGTCCCCCTGCCTATTTAATTTATACACCGAAAAAATTTTCAAACAGATACAGGAAATACCAGGACTGAACATCAGTGGAAGATCAATAAACAACCTTAGATATGCAGATGATACCGTGTTGTTAGCTGAAAGCGAACAGGAGTTACAAGAACTAGTGAAGCAAGTGAACAGTATAAGTCATGAATATGGACTCGACATTAATATTGAGAAAACTAAAACTATGATAATTAGCAAAACAGACGATAAACCCACATTAAAGATAAGCGTAAATGGGAAAATCCTGGAACAAGTCAAGAGCTACGTATATCTTGGTCATATAATAACAGAAGATGGCAGATGTGAAACAGAAATCAAGAAGAGAATAGGAATGGCCAAAGCTACATTCAACAACATGAAACATATACTGACATCCAAACAGTTATCTCATAAATTAAAACTGAGAATCATAAAGTGTTATATATATTCTGCATTTCTGTATGGTGCAGAAACATGGACGATGAATAAGCATTTGGAAGAAAGAATTGAGGCTCTTGAAATGTGGATATATAGAAGAATGGGGCGTATCTCATGGAAAGAGATGAAAACAAATAAGGAGGTCCTAGAAAATCTAGGTATGAAAAGAGAACTAATGAGAGAGGTCAAAGTTCGGCAGCTAAAATACTTTGGCCACATAAAAAGGCATAACACCTTGCAGAAGACCATAACAGAAGGGAGAGTTGAAGGTAAACGTGCAAGGGGAAGACAGCGCTATAAGTGGGAAGATAACATCAAGAGATGGACGGGAAAGAGTCTATCAGAGTGTACCACCAAGACAAGAGACAGAAGACGTTGGAGATCCATTACAGCCAACCTCCGTTGTGGAGATGGCAACTGATGATGATGATATAGGCCTATTGTTTTCAATTCCAAATAATATGAACAACTGCCGATATAAGAAAGTGGCATCACATTTGTCAAGCCATTGTAAATAGGGACAATCACAATTATGCTTATACGTTAAATAAAATTTAAAAAAAAAAAAAAAACGAACAAAATCAAGAAGAAACTCTGAACAAGAATAATATTAAAGTGGAGGGGTGTAAAGGCCTGGTGGTTCCAGTTATATAACTGACTTTAACAGATATTTAATTGACTTTCATCTGTTAAAAGTCATATGCATTGTAAGAACAGCATCAGACCTTCACATTCCCAGTCACTATATATTAGCATTTGTTCGTGTTAAATATTGTTTGACTATATTATGCAGTTCCCTAGGTCTGTCTATTCTTAACACCTCTTCTATATTTATAGGTAAGTTTGATGCTTGCAAATAATCTAATATTGGTATTCTCATTTGTTCTCATTCATTCATTCCCATTTTGAAGATGCATCAAAAGTGAGGAATGCAGTAAGCGACCCATAGCTTGACTGCTTGCATCAGGGTCAGCGAACCAGAGCTGACCAAGACCCTACTCTACCTCCAAGTGGTGGTCCTGGAAACAGGCTGCATCACTGCAGTCTGGCTGAGAGAGTAGGGATCGAAGAGGGAAGGCTAACTCGGTCCCAAAAATGCTGTGCCGAAAACGGATGCTTCGGGCCGAAAGGCGCAGATATCGCAGCTTTGCTGTAAACGGCGACACAACGTAACAAACGTCCTTTTTAGGACGAACGCAGAAGAAGAAGAAGAAGATTCCCATTTTACACGTAACTTTTAATTCAAATGAAAGCCCAAATGCAAGTTTATTCATATTCGACAAGTAGGTCTACTTACAGACTGCCTCAGCTGACTGAAAATGCGGTAAAGTTCAGTATTAGCATCGGCGTTCGTCCAACTATCAAGAGCGACTTCCCTTTACTATGCAGTGTTGCCAGTTATTTCCATAGAGTATGTCTAGGAATCACACTGGTGACGGCCACATGTTCCTTCTCTGGTCCTCATGTGTTAGGCTGAATTGCAGACGATGTTCAGCCGTCAATTTGTCAACTTATAATTGCTATAGTTTGTCAGCAGTTCCTCTTTATAAATATTCTGCTATTTATGCCAGCTAGGCAACCTCTTCCTGGTAGGTTCAACCAAGCTGGACTGGTCTGTGTGGGTAGGGGTCAGACAAAAGCTGGTACCCTGGTCCTCCAGGTTGGGGGTTTTAGCATAGGGCTGACACCCCTGTCTATGTAAAAAAAATAATGAAGTTACGGAAACAACATCAAATAAACAAACTTTGCTGCGGGATGGACATTCGGAGTCTGTGGCTCGTATGACTGTCAGTGGTGAAAGCCGAAAGGAAGCCACTGACATGAAAACGGATGTCCTGACCGCAAAACAGGATACAAGAATAGGATTTTGGAATGTCAGGACAATGTACGAGACAGGTAAACTAAGACAGGTCACGGCAGAAATGAGAAACTATAGGTTACACATCCTGGGGATAAGCGAGAGCAGATGGACAGGGGCAGGAAAAGTTAAAACAGCAACAGGAGAAACAGTACTTTACTCTGGAAGAGAGGATGGACAGCACAGTGAAGGCGTAGCCATTATTCTACAGAAAGGGATAGAAAGGACATTACTGGAATGGAAACCCATCAACAACAGACTGATATGATTGAGATTGAGAGGGAGATTCACCAACACTACAATAATACAATGCTACGCACCAACGAATGATAGCGATGAGGAGGTCAAGGATAAATTCTATCAACAACTGCAGAAAGAAATGGAGGACACACCTAGATATGATCTTGTTATAGTAATGGGAGACCTCAATGCGAAAGTTGGTACACACAATACATACAATGAAAGAACAATGGGGAAATGCGGCAGCGGAATAGCAAACGAAAATGGGGATAAGCTAATAAGTTTCTGTAGCATTAACAACCTGGTCATTGGAGAAACACTTTTCCCACATAAGGAAATTCACAAGTTAACATGGGAATCACCAAATGGTCGGGACAGAAACCAGATAGACCACATCATGGTTAACGGTAGATGGAGACATGCATTACAAGATGTGAAGGTAAGAAGAGGTGCAGATGTGGGAAGCGATCACCATTTAGTAGTAGCAAAACTGAAAGTGAAACTAAGAAGGGCTGGACCAACTGTAACTACACAGAAAAGGTTTGACATCAGCAAATTGAAGGACCCCCTTACCAGAAAAGCGTTTGCGGCCGACATTAAGAAACGATATCAATTTGCCAAAAGCCAGGAAAAGACATTGACTGATGATATAGACCAGAATTTTAACACCATTTCAACAATATATAAGGAAAGTAGCAAATCATGCTTAGGATTCCAGGAAAGGAAGAAGCAAGACTGGATAACACCAGAAACACTAAACACCATAAAGATGAGAAAGGAAATGAAAAGAAAGAAAACAGAAGCGAAGTCCCCCAGGTTAAAGCAACTATATAGCGAACAGTACAGTCAACTGGACAGGGAAGTTAAACGCCAAACCCGAGCCAACAAAAGGAATTTCCTAGACGATCTTGCAAAACAGGCAGAAGAGGCAGCACTGAGAAATGAACAAAGCACAGTATACAAAATAACTAAATTCATCAGCGGAAAACAAGGTGCAAACAATATTACATTAGTAAGAGATAAGCAAGGAAATCTCATCAAGACAGCAGAGAGACAGGAAACAAGATGGGCAGAGCACTTCAGAGAAACTCTGAACAAGGAAATACCAGAGACACAATTCAATGTTCCTGAGGCTGAAAACGATCTAGATGTAAATACAGACATTCCACGAAAAGAAGAAATCATCACAGCAATCAAAGGGTTAAAGAACGGTAAAGCTCCGGGCCATGATAACTTAAATGCAGAGCTATTTAAGACAGACCCAGAGCTAGCAGCAGAACTATTAGAACCACTATTTGCACAAGTCTGGAAAACAGGGACAACACCAAATTAGTGGAGAAAAGGAATAATTGTCAAATTGCCCAAGAAGGGAGATCTTGCAGACTGCAATAATTGGAGAGGAATAACTCTTCTCTCAGTTCCCAGCAAAATACTAGGCAGGATAATTATACAGAGAATCTCAAAAGCAGTAGACCACAAACTGAGGAAAGAACAAGCAGGATTTAGAAAGAACAGAAGATGTGTAGATCATATATTTACCCTCGGGAACATTATAGAGCAGTGCTCAGAATGGCAAAGACAGCTGTACATTAATTTAGTTGATTTTGAAAAGGCTTTTGACAGTATACATAGGGACAGTTTATGGAAAATACTGAGGGCTTATGGAATTCCAAGCTGCATAGTGTCAATCATAAAAAGCCTTTATGCCAACTTTACGTGTAGCATTGGGCAGAGCAACCTAACCTTCGAGGTGAAGACAGGAGTACGACAGGGATGCCCCTTATCAACCACTCTATTTTTAACAGTCATAGACTGGGTGATGCGCCAGACAACAGAGGGCAGTACAAGAGGAATAAGATGGACTACATTTTCAACATTGGAAGATCTGGAATATGCAGATGACATTGCACTGCTGGCACATTCACATCAACACATCCAGGAAAAAACGGATAGATTCAATAAATTTAGCCAGCAGGTGGGCTTGAACATCAATTTAAAGAAGTCTGAGGTCATGACGCTCAATGTGAGCAACCCTGAGCCCATATCAGTAAGGAATCAGCAATTGGTACAGACAGATACCTTCACATACCTAGGAAGCATAGTAACACCAGACGGTGGGGCAGGCAAAGACATCAACATCAGAATGAATAAGGCAAGAACAGCCTTCTTTAGCCTAAATAACATCTGGAAGTCCTCCCAATACAGCACAAGCACAAAATTAAGATTATACCAGAGTTGCGTGCTTTCTGTGCTTCTCTATGGTGCGGAATGCTGGAGAGTCACAGAGAAGGAAATGTCAAAATTGTCCTCTTTTCACACAACATGCCTAAGAAAAATTCACCGAATCTTTTGGCCGAATACCATCACCAACCAAGATCTGCTTACTCGTAGCAAGCAAGAGGACATGCATACCATCATAGCTGGCAGACGCTGGAGCTGGGTTGGTCATGTCCTCAGAAGAGACCCCGATGCCATCACAAGATCAGCTATGCTTTGGACCCCTGAAGGAAAGCGAAAGAGAGGCCGACCAAAAACAACTTGGCAGAGGACTGTGGAGGCTGAGATGCAAAGAATGAACCAGAGTTGGGGCACTGTACGAAGGATGGCCACCGACCGTGCAAAGTGGAATCAATTTGTTGTTGCCCTACAAGACGCCACTAGGCGTGATGGCCACTGACTGCTTTGACGGTCGGTGGTTAAGGATCGAAGAAGAAGAAGAAGAAGAGGCAACCTCTAAAACGTGGTATTTGAACCCACATTTTAATTAGGTTAATAGGAAACTGTACAGAGCGATACATTCACCACACATAAGGAAGGAAACCCGAGGCCTGTAAACAGTAAATTAATATGAAACAAATATAAAGGTATGTTATCAGGCACTCGCAGGAAATAAAGAAATATTCTTTATTTCCTGCGAGTGCCTGATAACATACCTTTATATTTGTTTCATATTAATTTACTGTTTACGGGCCTCAGGTTTCCTTCCTTATGTGTGGTGAATGTTTATACAATACCAAACCTACCCACTGTCCTGTTCTCGCTGTTCTAGTCTACTATCATTTACTGGACACGGTATTAAGGTCCTTGTCTTGTTGGATTGGCCTATACTGCAGGATAGAGAAACAACAGAAGTGATTGCGTCATTAATAGGCTGAACTGCCCATGGTGGACTTCCGGTGTCGTGTATTGTGGTTCGCACTGATGACCTGCCATTGAAACATCATTTTTTGATGATGCGTAGATGGCAGAGAGGATAGTGTGATTCACTTGCATGGCTAGGCGGGGTTGTCGCACGGAAGGTCCAGTGTTCAAATCCTGGGTAAGCCACTCATGTCTGTTGTTTTTCTGTTGTCTGGTGTTCTACTTCTTTATTTCCTGCGAGTGCCTGATAACATACCTTTATATTTGTTTCATATTAATTTACAGAGCGATACAGCAGGAGGCAATCTGATCATCAGAAGTGGTCCCATCGTCGATCAAGTGTTTCTGCCCTTTAATCTCCTTTACACTCTAAGGGGGACAGTCCCACTTGGAACTTGACTCCCAAGTGTCAGCTTTCTGTTGTCTTGTGCAGAGAATTGAACCCATTCCACCTTGGTTGCCACCAAGAAGTGTGTGAGATCACCATTAGGCAGAACAACTTGAATATTCTCCACGCTGTGGACTGACTCCTGGCTGAGATCTTCTAACATCATATCTGTATAAACAGAGAACTGTTGATATATATATATATATATTGATCTTCTTCTTTGATCCTTAGCCGCCGACCGTCAAAGCAGTCAGTGGCCATTACGCCTGGTGGCATCTTGTAGGGCAACAACAAATCGATTCCACTTTGCTCGGTCGGCAGCCATCCTTCGTACAGTGCCCCAACTCTGATTCATTCTTTGCATCTCAGCCTCCACAGTCCTCCGCCAAGTTGTTTTTGGTCGGCCTCTCTTTCGTTTTCCTTCAGGGGTCCATAGCATAGCTGTTCTTGTGATGGCATCAGGGTCTCTTCTGAGGACATGGCCAACCCAGCTCCAGCGTCTGCCAGCTATGATGGTGTGCATGTCCTCTTGCTTGCTCCGAGTAAGCAGATCTTGGTTGGTGATGGTATTCGGCCAAAAGATTCGGAGAATATTTCTTAGGCATGTTGTGTGAAAAGAGGACAATTTCAATATTTCCTTCTCTGTAACTCTCCAGCTCTACACGCGCCATAGAGAAGCACAGACAGCACACAGCTCTGATATAATCCTAATTTTGTGCTTGTGCTGTACTGAGAGGACTTCCAGATGTTGTTTAGACTAAAAAAGGCTGTTCTTGCTTTGTTCATTCTGTTGTTGATGTCTTTGCTTGCTCCGCCATCTGGTGTTACTATGCATCCTAGGTATGTGAAGGCATCTGTCTGTTCCAGTTGCTGATTCCTTACTGATATGGGCTCAGGGTTGCTCACATTGAGCGTCATGACCTCTGTCTTCTTTAGGTTGATGTTCAAGCCCACCTGCTGGCTATCCTTATTAAGTCTATCCGTTTTTTTCCTGGATGTGTTGATGTGAATGTGCTAGCAGTGCAATGTCATCTGCATATTCCAGATCTTCTAATGTAGAGAATGTAGTCCATCTTATTCCTCTTGGATTGCCCTCTGTTGTCAGGCGCATCACCCAGTCTATGATATATATATACACAAGGTATATATAGTAATTCACACACAAAATTGGGCTGCTGTGAATTTCATTTTGCTACTTTAAAATTGTTTCCTCACTACTTTTCTTGAAAATATCTGGCAACACTGAAAAGTAAAGAGAAGTAGGCCTACCTCTTGTCACTCTTGATTTCAAAGAAAAGATTGCTTTCTGTCTAATACAGTTCGTGAATTTCAGGAAGCTAGCTTGCAGGTTTTCACTGGGAATGCGGTGAAAGTACCTTTAAACCTGGGAAGACCGCACTTCTAAGTGCAGGTAGGAGGTGAATAATCCAAAATTTACCTAGGTTAAACATCCCCTTCCCCCTTTTTTTCACCTAGAAATCTACCAAATTATGCCTTTGTACTACCAGTAGATCAAGATCGACCAGTTGCCAACCCCTGATGTAAGTCATAAGCCAGTAACCACCAGATACAAATTCATTAATGAGGAAGGAACATAAAAAGGCACAAACTCTAGAAAAATAAAAAATGGAAATATAGTTCAGTTGCTACATTTACTGAAGTGTTTTTTAGTTCCTTGTCAAGTACCATGCGCTGTTCACGTGGACTGATATAGACTTGTAGACGTCATGTCATAGCATATAGTTTTCAGTGTTGTTCCTGACATTCTTTCATGCAGTGTTGTTCACAATCCCATCTTTCTGTGACGTGTGTGAGATAAACTATCCGGTTGACAACTTTCGCAACTTATTTAGATGGCATCGAAGAACATGTCCTGTTGTTCTTGATTTAACCAGCTACCCTTGTGCATTGATTTCTTTCAGAATATCCTTATTGGTCTATTTCTTAGCTGTCCATAGATTCTGAACATTATTTTGTAAAATCTCATCTCAGTAATAACACTGAAGAACTCTGTTTTACAAAGTTGTGTTGATTAGGATGCAATGTTTTATTCTGTGGAATTTTTGTTTAGGTAATCCTGCTCTTTATTTCTAACATGTATTTTCCATGTGATGTTATTAGTGTCTTCTTTTTCTAGTATCATGCCAGTTGGCACTCGTGATCATGTCTTTTCACAGCTTCATGTCGCCAGTGCTATTTATCAATTCTGTTGTTCACTTATTTCCATGCTACGGTGACAGACTGTCCAATATCTTTTCTCTTTGTCATCTTGTATCTCTTTCCTTCAGTCTTTCCTGTTGTCGCGATATATTCCAGCTTTCTTCTCATATCATGCCCAAAGAAATTGGAGTGCATCTTTCTCAATGTGATAAATAAGCTTCATATGCACTTAGACTTCTTTCAGGACATCCTCATTACATTTTATTTAGATGTCCATGGTATATATTAATATTCTTGTGTAAAACCACTTGTATATGGCCCCCAGGGATTTTCTTGCTTGTTTACTAATAGTCCATGATTCACTTCCATGTATCAGAATTGGCTTTATTTACCACTGAAGAACAAATTAAAAGTCAGATGGACAGACACGTGTCCACATTCAGGAGACAAGTAAACAATAGATTATATAGCAAACAAACAATTAAATTTGTCCTCCAAGAATGTCAGCTCCACAAGAGGAACAGATTGACAGCAGGCCATAATCAACTTCTTTGAGGGAGAAACTATGTGATGAGAGAATTCTGTGACAGAATGTCAACTTTAAGGGAGAAATATATGCTGTTATGTGAGAGCAAACGAGGAAGATGTAGTTGTACCTGAAGGTGTTCAGATCATTGTATGGGAAAAGATTAATCCGAGAGTCAGGCCCTTTCAAAGGTTAGGAGACACCTGGGCCAGTTTAATCTTCTGATGCTTGTAAACAAAAAAAAACTGACATTATTTTATCTTTAACTGTGAGCCATGCTGAACCTACTTACTCAAGTGATAAACCTGCAGAGAGGTAAAGCTTTCGTTTTGTTACTTAAAGAATCTACCCAGTATAATACATTTCTTCTTCTTCTTGGATCCTTAGCCCCTGACTGACAAAGCAGTCAGTGGCCCTAGTGGCATCTTGTAGGGCAGCAACAAACTGTCCCCATTTTGCTCGGTCAGTGGCCATCCTTTGTGCTGTGCCCCAACTCTGGTTCATGCTTTGCATCTCAGCCTTCACTGTTGTCCGCCAGGTTGTCTTTGTTCTGCCTCTTTTTTGTCATCCTTCTAGGGTCCATAGCTTAGCAGTTCTGGTGATGGTGTCAGGGTCCCTTCTGAGGACATGGCCAACCCAGTTCCAGCGTCTGCCTGCAGTAATATGTTTAATCAAATCATTTTCAAGGGACAGTAATGAGGATCATGAGTAGAACATCTTGCCCCGTGCCATCCATTCAAGATCTTTCCATATCTTCTTTAATCCTTTCATGTCTGTCTCAAATCCTCATCTTCTTGTGTTTTTGATCTCCCAAATTTCATTTGCACTGGGGATTCCAGAGCAGGGATTGTCCTGTAATGTTTACCATATGTAGGCTTATTGTGGTAAAGAAATCAGGCTCAATACTTTTTTGTTGTTGTTGTTGGTTATGTTTCCGTCTTTGTGTTCCATAATTTTTATTTTTTTTTTATTAAAAAAAAAAACATTTTCATTGTTTCTTTTTCTATTCAAATTGTGATAGCGCTTAGATTAAGTGTACATATAATTCTACATGTCTAGTGATTTTATCTGGCCATTTAAGTAGTTATTCCAGAACTAGTTTTTGTAACTACATCCTGTCATTCGTTACAGGTTTCTTATGACAACGAAGCCTTCCCAGATGATATTGTCTATGACATATTTATTGATGAGACACAAGAAGGCCGTAAGTTGATGTGAATCATGTAGTACATGTTATAGAGCTCTTTAACTATATTTTAAAAATCTCTGTATCTCTAGTTGTTTTGGTTGTTAGGTTTCGATTCCACAGGTCTGTGTTTGTTATTATTCTGGCTGTTTTATATAGAGGGTTTAATTTAAGCATCTGTTATTGAATGTCTAGAGTTTAGAACTGATATTATTACTGGTGTGGCATAGTTCTGAGCCGTAGACTAGAATAAGTTATACATTTGTTTTCTTATTATGTTACCAAGCAGTGCTGTATATTATGTAATCAAATATTAGTCTAATTTATGTAACCAGTCAATGGTCTTCAATGGTCTAATTTTTGTTTGAAAATAATATTTGCCAAAGTATTTTCTGGAGAATAAAAAAAAATTCAGATATATTTGCCTGCCAAGATAATAAAATATTTTCCTTTATATCTACAGATGAGCACATTCCGTTGGACCAAGAAATGTTAGAGGAGCTACAGAGATTGAAAAACAAGAAGAAATATGACACAACAGATGTGAATAATGTATCTGACCCTGTCATTTTATGGTGGACAGAATTTACAGGGGAATCTGGAAAATCAAGAGCTTGTGGGAACGATCGTTGCTTTTTCACAAATAATAGGAATTTTAGAAATCACAAGAATTTGAGGGTATGTATTGGTTAACAAAGTACATCACTTGGGTTTGTATTGGTTAACAAAGTACACCACTTGGGTTTGTATTGGTTAACAAAGTACATCACTTGGGTTTGTATTGGTTAACAAAGTACACCACTTGGGTTTGTATTGGTTAACAAAGTACATCACTTGGGTTTGTATTGGTTAACAAAATACACCACTTGGGTTTGTATTGGTTAACAAAGTACATCACTTGGATCTGTATTGGTTAACAAAGTACATCACTTGGATCTGTATTGGTTAACAAAGTACATCACTTGGGTTTGTATTGGTTAACAAAGTACACCACTTGGGTTTGTATTGGTTAACAAAGTACATCACTTGGGTTTGTAATGGTTAACAAAGTACATCACTTGGATCTGTATTGGTTAATAAAGTACATCACTTCACAACTTGGTACAAGTACAGTATCATCATCATCATTTTTCTTTATGCTTCCTATGGAGCATAGAGCCACCAGTGTAGCTGGTCCCTTTGCAAGAAGCCTGCAACAAACATTCCCTTTGTGTATGCATCAGTGGTTTCTGTGGCAATTTGTTCAACATGATGAGGTTACAAGGACAGTATATTAACATAGAAATGACACAGACTGGGAGCTAGATAACTTTTAAAACGAACAATGCAAAGGTAAATGCATTCATACATCTTATATTTTATATACAATACTGTAGTATAGCGTGATGGCCATTGACTGCTTTGACAGTTGGAGGCTAAGGATCATAGAAGAAGAAGAATGTAGTATAGTTTATTTGCTGTCATTGTTATCATTACCTTTCAGCTCCCTATGAAAGCACATGCCTTCAGCAAATACATGCCACACCTTTCTATCCTATGCTTTCCATTGAAGATCTTTCCACATCTTCTTTATCTCCCTTATGTCATTGTCTGATTTCCTTTTCCGTGTGTTTTTTTTTTGTATCCTTCTGTTTCTCTTACCTTGGGGATTCCAGAACATTGTTTGGTTTTAAGGACTATCTTCATTGCACATGGACACCTGCATCTGTGCTCCAATATCCTCCCTTAGATCACACAAGAAGGATCTCAGCAGTGTTTGGACTCTGTAGCACTGGCAAGGATCCCAATGTGTGTATACAGGAATCACACATTCTATAAATATTTATGTGGTGGGTAGGTTTCCTAATTTTTAAATTTTGCCAGGGCAGTGGCCGTATGGCCTACTCTTTACGATTTCCAACTGCCGAGGGATTTTTAACGTGCGCAACTTGCACACAGGAAATCCTATTTTTTCGCCCTTATCCAAGAATGCTAGGCGTCTGATCTCACTACCCAGGAGACCAGGGGAGTATGACATCATTCAGAACCACTGTTTCTGAAAAAAATTACCATTAATTATGTTCCCTGTACTAGGAGCAAATCCCGGTACCTTTAGAATTAGTGGCAGATGCCATACCTCTTAGCCACTCCGACCCCTCCAGAACAAGGACTGCCTTGTAATGCTATCAGCTGGGTTTTTTTCCAGTGTGTGTTGTATCCAGTGCCACCATTTTCTCCTCACATCTATTTATTTACAACACCATAACATAACATTTGTGTGCAGTAGTTACAGAGTGTGGTTTCTGGGGGTCTCTGATGAGTCATAGAAAGAAGATGATCCCTGACCCACCAGACATTATTTTGTAAGAAGCTACTAAAGTAAGGCCTTGCTTGGGGCTAGTAACCTCAGCATGTAGTATAAATTGCTACAGAAACTACTGCTGTGAAAGCACACTGAAGTGCTTTGATACAACCTTCCCGCATGGTGGCCAACGGTGTTGGTAATCCCATGTTCCTTACTTACTTACTTACTTAGTCGTTCCCCTTCTACCGTGAGGTGTAGAGGTTTGGAAGAGAGAGCGCCAGACCATTCTATCAGCTGTCCTCCTCCCGGCCTGGCCCCACTCCAGTCCCCGGTCCTTCAAAGATTGTCTAATGTTGTCCTCCCAGCGGACTCTGGGTCGTCCTGGAGGTCTGGATCCCTGGCTCTTTGTTTCCCATGCTTGTCGTGGTAGCCGATCTTCTCCCATTCTGCAGACATGGCCAAACCATCTTAGTTGGGACTGTTCTATCTGGGTCTGCAGCGGATGGGATTTTAGGCCTTGACGGATCGTCTGGTTGCGGACCATGTCTCCTCTTGTTACCTCAACCACTTTCCTCAGATACCCCATTTCCGAGGCCCGGATCTGGCCCCTGTGGGCTGCAGTCATTGCCCACGACTCGCACCCACATGTCAAGACTGGGACACAGGTGGAGCGGCATACAGCCATCCCCGTTTTCTTACCAACCTCTTTCTTGCTGAGGAATCCACGATTTATGGCCTGAAAAAGTCTCCCAGCCGCTGCCCCTCGAGTGGCCAACTCTTCCCCGATGCCCCCCCCTCGGTCTACAATAGCTCCGAGATATTTAAAGTGGTCGACCTGCTCCAGGACCTGCTCTCCCAACCCAATCTGATGTCCTCTCTCCTCCCGCGACACCACCATGGACCCCGTTTTAGAGCTGCCCATGACCATCCCTCTCCTCCCCAGCTCCCCCCTCCAGACCCGCAGGCTGGACCGGAGATGTGCCTCTGATTTAGCAATCAGGGCAACATCATCAGCAAATGCCAGCTCCGAAATATAGACCTGTCTCATCTTCCAGTACCCCACTGAATACTTTCTTGTTCTCTCCTTACATGCCTTGATGACATCGTCCATAAGGAGTATGAAGAGGTAAGGTGATAGGATATCACCTTGTCTTACACCAGTGGTGGTCCTGAACTCTTCTGACTTATGGTTTGCTGTCCTCACATAATTTCTGCAAGACTTGTAGAAGCTCTGTATAGCATGAATCAGGGGTGCTGGAATATTCTTCCTTGCCAAACAGTCCCAAAGTTTGCTCCAGGGGACCCTGTCAAACGCCTTTTCCAGATCTATGAAACAAAGATGGATCTCACTCTTATACTCAAGGGCCTTTTCACTCAGCTGTCTGAGTGTGAAGATTAGGTCTTGAGTACTTCAGTTTGCTCGGAATCCGCACTGGACCTCATCCAATTGTGGCTCAGCTAGGCGTCGGAGTCTCTGCTCTAGGATTCCAGAGCAGATTTTACCAGGGACACTGAGAAGGGATATGCCTCTATGGTTTCCACATTGTCGATTGTCACCCTTTTTGAAAATTGGTGTTATGATGACAATCTCCCAATCCTTTGGTATGGTCTTGTTGTACCATGCTGCCTGTAGGACCTTTAAGAATAATAGGTCGCCTGATGCTCCCATGTACTTAACCATTTCTGGTGTTATACCATCATGCCCTGCTGCTTTGCCCATCTTGATTTTCTCTAGTGCTGCCCTCAGTTCTTCCATCTTTATGTCATGTTCACCATCATTGGTTTTCTCTTCTGTGCTAGTGGTTATCATTTCTGATGCTTCACCATGCTCACCATCCAGGAGTTCTGAGAAATATTCTTTCCATCTTTCCATTACTTCCTTCGGGGCAGTAAGCAATTTGCCTTGCTTGTCCTTTATAAATTTGAGAGGGCATTGTTTTTCTTTCCTCATGTTCTTTAGGGTCTTATAGAACAATTTCTGGTTTTCTTGTGCATCTTTTTCTAGCTTTTCTCCAAATTCTTCCCAGGACTTCTGTTTTGCTGCTAGCACTTTGTTCTTTGCTTCTGTTCTGAGTGTCACATATTCTCTATATTTTTCCATTTGTCCTGTTGTGTTTTTAGCTCCTAAGTATTGTTTCCATGCCATTTTCTTCTCTCTTATTTTCTCTTTGACTTCCTCTGTCCACCAAGGTGTCCTCTTTCTCTGGTTCCCAAGTCGGACTTCACCGCATGCTTCTGCAGCAGCTGTCTTTATGATATCCTTGAATTTATTCCAGAGGGCTTCCAAGTCATCAGGTCGTTCTTCTGTGTTGCTCACTGCTATAGCAATAAGCCTCTGATATCTGGTCTTAATTTCTGGCTCTCTCAGCTTGTAGGTCCTAATGCTCATTTCTCCTGCTCGTTTACTTGGTTTCTTGCGTGATGTTGGGCAGTTCCTAGGCTGAGCAACTCTTTCAGTTGTTCGTTTGATTGTTAGCAGGTAGTGATCACTTCCAATCTCTGGCCCCCTCTAGACTCTTGCATCTCGGACATATCCGAATGAGCTTCTCCGAACAATGGCATAGTCGATCACTGACTTCTCATTCTTGGTTGGTTCACATCTAGTGTATGCATGTATGCGCTTATGGGGGAACTTTGTGTTTGTAATGATCAGATTCTGCTCACTGCAGAATCTAAGGAGTCGCTTTCCATTGTCATTGAGAGTATCTTCTCCATATCTTCCGATAACTCCACCCCATCTAGCATGGTCATTTCCAACTCTGGCATTAAAATCTCCGAGCATAATAACTTCATCTAGGCAGTCATCCACTGTCCTTTGAAGCAGCTCGAAGAATTCCTCCTTGACCTCTGCTCTCTCATCCTCATTTGGCCCATACACTATGACCAGGTTGACTATGGTTTCTCCTTCTTTTAGTTTTACAACCATAATGCGCTCCGAGACAAAGTTCCATCCCTTGATACTATCTTTTTGATTTTGGGCCACAATGCAACCCACGCCCCCTTTAGCTCCTTCAGATATGGGTACACCACTGTAGAGCAACGTGTTGCCATCGAGATCCATGACTCCTTGTCCTTTTTTCTTCGTTTCCGTTATAGCCAGGATTTCTAGTTTTGCTTTCCTCATCTCTTCCACCAGCTCCTCTTCCTTCCCATTTATACTTCTTGTGTTCCAAGTTCCATAAGTCGTAGTCCGTAGTCCGTTCCAGTTCGTCGCCTTTAGAATCAGTCCGGTTTTCTCTCTTGTAGTTCGCGTAATCATGATTTAAAGCAAACAGGTGATTGGCCTGTTGTGCCTTTGCATGGTGGAGGGGCTGCCTCCTTATGGCCTCCATGCAGGCCGCCCTCCTCCTTTTTCATCCGGGCTTGGGACCGGCATAGGCGGAGTTATGTTCCTTGTATGGCAATTAAAAATATTGTATTTCCATTTATATTGTTACAGGTATTTGTATTCTATGGAACAGACTTCAACCAGAAGGATTTACCATTACCAAGAAGTCAACATCATGAGTGGGCATTGTTCCACGAAGAATCTCCAAAAAATAATTTTTTACTTTGCCATGAAGATGTTCTGTCATTGTTTAATCATACTAGCACTTTCAGGTAAGTCTTTCATCTTTGTGCACTCATTGTTAGATATCATCATGAGATTATCATCATCATCATAATCATTACCCCTCAGCTGCCCAAGGAGCATAGGCCTTCAATAAACATGTGAAGTCCTCGTGTACCATGCCATTAGCTCAAGGTCTTTCTATGTATTCTTTATGTCTGTCTCCAGTTCTCTTCTCAATGTGTTGATTGGTCTACTCTCTTGCTCTGGTGATTCCAGAATTGCTATCAGCAGGTTTCTTCAACGTGTGTCCTATCCATCTCTAACAATTTATTCTCAACTAGAAGAAAAAAAGCGAGTCAGCAACCCAGACTTATGAAAAGGGAAATTAACGAAGTACATTTTTACTTAATGAGAGGGAATCTAAATTTACTGTACATATTTCTGTTTAACAAATATAATGGTAGCAAGTATCATTTTTCCATATTTCTGTTTACTACATATAACCATCATTGTCATTATCATTCCCCTTTTAATGTCACTTATAGGGTCCCCACTGCAGTTGATCCCTCGCAAAAAGACAGTACTGAGACTTTGGTAGCCTAGACAGCAAATAGTTTCATGTCATGAAGTTTTTGACTCATCTCTGAGAGAGGTCTAATTTGTTATATTCACATTTTTCTGCTATACATATGTAATGGGAGGCGATGATAGTTTGCAGCATCAGCATTTTCTTTCATTTATTGAAAAAAATTTTTATGTGTTTGTTTGATAGGAGAGAGTCTGATTTCCCTATCACCACTCAACATCTTTTATCCCTGGAATGGTTAGAACAAGGTACATACACCAAGACTACAAGTCAGAAAAACAGGCAAGTCACATGTCTGTGTTCTTTTCTTGTTTAATTTTTTATAAGAGATTAAATGTACAATTCCACATCTTATTCTTTCCTTCCAGCTCTGAATGGAACAGAACCATTATTCAAACCTGTCATTTCTGCTGCCACCATTCTTTTCTTCACATTTTGTTGGGGGTCTTCTCTTTCCTCATCTCTGGGGATTCCAGAACGGAGACTACCTTTTGATGCTAGCAGATGATATCCATGCTACATGTTCTGTCCACCTCTGCCAACTTGTTGTTCCCACCAATCTTTATCTGGTTCTCATTTTTTTTTGGATCCTGCTAAACCATGTAATCCTTCTTTACAGCATAAGCACCTATGTTTAAATGCTTAAAAAAAACACACCATAAAAAACATAATTTTGTCATATACATATCATTTCATTATTATCTGGCTACATCACTGTATAAGCACATACATTAAATAGGTGTTTGTTCCAGTATTATACCGTTTTATTTATGCCATTCAGCTTTTATTTTTTCTTTTATTTTTTTGAGCTCCGTGTCTAGGATGGAGCCACCACTGCAGCTGGCTACCTTGCAGAAAACCTGATGCACCTCACATTAGTTGCCTTAATACATGCCTGAGGAAGTAGTCATTCTGTTCTTTCTTTACCATGGGGACTTTATCTTCTTCTTCCTCGTTCGTCCTGAAAAGGACGTTGGTTGCGTTGTGTCCGTTTACAGCGAAGCTACGGTATTTGTGCCTTTCGTCCGACACATCCGACTTCCGCACGGCATTTTTTGGGACCGGGTTTGCCTTCCCTCTTCGATCCCTACTCCTCAGCCAGACTGCAGTGATGCAGCCTGTTTCCAGGACCACCACGTGGAGGTGGAGTAGGGTCTTGGTCAGCTCTGGTTCGCTAACCCTGACGCAGGCAGTCAAGCTATGGGTCGCTTACTGCATTCCTCACTTTTGATGCATCTTGGGTCCCAAAGTTATTTGGACTGTATAAAGCAGCGCAATGAATTCATTGTCTCACTGTATGAGAAAATGCATGAAACAGTTAAGAATTTATAATGACTTAAAGTTTATGAAACACATAAGAGTTTACGGTTTTTAATAAACATACATGGGTATGTTGCAGGCACTCGCAAGAAATAAAGAAGTAGAAAACTAGACAACAGAGAAATAACTGAAGTGGTCGATTTGCTCCCATAGCAAAGCAATGGCACTGTGCGGATGGTCCTGGGTTAGATTTCCCAGTAAGGCTGTCACTTCTTTTATTTTTTTTTTAATTGTCCAGTTATCTGCTTCTTTATTTCTAACCCATTTCTGTTTATTATTTACTGTTCACAGGTTTGTTGTTTCCCTCTTTATTTCTTTCTGTACTCCTAAAAGTTTAACCATGTCTTCTTTCAGGTACCAAGAGAAGGAAGGCCTGGCCCCCATTGTTTTTGTCCAATCAGATTGTGATCCTCCATCTGACAGAGATATGTTTGTGAAGGCACTGATGAAATTCATCCCAGTTGATTCTTACGGCACCTGTTTAAATAATAAGCAGCTTCCACTAAAGTAAGATGTTTCAGACAGTAATCTCATTCCACTAAAGTTAGGTAAAAAAAAAGGATCCCGTTACACGCCCATTGAGGCATACTGGGAATATGGTGTTAGCCCATATTTTCTTGACCATCGGCACACAAGGGGTGATGTGGTCACCATCACGCCGGCCACCATAACCTTCCCAGAGTTGCTCTGGTACCCAATAAATGAGGCTGGGTCGACTCCGGAGCCGTTTATGGTCTAAAAAATCCCACCTCAGCTGGGGATCGAACCATGGACCACCGAGCTAAGAAGTCAGTGCACTAACCACTGAGCTACCACGGCTGCTCAGAAGAATTTTCGGACAAACAAAATATGTCCAACTATAAAAAGTTTCACAAAAATTAAGTTGATACATCAGACGAAAAACAGATTCCACACAAGTGAAAAGTTTCAAACAATAAACAATATATTTCATTTTAAAAAAGTAAAAATGTTTCAGTCAGCATCTTCCATGGAAGTAAAAAGTATTGTTGTTTACCTAGGACTGCAGAGCTTTTCGCCAATACCAAGTTGAAGACTCCTTGGATAAAAGTTGCAACACACTAGAAGTATTATTACAAAGCGACACAGACAATCTTATTAAGTGGAGCAATGAAAATTGCTTGCAAATAAATATCATTAAAACAAAATGTATGATAATATCAACTAGACAAAAATTACAAAACTCACTGAAAATAACACTTCCGCTCTACATTGGAAACTCTTTAATTGAAAATGTAAATGAAAATAAAACACTAGGACTCATAATTGACCAACATTTAAGTTGGAATTCGCATGTACAAGCACTGACCAAACAAATTGCACAAAAAGTTTACCAGTTAGCTAAAATCAAACATTTCCTAGATGAGGAGACACGAAAAATGTTCTAAACATCCCAAATACAAACACATCTAGACTACTGTTCCACAATTTAGGATGGCTGCACCATGTCCAAGACTAAAAGACTCTATTCATTACAAAAACGTGCAGTGCGCCTAATTTCAGACAAAAACCTCACACAGAGTGTAGACCCATATACATATCTTAACATATTACCACTAAGAAAGCGCCTTCTCTTCAACAAAGCCAAATTTATTCACAAAATCTTATCACAGAATGCTCCAATGTATCTGTGGCCTATTTTCAAATACAGCGGAAGACGCAGTCAACGCTTAACTAAATTACACATGCCCAAGCCTAGGCTCGACTTATTCAAGAAACGTTTAGCTTTTTCTGCAGCTTTTCTGTGGAATAATCTTCCACACGACTTAAAAAACACGCTTAGTCCATATCCATTCAATCACAGACTTTTCAAATACATCATGAGTGCAGATTATATGCCACCCTAATTTAGTTATGTTCTTAAATAATTATATAACATCATATGTAGGTTTTAAAGATAATTTTGTCCTGTTTAGTATTAATTATGATAAGGTACTGTAAATGTGTGTAACTGTTATTGTACTGTTACAATGTTGGGATTTATTTTATTGTATTTTATTGTTATTTTATTATTTAAGTAATATTTAAGATACATGTGAGAATAAATGGATTCAGTATGGAAGACGAGAGACAGGAAGGGCAGAATGTTAGACGGGCCTGCGTGCCCAATTCTAAACCCTTTGAAAATAAAGTTCGTTCGTTTGTTCGTACACTCTAGATCTAGGCTTTTCCTGTGGCTTTTCTGCCATTCTGAAACATGCTGAGTTAAGTCATGAGCTCCAGTTTCTCCAGCCTATACTGCATTCAAAGGATCATCACACAAGGGTCCCAAGCTAGGAGTAAGAATCGAGTGGCATACTATGCATTCAAGGGGGCTCTCCAACTATGCAGAGCTAAAATATTGTGCTCTGGTTCTGGGCTCTCCAAAGGGATTGTCACGTCCTGCACAGAGCCATTTCTCAGCTTCCCCTGCCTACCACTGGGTCCACAGTGAGATCCTCCTGAATGCAGTCAACCAGGTCAAAGAATTACGTCCAGGGCTCAAGTGACTTTTCCAAGCTTATTGTGCAATGCTGGGTTCTCAACAAGTTTCACCACAGGAGGAATCCCTGAAAGTGTGTTGATGATGGTGTAATTAGCCTCACAGACAGAAAGTTATAAGTATAAAACAGCAAGCACAAAATTCATAGAGGGGGCTTTATGTAAAACAAATTGCTATTGAAACCACTGCTGCAGAACATTGATGCAGGTCTCTTGCAATAAGGAGGCCAGATGCAGTGGTGGTGGCATGCTGTGTAAGAAGTGAAAAAGGAGACAAATGAATAAATATGATAATAATAAGATTTGGCTTGGGATTGGTATAAGCTGCAAAGCTTCAAGACTCAATGTCACAGTATAACAACTTATGATATAGTCCTCCAGACGTGGCGCATGACAAACTGTGAGAGGTCACGCGATCAAATAACTTACACACGCCATACACAAAGAAAAACTCAAAGACGCTCTGACAATCTCCAGAACTATAATGAACACTTGTAGAAATATGAGAACCATAATCAGTAATACAGTGTGCCGTGTGACTGCATAACTCCAACATAGATACCTAACTAACCTTCTCAAACTCAACATTACAATATGCTGTACAGCTGATATGAGAATAAACTATAACCGTGGTGTCAATAGACTACTGACCACTACCACTAAATACATTCTGTTACTAGAATGACACGTAGGCTATCAATAATTAAAAATGCAAAGCCCCTGCACTGCACAGAACTCAGCAGCCATCTAGTATATAAAATAAATCTTGTACGTCCTATCTGGATGGACAACCAATGCCTTTCTTTTTCAACAGGCTTCCTTTTCAATCATATTTTTTTGCACACATTTGCACTGCTTCCAAACGCATGACCATCTGTATCCAGTGAAAGGATATAACATCAGGCATTTGGATGACAGTTTTTAATTGCATAAAATTAAAAGGACTTCCAGCTTATATAAACACATTGTTGCTAATAGATCACCAAAGGTTAAGAGTTGAACAGCAAAAAGACAGGAATAGTAATTGTTTCAGGAAAAGAAAGTAATCCCAGAATTATTATGTTTTCTAAATGTCCCATCCATTCATAACAATTCCCACCAACTTACAACCTTTTTTGTGGTGCATTAAAAAAAAATTAAAGTGAAAGCCGTACATTACAGCCTGAAACTAACTTACATTTCTTCTCATCTCTTCATGGCGCTTGTGTTTTTAGAAATATTCATGCCTATGTTTTTTAGTTTTTCACAAAATGTCAGGAATTTTATAATAAACATTTTGGGTGAGTTTGAATAAGTGTCATCTTATATTTATATTTAGCCAGGAAAGCATTATCACTTGGCATAGACAAAGCTTCTATCCTTTTGTGCCATTCTTTGTGTGTCTTTGATTTACTTCTGAAGGAAAATGGAAATGAATGAAATGACCACAGGAGGATCAGGACATGCAGCAGAAAGAACACAACATAATTATTTCCCGCCAATTTTTGGCATATTACTTGCTTGTATTTAATATTTGCAGACGGGAAAGCATTAGAGCAAGTGAAACAGTTTTACTATCTTTGGCTATGTCATAACATCGGATGGCAGATCCTGTGGTGGGTTTTGATGTTAAGGAGAATGGTGTGCGTATAGTTGTACTTGAGTGAGATCAACTGTGAAGGTCTCTGAGGTAAACAATGGACAACTGTGTTACAGAGTACCTTTCTTGTTACCACCCTACGATCTCACTCTAAGTTATATTCTTTATTGACTAGCGTGACTGTAAGCTACATAAAGTGTCTAGGGTATTGTAAGAGTGTTGTTAAAGAATCTCAATACAAAAACATATATAAACATATACTAATTACTATGATAAAATCAACTAACTCCAGCTGTTAAATTTTATATTTAAAAATTCTTTTGTAAAACTTTATTGGTCCTGAGCCTAAAGTTGTTTTGGTTAGGACTACAGTTCAATGAGAATCAATTTAGATGGATAGATATATTTACAAATATATATAAAGATATTTACATACAACAGACAATATGTCCATAGTACATTGTTACAAATTTTCAAGTTGATATTAATTACTTTAATTAACTACTGGTACTAGAAGGCAGGTTGGGGATTATCATCATCCCAATGTTCTTTTGTTTCACTAGAATTGTTTATGTTAGTCTTTTGGAGGAACGTTTTTGTCTATACAGGAGATTTTTCTTTAATCGTGATAAGTTGTCCCAGGCCAGATATTGCACTTATCTGGATCCTGGAATCACAGCAGTTGTAGTTGGTTTGGCCAAACACTTCAGTCTCCTCTGGTCTTGAACTTCTCTAATACCAGCAGGTACCAGAGACTCTTAGAAATAGTGCTGAATTTCTCTATCATCGAGTACCAGCACCAGACAAGTGCCAGCAGGAACCCCTGTCAATGCAAGTTATGGTTCTGTCTTAATATCAAACTAATTTCTCCTAATCTACATGTAAACATACATTCATTACAAAAGAACATGGTCAGCTCTCTCTGACAACCCTGCTTCTCCACTTTAGTTTGATGGAACAAATGGTACCAGTTTTCTTTTCTCTTCCCTAATGGATGCTACGCCTCTGTCATTCCTGCAGTAATCTTTTCCATGCAATAAGATAGGTGTAATGTTCCTGTATGACCATCATATATATAGTCCTGTAGTTTTAAACTTCTTAGATAGTCCCTTATATGATGGAGCAACATCTAGGCTATGCCTAAGTCTGCCATGGAATCATTTAATTACAATCTTTTACATGGCCTTTTCTTTTTTCACACAACCCTTTTTTAATTAAAAAGTCAATAAAATCAATCTTACCACATATCAAGGAAATATAAACAAGTAACGATGAATTAGGCAATAGAATATGGCACACTTTCATCACTGCCTCTGTTCAGACTGTTTTCTGTTGTTATTTAGTTTAAAACAAAGCACAAGTCTGCTCATCGCTGCTTGTACCTCAGAATATTTCGAAAAAATGGCAGCGAGCAGCCTACTATTTCGTTAAAGTAAAAGGCTTTGGCCAATGAGACCAAGCATCTCTTTTCTTGAATGAAACTTTATTTTTTTTTTAAATATCTCAAACCTCTATGTGTTACTATTACCAACTAGATTTGTATATTTAGGTTAGCCAATAATATTTCGGCTTCCTTCAAATTTCATCCAATCCACTTCATCTTACTGTCTTAGCCTTTCTTTCACCTAATTTTTTTCCCAAAAATAATATGCTATCCAATCTAAGCAGACATGACTTGACCTGACAGTATCTCCGATTCTCTATGTATTATTACCAATATTTGATTATTTAATGGACTATTTAGATAACTAACAACATATTCTTGGTCAACAAGTCTTCAGATACACTAATATATGATTTTTATGGGGCTAAGTGGCTTGGTTCAAAATTCCATCTTTTTTTCTATGTTAGTTGTTTATTTTTAAACTACCTCCTGTTCAATTCTTTTTCCATGTACTTTCAAGCTAAATACGAGAGTCTCTCGTAATACACGAGAATTACGTCATTCGCAATAAGAGCTAAGCGTGTTTTCCTGACCATAGTGTCCACATTTTCTAACGTTTACATCGTAATTTGAAAACCGCCTAAGGCAAGGCTAGCAAGTTGGTTTTATTTTTAGAAACAAATGTGAGACGTGATTTGCGTTGGGTTATCTATCCGTGCCCCTCCCCTCTACAATGTATTTTAGGCAAATACTTCATTGAACTTGGAAAAGTGGTACGTTTGTCTCAAGGACGAATTTGAAAAATAGGGTACCCTTTTTGGTTCGGTCAATGCATTATCAATTAATACGCTGAATGCGTAGGCGACGACTACAATTCTCGCTGAAAATTTGTAGTACTATCCTATCTTTGACTTTATGCACTAGACTGTTATATTCTAATTTAGATATTGTATTTAGAAGTTCACCACAGATCCCTAACTGAAATCATACCGGGTACGTTGAGAAGGGAAACTTGCTGCATGGGCAGCAGCTTGATCTCCATATAACCATGCCCAATCTCGCACTCTGGAGAGGTGATGCTCCCTACTGCAGCACCTCTGATTGGGCGAAAATAAGCTTTTACAACAAGCAGAAGAGAAAAGAACACAAGGGGAAAAAAAAATCTTCTGAGAACTATCACCTTAGGGGCGCATTCCCTTATTCAGTAATGACTGGCTACTATTAAAATGAAATCAAGACAAGAATTTCAAAGATCTGGAAACCATTCTTATAACAACAAAAACAATCACTGGCAGCGAGGAAGAAAGTATTATTGTATATGCTTCCTATATTATTTCATGCGTTTGAGACATTACACAGATGGAAAGGACATTGGAGGGAGCAGAGATGTAGTTTTCTATTATATTCTTATATATATTTTTTTGTAATGTTCACTTTCATTATTTTTCAAAGCCTGTAGAAGAAACTGTTCTTATTCATATATTTCTTTTTGTGATATTTAAGTATTTTTATTTTACCTGGTCATAGGTTAATGTCACCACTGGAAGGGATGGCCCACAAAGACTTCTATGAGCTCTTGTCTCATTATAAATTTGCACTGGCCATAGAAAATGCTATATGTGATGACTACATCACGGAAAAACTTTGGCGTCCTTTAATGGTTGGTGCTGTACCAATTATATTTGGTTCACCAAAAGTCAAGGTTAGTGACAACTAAAGAGTTGAACAAGTATCCATCAATGCCTAACCTTACTAGTAATAGAAACATCTGCAGTGAATGTTTGTTGTCCCAAATATTTTAATGAAGTCATTATCATCATGTTCCTTTTTACTTCTGTTGGAGCATGGAGCCACCACTGCAGCTTGTTTCCTTACAGGAAGCCTGCACCAAGCATTCACATGCTCTTGCAATGTGGTTTCTATAGGAGTTTCTTTTACATGGCGAGGTTGCCAGCCTCATATTAGTCACCTTATATGACATGCCTGAGGGAGATGTAGTCTGTCCTTTCTTTGTCTCATCAGAGATCCTCGGGAACTATCCTGGGCACTTACAGGTCATCATAAGTTTCTATGTAGATAAAGATTTTGTCATATTATGGAAGTGCCTTCAGTAATAGATCTTAGTAACAAATCTTCGTTCCCTGTAGTTTTTATGCTTTTGTTTGTGATCCATTTATTAAATAATCATTCATGATCCTCTAACTTCCTGTCGAGCATAAGCCATTCACAAGATTGTGCCATCCTGAGTCAATCCGTTCAGTGTCTTTTAATATTTTCTTTATTCCTTATAAATCTAACCCCATTTTCCTTCTCCGTATGCTTTAACGATGCTTCTGATTCAACAGTCAAGACTCCTTAAGGCTTTCTTGGGACCATCTCATAAACTTTCTTAATCGAGGTCCTTCTTCCTCCTGGAACAATAAATTGAATTACCTGAATTATTTGCTTTTAAATGAACTGTTCATGTTTAAGCTTTTTTTTTTTTTTTTGCTTGAAGTTTATAAGAATGGAGTAGCTGGCCCCATGCCTAATCTTTCTTAGTCATCCTCTTTGACATGCATGGTAGGCTACAGTGTTACTGTTCTTTGCTCCCAAGTCAGACCCAGTAACTTGCAGGCACTGTGATCTACTTTTGGAAACATGATTTGAAGGCATACAGAAGAAGAAGTGCCAGGACTAAGCCTCAGTGGAAGAACAATAAATAATTTTAGATGTGTCAATAATACAGCTTTGTTGGCAGAAAGCAAGCAAGAACGACAGAACATAGTGGAGCAAGTAAACAGCAGAAGCCATGAATACAGACTGGACATTATAAGCTGAGAAAAGAAAAACAATGATAATTATTCAGATCTGATGAGAAACCATCATTAAACATGGTAATAAATTGAAAGATACTGGAACAGTGAAGAACCTGACAGATTGGCAAAGGAAGGAGGAAAGAGACCAGCCTGATACAAGCATAACTTTCAAAGAGGCAAAGCATTTTATCAGAAGCAGATATAGAAATAAGTGGGATGCAGAACATCCAGGCAACACACAAAACGATGCATATAACCAGCACAGCAGAAGAGAATAAGTGGTAATTTTCAGACTCTGCATGGGCCACAGCAGATTGGGATACCATCTATTCAACAAGCTAAAGATAGGAACTGCTGATGAGTGTAAATGTGGCACTGATAAAATGACTGCTGAACATCTGCTTCAAAAATGCCCAATATATGAGGAACAGAGAAAACACTTATGGCTGTCACCAGTACCGTTCCGTGGAAAAACTCTATGGAGATACAAATAGTCTCAAGCTGACCACTGCTTTCTTTTAAAATATTTAAGTAGACATCTGAGAGTGTACAAAGAAAAAGAATGTAACAAGCGAAAAGTTTATCATATCTTTGACACACGATAAAAGTTGATTGCGGATATGAAACAGAAGATGAAGAGATAGCACTCAGTCTGTTCTGATCTCTGCAGTTCTAAATGTTGCAAAATTCTTAGATGTCATACTTGCTCCACTGACTTAATCTGTTTACTTTCTTATAGCAAAGCAGAAGGTGTCATATATAATTGCTGTATTTAGTTCTCAGGAATGATGACACTGTTTTCTGTGTTCCTCTTTATTATCTTGTTTAAAGTTTCTTTTGTCTCTTCTATATGCTGATAATCCACTTGGCGTATCAGAAAGTAATACAATATCTATGAGACTAGAATACGACTGATATAATTCATCACTGTCTTCATTTTCCTATTTTTTCATTATGGTACCACTACTGCAGCTGGTCCTGTTATAGGAAAGTAATATATATTTTTTTAAATGGTATGAAGTCAGTGTTACAAATGGACAGTAAACTAGAAAGGTTCTTATAAATGGACAGGGGACCCAAGACGCATCAAAAGTGAGGAATACAGTAAGCGACCCATAGCTTGACTGCCTGCGTCAGGGTCAGCGAACCAGAGCTGACCAAGACCCTACTCCACCTCCACGTGGTGGTCCTGGAAACAGGCTGCATCACTGCAGTCTGGCTGAGGAGTAGGGATCAAAGAGGGAAGGCAAACCCGGTCCCAAAAAATGCTGTGCGGAAGTCGGTTGTGTTGGCCGAAAGGCGCAAATACCGCAGCTTCGCTGTAAACGGACACAACGCAACCAACGTCCTTTTCAGGACGAACGAGGAAGAAGAAGAATAAATGGACAGTAATCTAGAAAAAACTAAAACCTTTCTCATATGTTTATTCCTGTTTTAGGAAGTCTGCATCAAAGCATTCATGTGCTCTTGAAGTGATAGTTTCTGTAACTATTGTGAAGTTGCCAGCTCCAATCTCAATCTCATATTAGTTGCCTCTTACGATGTGCCTGAGGAATTATAATTGATTTAAAAAACTGTGTCCCAACTAAGATGGTTTGGCCATGTCTGCAGAATGGGAGAAGATCGGCTACCACGACAAGCATGGGAAACAAAGAGCCAGGGATCCAGACCTCCAGGACAACCCAGAGTCCGCTGGGAGGACAACATTAGACAATCTTTGAAGGACCGAGGACTAGAATGGAACCAGGCCAGGAAGAAGACAGCTGATAGAATGGTCTGGCGCTCTCTCTTCCAAACCTCTACACCTCACGGTAGAAGGGGAACGACTAAGTAAGTAAGTAAGTTAAAAAACTGTGTGGAATCATTTTCACGAATGACCTTCAGCCCACCAAGGATTATCCCAGAACCAGCCTCATTACTATTGCATTGTTCATCCTTAAGACTTACATTAATATCATTTAAATCATATCTAAGCAGACCAAAAGGTCTTTTATGTTTGGACATGCGCCCTGATATAACCAGCTAGGTTGAATGAGACTACATGCAAAGTTTTATTATAAAAGTAAATTTATCATTTGTTTTTGCCATATCATATTGCTTCATTTTTATTCAACACTTTTCTTATTTATCCAAACTAAATAAGTTATTAACGATTAAATTTATGCATGAAAACAAATCTTTACTAATGATCAGAAAAGAATAAATTCGCAGAAATTTTTTAAAATTTTAATATTCATTCCAGCCATAATTTAAAATAGTTGCTTATTTCATAAATTTCTCCCTTTTCATTAACCAGGACTTTTTACCAAGCAATGAATCAGCTCTAGTTATAACAGACTTCAAGTCAGCTGAAGAGCTGGCCAAACATATCCAGTATCTTAACCAAAATGACATGAAGTATGACCAACTTCGACGATGGAAAGATGTAGGGGTCACAAACCCATTGTTACGAGATGTAATGTCAGCTCGATCTTGGTCACCCGATGATGAAAACAACTGGACACCCGAACATGTAAACTTTGTAGATGCATTTGAATGTTTTATTTGCAAACGAGTCTATGAAAACATGAGGAGAACTAGTCAAGGGCAAGAACCTTTGCTGCTTTGGGCTAATGTAAATCATTATGGATGCCCAAAGCCGTTAAAATTTGATGAACTGGGCCATTATGGTAAAGACCCCCAATGGAGTGATTATTGGAGCACTCAGTGGGAGCGACAGAAACACTCAGCAGAGGCTTTGAAAGAGTGCATCAGTAGAGGAATTCCTTACTGTGGGGATTATAAGACAAAGAAGGAAGTAAAGAAAGATTTTTAATGCATTACCAACATCTAGCAAGGATTGAAAGGGGAAAGCACGTACAACAAGAGATGGAGAAGCACATTTAGTGAGAGTTTGGTGAAACGTCTACCAAAGACTTGGTGGTTGGTGAGGGTGTGGTGGAAAAAGAGAGAGAGAAAATGTAGGAAGGAGGGGGCACATGTGGCAATGACTGGTGAACCTTAAGCACATCTAGCAAGGACGAGAGGGGGGGGGAAGATAATGTAGCATGGAATAAGGGGAGGGGAGAAGCACATCTATTAAAGAATAGAAGGGAGCACATGTAGCAGTAGCTGTGGAGAACGTTGAGCACATCTAGCAAGGACTATGGGGAGAAAGGAGAGCATATCTAGCATGAACTGTGAGAAAAGTGAGAGCACATCTAGTATGAACTGTGAGAAAAGTGAGAGCACATCTAGCATGAACTGTGAGAAAAGTGAGAGCACATCTAGCATGAACTGTGAGAAAAGTGAGCACATCTAGCATGAACTGTGAGAAAAGTGAGAGCACATCTAGCATGAACTGTGAGAAAAGTGAGAGCACATCTAGCATGAACTGTGAGAAAAGGGAAAGCTTATCTAACAGGAACTGGGAGGGTGTGGGGCATAAGGAAGGGTAGCACATCTTTCAAAGATTACAGATGGATTGAATATTTTGCACCATATTTGCATGTCACACATATTATTGAGACATCTCAGAGTAACACAACAGTTTGAAGAATAATCACCCTGAGCATGTAGAACAAATTCAATTTAAAACATTTTTTAAGTGAGAAAAGTTTCAGATATACTTTGTTTCCCTAGCAAGAAAAATGATGAGTTTTGTTGATTTGTTTGTTTATATGTATATATCTGTCTCTGTGTGTGTGTGTGTGTGTGCGAGCGAGTAAGTGTGTGTGTGCGCGCGCATGTGTGTGTATATATATATATATATATATATATAAATAAACTGAAAAATATATGTAATCTTTAAATGAAGATCTGTGCAATAATTGATCATATATCTCCACCTAAAAAAGTTGGACCTAGTATCGTGAAGTGTCAAACACTTCAATCCCCTATGGCAGAATCTGCTAAGGGAATACTTTTATCTTTTATTTGCAAAGAGATGAATGGGAAAATATGTTTGGCATGGGTGCTGTATATATTTAAAATGGGAAATATGTTTCCTTTAATTATTTCTTCAGTTAAACTGTTTAATGTATGATAATTGTAAATGTTTTTATTCCAGTATGCACTATTTGTGTTATTGTTGTTTCCACTATCTAGACCTTTAACACATTAACTACCAAATTGAAAAACACACTGTGGCCGAATTAAATTTTTTTCGCATTTTCATCCTGTTGGTGTTTGCACAAAGTAAGGTGTAGTTTTCGTAATTGTTTACAGATTTTTATGAATTACACGTCATTTTAAAGATAAATGAATGTACTATTACAATAAACACCGGTTGTAACTCTAATAGAGGTTGTTGTTATTTAACGGCCCTCCGATGGCCGAGGACTTGCAATATTTTCACAATTATAACTGCTTGCGCCACATCTCTATCAAAATCACAATTTCAATCAATGTGCACATCGTTTTCACTCTTTTCTTCGTCGCTAGATCTATCAGTCAATTGATGAAACACGTTTCTATCCTATTCAGCTGTTAGACGAGATGTACACGCATTTTTTGTAGTCCTATCACTAGTTGCCACGGTAAACAGTTTTACACGATTTGGTAACTAACCCAAAACGCTGAAAAATATGAACATAATATCAATTTTCCAGTGTTCTACAACAACCATGCTTTGGGAATTTGTTTTCCGGTGGCAACTTAAAATCTCGAACCAGATCAGAGAGTGTTTCAGTACATTTTTCGTTCGTTTTATTACTAAAATTAGATTGGCGCTCTGAGCGGCTTGCGGTCCAAACGTGATTATTTTGTGAGCCGCTGACAGCGGCTTGCGGTTAATGTGTTAACATTAAAGTCTCTTAGTGTTTTCTGGGAGAGTAAGGCCAACTGCATTTTCAGGATTACCAGAACTGTAACAATGTCCTGGATTGAAAGGCAAGAAAAGCTGAAATACCTCGGAGTTATATTTGATCGCGGGCTCTCGTATAAGTACCATGTTGAGCAAATCACACAGAAATGCAGGAGAGGTCTAGCGGCCCTGAAAATAATGGCTGCGGCGCGTCTGGAGCAGAGATTACTATTTCTTCTTTATCAACAGCTAGTCATTGAGTATGGGCTGGGAATACTCACGCTGTCAGTTACACAATGTGAACGACTAGAACGCATTCAGAATGAAGGGATGCGCATAGTCTTGGGCTGTACGCGAGATACCCCCATTGTGACAATGAGGTATATGCTTGGAGTGCTGTCGATTAAATCCAGATATGCGATGGCCCAAGCAAAAGCCTATATGCGAGTATCCACAGATACGGCACCTGGTCATGCTGGGGTATGTGGTAATGAAAGAGACTAGCATCAAGAGCACCCATAGTGGGGACACTAGATATAGATAAGGGAGATATACTAAGAACAATTAATGATCGCCTGTTAGAGAATGACACTGCAATAGATGAATCATCAAGGTTAAGACTGTTGGAATTTGGCATCAAACATAAGGCTAGTAGAGATGGACGTATGAGAGGATGCATCCGTCGTGTTTACAACCAGCGAGCTACAAGAACAGTTAGCATTCACACTCTTCGACATATACTGATGGAGACTGAGCACCTATGGGTTTGCCCAGAGTGCAATGATGTCAATTATGTATAGCAATAACAATGTCCTGGAACTTATGAATCTCTTTTTGGCTTAAAAAAAAACCATCTGCGGTCTTAGAGAAATACATATGAGACTGAACTAGTACAGTACTTAAAAAAGAGAAAATATTTACTAGTCACACTCACTTCAATGCACAAAGTTGAATTCTGGTGTCATTAGATATATGATGTTGTTATCTAGACAGATATTACTCATCAAAATGTGCAAGTTACGGTATGTAGTGTAACTAGTTTGAACTCTTCTTAAGAGGCAGGGTTTCTTAACCTTTTTTTGTGCCATGGGCCCCTTTAGATGTCTGATGAAGGCTGTGGATCCCTTTGATTGTCCAATGAAGGCTATGGACCCCATCTTGGAAAAAAGTGTACGTAAAAGCATATTTTTCAAAAAAACTTTTTACATTTTAGGTTATATACATGGACCCCCAAAAATCGATTCACAGACCTCCCACCAAAGGGATCCAAGGTCCACAGGTTTAAAAAACCCTGTTGTAAGGTCAGATGGATGCTCAGAGCAGAAGCAAAGAACAATGTGCTAGCAGCTAAACAGAAATCCTGGGAAGAATTTGGAGAAAAGCTAGGAAAAGATGCTCAAGAAAACCATGAATTGTTCTACAAGATCCTAAAGAACATCAGGAAGGAAAAACAGTGCCCTCTTAAATTTATAAAGGACACGCAAGACAGATTGTTTACTGCTCCAAAGGAAGTAATGGAAAGAATATTTCTCAGGACTCCTTGGTGGTAAACAGAAATGGTAAACACTATCATAGAAGAGGAAACCAATGGTGGTGAAGAAGGCATCAAGATGGAAGAACTGAAGACAGCAGCACTGGAGAAAATCAAGATGGGCAAAGCAGCAGGACATGATGTTAAAACACCAGAAATGATTAACACATTAACTACCGAATTGAAAAACACATTGTGGCCGAATTAAATTTTTTTCCCATTTTCATCCTGTAGGTGTTTGCACAAAGTAAGCTGTAGTTTTCGTAATTGCTTACAGATTTTTATGAATTACACGTCATTTTAAAGATAAATGAATGTACTATTACAATAAACACCGGTTGTAACTCTAATAGAGGTTGTTGCTATTTAACGGCCCTCCAATGGCCGAGGACTTACAATATTTTCACAATTATAACTGCTTGCGCCCCATCTCTATCAAAATCACAATTTCAATCAATGTGCACACCGTTTTAACTCTTGTCCTCGTCGCTAGATCTATCAGTCAATTGTTGAAACACGTTTCTATCCTATTCAGCCGTTAGACGAGATGTACACGCATTTTTTGTAGTCCTTTCACTAGTTGCCACGGTAAACAGTTTTACACGATTTGGTAACTAACCCAAAACGCTGAAAAATATGAACATAATATCAATTTTCCAGTGTTCTACAACAACCATCATCATCATCATGTGACGTATTCTTTCCAGAACGTTGTCTCCATTACAGCTGCTCTGAACGCATCACGATTCTGGACAAGTCGACCTGCATCAGCCAAAGACAAGTTCAGATTCTCTGTGATGTCCTGGGTCCACCGTCGTCTAGGTCGACCCCTTCCCCTTTTTCCAGGGACCATGCCTTCCATCACTGTTTTTTCCAGACTATTATGTCTTTTTATATGACCGAAAAAATTTCAGCTTCCTTATTGCGATGGTATTTAGGAGCCAATGTTCCTGTACGTTTAGTGAGTGCAGTACTTCTCTGTTGGTCTTTTTTTCTGTCCAGGGTATTCTCAACATCCTTCTGTAGCATTTCATTTCGAATGATGTAATCTTTTTTGCAACTGTTTTATTGAGTGTCCAAGTCTCGCAGCCGTATGTTGCTACTGGGAATATACATGCTCTGATCAGTTGTAATTTTGTTTCTTTGCTTGTGCCTTGCCATAGGTTTTTCATCTGTATTAGTCTATGTGAAGCAATTGCAAGTCTTCTTTTAATTTCTACTGCACAGTCGCCAGAGCTGTTGATGATTGATCCTAAGTATTCGAATTCATTAACACTTTCCAGTTCTTCGTTATCAATTTCAATTTCTGGTTTGGTCTTTACTTTGTCTGTTGTCAATACTTTGGTCTTCTTGGTGTTTAGGTATAGATTCTGGGCCTCGCTGTGTTTTTTGGTGGACAGAATTAATTGTTCAAGTCCTTCTGGGTTGGTCGATAGGAGGACTGTGTCGTCAGCATATCTGATTTCCGGGATCTGGTACCCGCCGATGTTAAATGAGTCAAACTCTGTGTGTTCTTGGTCATCTCTTACGTTTCTCATGATATTCTCGGCATAAATGTTAAACAGGTAAGGGGAAAGGGTACAACCTTGTCTTACTCCTTTCTGTACTTCAAACCATTCTGATGTTTCCCCCTCTACTCTTACGGCTGCCTGTTGTTCTTGGTACAGCAGTGCGATGAGTTGTATAAGGTGGTTTGGAAATCCCATATTTTTCATAATAGCCCATAACTGCTGATGTTGTACACAATCGAAAGCTTTGGTGTAATCAATGAAACAAGTATGTAGGTCAACGTTGAATTCTCTACACTTTTCTATGATGATCCTCATGTTGAATATATGATCTCTAGTGCCTCTACCTAGTCGAAAACCGCCTGTACTTCGTTTATTTCTGTTTCTAGCTTTTACAACAACCATACTTTGGGAATTTGTTTTCCGGTGGCAACTTAAAATCTCGAACCAGATCAGAGAGTATTTCAGTACATTTTTCATTCATTTTATTACTAAAATTAGATTGGCGCTCTGAGCGGCTTGCGGTCCAAATGTGATTATTTTGTGAGCCGCTGACAGCGGCTTGCAGTAGTTAATGTGTTAAGTACATGGGAGCAGCAGGCAACCTATTACTCCTGAGAGTCCTACAGGCAGCCTGGTACCTCAAGGCCATACCAAAGGATTGAGAGATTGCCTTCATAACACCTATATTCAAAAAGAGTGACAACTGACAGAGTGGAAATCATTGAGGCATATCCCTTCTCGGTGTCCCTAGTAAAATTTACTCTAGAATACCGTGGCAGAGACTCAGACGCCTAGCTGAGCCACAAATGGATGAGGTCCAGTGTGGCTTCTGAGCAAACTGAAGTACTCAGGACCTTATCTTCACACTCAGGTAGCTGAGTGAAAAGGCCCTTGAGATAAAGGTGAGATACATCTTTGTTTCTTGGATCTGGAGAAGGTGTTTGACAAAGTCCCCTGGAGCAAACTTTGAGACTGCTTGGCAAGGAAGAACATTCCAGCACCTCTGATCCATGATATACAGAGCTTCTACAAGACTTGCAGAAATTATCTTAGGATGGCAAACCATAAGTCGGAAGAGTTCAGGACCACCACTGGTGCAAGACAAGGTGATATCCTGTCACTATATCTGTTCAAACTCCTCATGGACGATTTCATCAAAGCATGTAAGGAGAGGACAAGAAAGTATTCAGTGGGGTACTGGAAGGTAAGACAGATTCGTATTTCAGAGCTGGCATTTGCTTACCCTTATTGCAAAATCAGAGGCTTATCTTCAATCCAACCTGCAAGTCTGGAAGGAAGAGCTGGAGAAGAGAGTGATGATTATCAGCAGCTGCAAAACAAAAACCATGGTAATATCATGAGAGGAAAAAAGGCATCAGTTTATGCTGGGAGAACAGGTCCTGGAGCAGATAGACCACTTTAAATACCTCAGAGCTTTCATAGACTGGAAGGGCGGCATCAAAGAAGAGTTGGCTACCCGAAGAGCAGCAGCTGGGAGACTTTTTCAGTCCATAAATCTTGGATTCCTCAGCAAAAGAGAAATTAGCAAGAAGACAAAAGTAGCTGTATACTGCTCCACCTATGTTCCAATGTTGATTTATGGATCAGGGTCATGGGCAATGACTACAACCCACAAAAGTTAGCTCGAAACCTCAGAAATGAGATATCTGAGGAAAATGGTTGAAGTAACAAGAAGAGACAAGATCAGCAACAAGACGGTACATCATGGCCTTAAAACCTAGCTCCTGCAGACCCAAGTAGAACAGTCCCAATTACATTGGTTTGGCCATATCTGCAGAATGAGAGAAGATCTGCTACCACGACAAATATGGGAAACCAAGACCCAGGGATCCAGACCAAAAGGATGACCCAGAGTTTGATGGGAGGATAACATTAGACAATCTCTGAAGGACCAAGGACTAGATTGAAACCAGACCAGGAGGAAGACAGCCGGTAGGATAGTGTGTCACACAATCTGACAAACTTCTACACCCCAGGGCAGAAGAGAAACAACTAAATAAGTAAGGCCAAATGTAGAGCATTGTACTTGTCTTAAAGATACCTGGGAGGATCAGGTATCACTGGTAGCCTATTACTCGTCTGAGTACTTGCTCCTAGCCCAGTAATGCACCCCTTATATTATTTTTTTTTAAAATAATGATATTTTTGAAATTTTATATTTCTTGAAACAAAGCTGTCCTGAATTTAGCAGATTTGCTGTACATATTCAAAATATTTAAACTTTCACATTTCTGACAGTCTTAAGCATTTTTGTACATTGTGTAGCCATTCACTGCCAGTAATTTATACAGTAATGGTATTTTTTTATGTCAATACATTTTTAGATTTTGTGCACTAAAGCTCAGTATTTCATGAGTGTTTGTTATATTGTGTGTGAGTGAATGAGGTAAGTTAGCAAGCAAGATACAGAGATCACATGGTCATTTTGAGACTTGCCATATAATGTTTTCTGTTGCATTTTTTTCAAACTTTTTTTGAAAAATTCAATTCTTTGTACTATCCACTTAATTGAGGGAAACTTTTAGTTTGTGTACCATACATCTAGCAGCTAGTTTGCAAATTATTCCTGCCACTTAAAATTCTGGATCACTCTTGAGCAACTGTTTATGAAAATTGTGTTTTGTAGTTAACCACTTCATTTCTGTTTTGAAATATTTTGACAGATCCATATAACTCTGCTGCATAACATGAACATTAATTTAAAAAAACATGCATGATCATTATTAGTTTTATGTCATATGGGTCGTTTTGTTTTTAAATGAAAACATGAAATTAGTTTCAGGTTTCTGCTCATCCGTGCAGCTTTTCTGTTCTTGTAACAAAAGTCTGCTTTTAGGCGAGTAGTGGAACAGGAGATACCAAAGAAGATGCTGGCAATAGATTGGACGCACATTGAGGAAATCTTTTTATAGCATTACAAGGCAGTCATTGTCCTACAATCCCCAGGGAATAAGAAGTAGAGGCAGACCAAGGAACAGATGGAAAAGAGAGCTAGAGACAGACATAAACATGAAGAAGACATAGAAAGACCTTGAGCAGATGGCACATGACAGTGCTTGGCGTGTGTTAGTTGAAGGCCTATGCTCCTTGAGGAGCTAAGGGGTATTACTAGATTGATTTTAGGTGAGTATTCAACCACTAGATGATGTAAAACCTGGAATAAATTATTGAAAGAGATGTTACCAATAAGCAAAGCTCTGCAAATGAGTATGTTATCTACAGTTACAGAATTCATATATCCCAAGGAAGAAGACACTGGCATCAAATAGGAAACAGGTTGAGGAAACTTGGTGGTAGCACGACAAGGCAGTCTGTGTCAGGAATCCCTAGTGTAAGCACTACAGGATGGAAGTGTATGGAGGAAATTGTCCATCTGGGTACATTAATTACATCAATTAATAACAGTTGTGAATACAAGCCAGTGATTCCGCCCTGGGAGATCAAGAAACCAGACACGGACTACCACCTAGCAGAAATACTTAAGAAAACAAATAATATCGAAAATATTAAAAACACAGCCAATAAATATATACAACAAATATCAAAAGACAGCATTACTGTGTACACAGATGGATCCAAGGGAGAGGATGGCAAATTGGGGATAGGAATATATATTCCAATATGGAAAATGGCAAAAGAATATAGCATCACGGAAAATACATCCATTTTCACTGCAGAGATGGTGGCAATACTAAAAGCACTAGAAATATTCTCTAATAATCCTCCCAAAAAATTAACAGTTTTAACTGACTCTCTTTCAACAATTAAAGCACTTAGAAACTTACGAGAATGTAGTAGACCTGATATAGCAGAGGAGATTTTTCTGGCTACTACATACTTATATTCCAGAGGATGTTTGTAAACGTGTTGAAATACCTCTGTTAATTTTAGGGTCGTGTACTGGTCATCACTGAAGAAGGTCTTCTTTAGATTACTTCTGCATCATGGAATCAACCTGTCATGTTGACATTGAGTGGGAGTGTCAAGTAACGCGAATGGTAGAATGGTTCGGTGTAATGGACCACTTGATAATATTTCTCACACACTCTTATGCAAGGCAATGACGACTTGAACTACAGCGGGCATTTCACACCGTTTAATAGGGACGCACACATCTGGACAGCACGGAACATAGTCATAGGAACATGTTGACATATACATCATGAGGCATTTGAACAGTAGATCATATTTCATGCAGCATTCAAATATGATGGACGATATAAGGTAATCATTCAATGTTCTGGCAGACTATTGCCACATCCCCTAACTGACTGAACGCATCAGTGGGTGTGGGTGTGTAAACATACAAAGAGTTCACTGGCCGAACCTTTTCCTTGGCTAAGTTCTCCAGCGACATATATCAAATATTTATGTAATAAAGTTAAACCACGATAGGGGTTTTCATATTAGTGAGATCTCCATATCACTGTCCGATAATAAGTTTGATATACCGTTCTCTTGACAGTGATCCGTAACGATGACAAGAAAACAAGATGGCTGCCTTTCTGAGTTTTGCTCACTCACCCAGAAGAAGGCTAATGATGAGCCAAAGTTAATTCATAATTTGAATATAAATAATTTCCTAGAGTTTCCCTACAGTTCCACATTACTAAGGTTGTTACATGTAGACATAAGCTCTGTTGGGAAACCTGTCATCTTCAATGGTATATCAACGACCAACGATGTTCGAAACACGAAGTCCATCTAGGTCTAACCACATTGAGATCATCAAAAAGAAGGGTCTGGTATTACCTGGAGTCCGAATTAATAACAAAGTGCATGAGGAGAATCTCTGACAAATAGACTCTTGCAGAGACACTAACTCCTCCTGAAAAAACATGCACAAATCACTTTTCAACCCTTAAAAGGGACCAGCCCAAAATTACACACACAGCCATATTCAGGCGGCATTATCGAGACTCACTACACATGCCTCGAAAAACGAATACCTGCCCCAGTGTTCGGCACAAAGAATATAGTCCGACCTAAACATACAAAGATATACAATATAAGACTGAATCTTCTTGTACTAGACAAGTAATACATATAAATTCAGGCCATAAACATATTGAACAAGATCAATCTATTTTCTGGCCCTAACAAATGAGAAATTACATAAATTCGGTATTCATCCGCGAAATCAATATTCAAGGGGAGATCATCCACATAATCAAAAGTATAAATCAAATCATGGATGATATAACTTTGACTGTAACAAAAGTAATCTCTTTTTCATATCAATTAGTCATATCGTATTTTTGTAATCAGTGCGTCAAAAATATGTGCGCAACAGATTACCACACCCCCCGGGAAAAAAAATGGTACTTTTTTGGGGGGGAAATACATCTAGGAGCAACATACAACAGGCTCACAATGCACGAATAACAATGCGCAGATGATAAGCATTCCAAACAAATGTAACGCCTAATGTGAGGCTATGTCGTCATATGGCACGACAAGTGAGAATATATCTCAAGATCTCAGAGAAAGTATTTCTCTAAGTATAAATATTTCCAGAGAGGTGTCACCAACGCATACTACAATACTGGCAATGCCACAATTTCTACAATAGTTTATCCAACAATTTCATCTTAGGTATCTTAACATCATGATTATCAAAGACGAAAAAACATCGAAAGATCAGCGGTGAATATACATCAATGAACCGCTAAGTAGTGATACAATCAATATATTATATATTACATATGTGTACATATTTTAGTATAGAAAAAAAGTGTAGTAGAGTTAGATCTGTAAAAATATCAGGATCTAACGGTTAGGTGGAATCATGTGGGCATCTAGATAAGATATCTGCCATCACATTTTCTGAACCACGGATAGCTCGCACCGAAAAATGAAAAGGCTGAAGAGCAATCACGTATCGCGTTGATCTTGCGCTCTTCAGATTTTTACTCTGAATAGCTGTAAGAGCTTTCTGGTCAGTTTCCACAATGAAATGCGCGCCAAGAAGAAATCTTTGAAGTTTCAGAATTGACCAAACCATAGCCAATAATTCACGGTCTAGGACCGAGTAATTCTTCTCTGCGGCATTTAGTTTCCGAGAAATATACATCACAGGATGCAGAGTTCCGGAGTACTCTTGCATTAGTGCTGCTCCAATCCCTGTGGACGAAGCGTCACTACGAAGAATAAATGTCTTATCTTTAGTAGGTAACACTAAAATAGGTGAAGTAGAAAACATAGTTTTAACCTTATCCAAAGAGGATTGACATTCTTGAGTCCAATGGACTATATTAGGAGACCCTTTCTTTAGCAAGGAAGAAAGAGGTGCCATGATCGAAGACAGATTCGGAATGAATCGTCCATAAAATTGTATGAGACCCAAGAGACTTCGCACTTGCTTTTTAGTCTTAGGAATAGAAATGTTAAGTATCTTACTTGTATTATGGTCCTCTGTTTTTAAGAAACCATGACCAACACGGTGACCTAAGAAAGATATTTCGCTAAAACCAATACAAGCTTTAGATGGTTTTGCTGTCAGGTTATGCTCGCGTAAGATAGACAATAGTTCATTTAACCCGTTATAGTGATCTTCCCAAGTATCACTGAAAAGACAGATGTCATCAAGATATGCAATGACATCTGAGCGACGAGATAGGTTTCGACGCATCATGCGTACGAATGTTGCAGGGGCGTTCATAAGGCTGAAAGGCATGAAATTCCATTGGAACAGACCCCTTGGTGTCGAAAAAGCAGTAAATGGTTTGGCGTGTTCGGATAGAGGAACTTGCCAATATCCCTTAGACAAATCAAGTTTAGTGAAGAAATGAGAATTCGATAGTCTAGTAAGTAGTTCTTCTAGTAAAGGCATAGGTTCAGCATCAAATTTCGTCACTTGGTTCAATTTGTGATAATCAACGCAAAGACGTATGTTATTGTCTTTTTTCCGTACAATAACCATCGGCGAAGAATATGCTGATGTGGATGGTTCAATTATATTCAGATCTATCATCTCATCCAACTCTTTCTCAACCTGAGCTTGAAAATGTATCGGGATAGGATACGGTCTGACTCTTATAGGATTATGGTCAGTAAGTATAATGTCATGTTCAATGACATCAGTTTGACCAGGGATGTCAGTGAGGACATCCTGAAATTGTTGTAACATATTAGAAACTTGTCTCTGTTCTCCTAGAGATAACTCGGGAGAGATCGTAACGTCTTTCCATGACTCATTAGAATGAAGTGGAATCATCGGAAAAGGGAGATTCACATCCGAGAAACTCGTTTCCTCATCCTGTATTACTGACAGAGATGAGTAATGTCCATGTGGGACTGGAGAATCATCCGTTGCCTGGAAAACAGGTTGTAAATAATCCGGACGTTCATGGAATTCCATGAGCATGTTGATGTGGAAGGTTTTATGCTTCCCGTCAATATCGACGATATAGTCAACATCGGAAACTTTTGATATTACATCGTACGGACCTTTCCAAGAAATAAGAAGTCTGTTTTCCCTACAAGGTAGCAAGACAAATGCTTTGTCACCTGGACAAAGTTGTCGCAAGCATCTCTTCTTGGCAAATTGCCTTGCCTTCTGTTTCGCAAATTCAGAAGAAGCAGTTGCCAATTTGCATGCTTCAATAATCTTGTGTCTAAGTGCAATGACATATTCGTAAGAGGATTTTGTGTCATCGACAATATTATCAGCAGTTATAAGGTCATGAAGTAATGACATAGGACCTCGCGGTTTCGCACCAAAAACAAGTTCAAAGGGAGAAAATCCTGTATGTTCGTTGGCGACCTCTCTGTATGCAAAGAAAGCCGCGGGTAAAACCCTGTCCCAATCCTGAGGATGATCTTCAGTTATCTTACCTAACAAGTTTTTAAGCGTTCTATTCAGACGTTCTACCATCCCATTAGACATAGGATGATAAATACTACTCAGAGATCTCTCTATCTTAAGAGTCGACATCACTTGAGACATGGTATCCGATATGAGTTGGGTACCATGGTCCGATAATATTTCTGCTGGAAATCCCAGATGAGAAAATATGAGCCAAAGAGCATCTGCAATATCGGTAGTAGTTATGCTCTTCAGAGGAATAGCCTCTGGCCAACATGTGCACATATCCACACACGTCAAGATAAATTGGTGTCCTCTAGCAGACTTTGTCTTAAATGGACCGATGATGTCTATCGCCATTTTTTGAAATGGTCGAATTGGAATATCTGCAGCTTGAATAGGTGCAGCATGGCGTGGACCTTTGGATTTAACTTCTTGACATACTTTACAAGATCGACAATAGATTCGTATGTCCTTGTTCACAAAAGGCCAAACGAAAGATTCAAGAACTCTAGATTTAGTACGGGAAAAACCCATATGCCCAGCACACTGAGAATCATGAGCGTGCTGTAAGATTTTAACTCTCATATTTTTGGGCACAAGAATTTGAGAATGACTAGACTTAGCGGAGTCTTGTACCATACGTACAAGTACGCCATTCTTCATCGTAATCCAAGATTTACGATTTGTATCTTTATTTGGATCACCTTTTGTTGCTAACGTGAAGAATTTTTTTAAAGTAGGATCATCTTCCTGTTTCTTTATGAAGGCGTCACGAGAAATTTCCAAGGGATCACCTTGGTTCTGTGTATCGTTATCTTCAGAAGGTGAAGATTGAGAAAAGAATTGAGACCGGAGTACCATCTACTAGACCTCTATTCAAGACAAGAGCACCTCTTCCATCATGCGTGACTGACGCAGGGAGAGCGGGAAGAGGATGACCACAGCTTAAAGTAGAAACCGTGGTTGGATCGAATAATGTTTTGCATTGGGAACATTGAGATGCTCTACCAAAATCGAAAGCAGAACATCCCACATTATTAGAGTCTTTCTTATCATTAGCTTGATTACCGGCTTCATGGAACTCTTGCTGTGCAGAGTTAGCCTGGTACTGTGATTTACGTCTTTTATATTGTGATCTACCTCGATTATCATAACCTCTATAGTTATTATTGCCTCCTCTGTTATAACCCCTATTTGGGTTTGAATCATAATATTCATGATCATAATCATCATGCTCATTATAATGAGTGTCTCTGTAATGTTGGTTTTGTTGTTTCCATGACGGAGAACTTGGGTAGTTCCTATAGTGACTTCCTTTGCGGAAATGTCTATAATTATGGCCACCCCTCGAGTATCGAGGACTGTCAGCCCGATTCCAGTTCTTCGGAGAAGAACCCTGATTTGAGTGGTTACCTTGGTTTTGATACTTATTCCAGCTAACCTTTTTATCAAATTTATTTTGAGCTCCTTGGAATTTGTGTGAGTAATTATTATTGTATTGTGTTGCTGACGCAACTGGCATATCCTCTTTAATCTTAGTGTTGCTAAGAGTTACGTCAGGGTGTGCCGTGACATATTGGTCACAAAATTCTTGCATTTGCTTTAATGTTTGAGGTTTACGCTCGTGTAAAAATTCAAGGAATTGTTTGTTCACAGAGGACATGATCTTGTCTCTGAGCAACAAATCCATAAGAGCGTCATATGTTTTCTCTATTTTGGATAATTCAATCCATCGTTGAAATGTAAGACGTGCTTTTGCAATGAATTCTGAGAATTCTACCCCTGTCTCAGGTACCATTGTCTTAAACAAAATACGATAACCTTCCTCTGACAGTTGGTACTTCTTTATCAAGGCTGCCCTGATAACTTCATAATTATCCTTGTCAGCTTCTTCAACCAAACATAAACTCGTCAGAGAATCACCTTTTAGATTCTCAAACAACTGATTAGCATATTGTGATTTATCCACATTATGAGCTCGACAAGCACGTTCAAATCTATCAAGCCAGAATGTTATGTCATCACTGGCAGAGTTGAACGCTGGTACCTTGACCTTGTAAGTAAAGGGTTTACCATTACCACCAGATGATTGATTAACATTACTCATATTTGTCAATTTCATTTTTTCTAACTCAAATGCTAAACGTTCTTTCTGATATTCATGTTCTCTTATTTCTTTTCTCTCCTCAGCTTCTAATCTTCTTTGCTCAGCAGCAGCTTGAAGTTTTCTCTCCTCAGCAGGAGCTTCTAATTTTTTTTCTTCTATTTGAAGTTTTCTCTCCTCAACAGCAGCTTTTTTCTCCTCAGCAGCAGCTTTTCTCTCCCCAGCAGCAGCTTTTCTCTCCTCAGATTCTCTGTCCAATCTTTTCTGTTCAACTTCAGCTTTTCTGTCTAATCTCTTTTGTTCAGCCTCAGCTTCTATCTTCTTTTGTTCAATTTTTGCTTTCCATTTATTCTCATCTTTTTGTTTTTTCTCTTCTGATTTTAATGCAATGGCAAATTGAGCAGATGAATATTCTTCCAATTTTTTACCAGACTTACCAAGGGTTAACCCTTGCTGGATAAAATAATCTAAATTAGCCATCCTGTCTTATGAAATCAGTAACCTGAAAAAGTAAATAAATTACCTTATCCCACTTTAATGGGAGGCAAGTCTGTACTATAGACTTGTATACTCACTTAATTTTATTTCACTCTCTTAGTCTTAGTCAAAGACCTTATATGGTTATCTTGTTTATAATGAAACAAATGATCACTTGAGTACCTGTGGAAAATAATATCTTCTTATCCCAATCACTGTGGGAGACAAGCCTTAAACAGGTCTTGTATACTTCCTTGTATAGTAATAATAATAATAAAGTACTGGCCTGTACTATCATATAAGTGTATTCAAATATACCTCCTATTATCTGTCAACCAAAGGCATTAACAAAGGACAAGCATAAAAGACAATATGAAAACAATTGCAGAAATTAAATTAAATTAAATATAAGGAACTGAAGTAAGTAAATAATCACAGAATCTGTGATGACAACTGCAATGAATTAAACAAAACAAATGACGTCACAGAGTATAAACATAAGGGTGTAACGAACTGAATAAAAGGAAAGATAAGACCTACAATTATACAAACAAATCAAACAAAAATAAAGAACAGAAAAAATATTACAAAAACAACAATGGGACAGATCACCACAGCTAACAAAAATAGCAACAGATGTTGCATGCAGATTTCAATTAAGAAATTTGCTCCCTATAGAACACTATTACAAGACCAATATTACTCGGTATTTCTTGTGCTAGTCACCTCACCAACCGCCCACGACATATAAACAACTATACATATACACAAATAACATGTAAACATCAATAGCATAAATGCATACATTAATTAATTAGATGTGTTGTGGTTGGAATGTGTTGTAAAGAAGGCTTAGCTTTTAATCAAAATAATTTTCCACTTTTAATAAGTTCTTAAATTCTTGAACTAATTTATTACAAAGTTCAACAATGAGTATATAGAAGATCCACCGATGAAATATATTAACTTCTCAATATTACTGCATTTCCTGTTAATATGGTGAACTTTTCACTTGTGTAGCAATGTCTACTTGACATAAATAAAGTCTGTACCACAACATGTCACAAAGCGCTGACCTGTGAAAGAATGACTACACAACGCTGGCCTAATTACTGCCTTCGCTCGATAGGACAGGTCATGCTGACATCGACTGCATAGTTGCACATCAGTGTTTACTTTTTGAATACGGCGTCAGGAATGGTCTGGTTACATTAAACCCAGGGATCTGGCCTACCACTGTAAACGTGTTGAAATACCTCTGTTAATTTTAGGGTCGTGTACTGGTCATCACTGAAGAAGGCCTTCTTTAGATTACTTCTGCATCATGGAATCAACCTGTCATGTTGACATTGAGTGGGAGTGTCAAGTAACGCGAATGGTAGAATGGTTCGGTGTAATGGACCACTTGATAATATTTCTCACACACTCTTATGCAAGGCAATGACGACTTGAACTACAGCGGGCATTTCACACCGTTTAATAGGGACGCACACATCTGGACAGCACGGAACATAGTGTGACAGTACGGACTGTTACGTCGGATTAACACTAAGGTGCTGCCACTTAATTATAGTTAGGGTAAGAATACTTAGCAAGATTAAACACTAAGTATTTGAGCGTGTCTAGTTAGTGTAATAACACTAGTCACAAATCCTATGAGTGATTTAATTAAAGTGTTCAGGAATGACGTCATCCAACTTGGGGTAGAATTGCTTAGAGCTAGGACGGAAGTGATGGTTTGAGAGAAGGGGGTTAAGTGAGTTGGTTTTAGGCACGAGACGTGCGAGGCAGTGATTTTGGGGTTTTGACCATCTTGTAAGTTCGATGGCTGTGTGTTATTTCTTGGGATGACTGGTTTGTATACCACAGAAGCACATGTATTTATGAACTATTATGAAGTTCTCAGAGGTTACAGACACTTAATAAAGGTGTTCATTCATATTTAATCCAGCTTGAACTTATTTCCTGAACGTCAGTAGGAAGTGTCGTTTGTTTACATCAGGTAATAGAGAAAAGAATGTTACCATATTTTCGACGATCATGCAGCCTAAAACATAAACACAGTTACGAGTCTCCAAAAGAATCACCTGGGTTGAATTCCTATTCTGTAATCACCATCTCTGGCAGTCGCCAGTAAAACAACAGATGAACATTGATAAAAGATTCCACCCCATTCTCACCCTGTCACACTAGACTTGATTTGTCACCGTGACCAAGCCCGGTCACATCTAACTTGATTTGGTGCCGTTCCCGTCCACTCCCCCGGCCACATAACTTGATTTGGTGCCCGTGACCAGCTCGTAACTGCCTTTTTACGATGGATTCAGCTATTTGATTTGATGCCCGTGACCAGCTCCTAACTGTTTTTTTTTATGATGGATTCACCCATTCAACAGCTAGAGCATCAAGTATTTTTGTTGCAAAAGAAAAACCACCTGCTTCAACAACAACTGTCACAGCAACAAACAGCTGCTGGAAGGGCACACTGGAACAGTCTCAATAAAAGACACTGTCGAATTACAGTGAGAAACGTTATCAATGTAATCAAACAAGGAAAGATATTTGAAATAAATAATGTTACCAGTGACAAAGAAAGATGTATGGTAACGACAGAAAATGGACTAAGAGCATATATAAAGCCAGTAACACAGTGGAGAAAAACCTTTAACAGACGTTATCATTCCTGTTCCACCGCTGAGGTTCATATCCCTCTTCCTGAGCTATACTCACGTATCCACTCCCGTGACGCTCGATTGGCTGAGTTACCCTCCGTTACTCCAGGCCCCTCTCATGCTTCGCCTCAGCATGATATTATTGTACCTCCTATTACTGCCACAGCTCCTGTCCATACCTCCCTTCCTCCCCCTGTTCACCTCTCTTCTGACCCCGCTTTTCCTCCCCCCTGTTCACCTCTCTTCTGACCCCGCTTTTCCTCCCTCTGTTCACCTCCCTTCAGACCCCGCTTCTCCTCCCTCTGTTCATCTCTCTTCTGACCCCGCTTTTCCTCCTTATGGTTATTTTCCTCCGCCTCCCTCCGACCTTGATAAAGAACCTGAGTCTGACTTTTCAGATTTTGAATCTTCTCTTCCTCCTTATGGTTATTTTCCTCCGCCTCCCTCCGACCTTGATACAGAACATGAGTCTGACTCTTCAGATGTTGAATCTTCTCTTTCTCCTTATGGTTATTTTCCTCCGCCTCCCTCCGACCTTGATACAGAACATGAGACTGACTCTTCAGATGTTGAACCTTCTCTTTCTCCTTATGGTTATTTTCCTCCGCCTCCCTCCGACCTTGATACAGTACAAGAAAAGTACCAGCTTGACATAGAATCAGAATTCGATTCGTCAAGTGGGGAGGATAGAGTTATGGGCCCCGACGAAATTGGATACAGGTCGGATGAGCTCCAGCATATAACGGACGACGAAGGCCGTAGAATTTATTTTCCGAAAAATGAGATTAGTGATCTTGACTCTTCCCCCGATTATTCTTCTTTTGATATTGGACCTGATGTTCCTCTTCCCTCAGCTCGTTTTCTCTTTAGACGTCGTCATCCAAAATTCATTTACGATTCTGTTCCCTTTCCTAAGCCCCTTCACCAGCGGGCCGCCCATGTACGAACCCGTTTTCGTCGCTCCCGTGGTTCTGTTCATTCTCCTTACCGTAGTCCCTCTCCTCCGCCTCTCCCTCCCCCTGTCACACCTCCGTCCCGTAGATTGCGTGTTCCCCTCCGTTATCCTCATACCAGTCCGCAGCCTCCACCCGACCCTCTCGTTTTCGTCCACTCCCGTAGTCCATGCTATTGTTCCTACATCCCAACCTACACAGTACGATCCTCGCCTGTTATTGTAAGCCATTGAAAGATTGGAAGCAATGAACATTTTTGCAAAGATGTTTACAAATTGAACTGCACTTACCTCCAGATGCCGTCTCCGGTCAGGTTGACATTTCCTGCCCTGCTATTATTTTTAGCATGAAGTCGACCCTGCTTCTCGTGTCTTCCGATGCAGGTCTCCTACACAATACCCCTCCTGCTGAATTGCTTGATCCTGATGCTACCTTGAAGTCCAATCGTTACGCATCCTTGAACATCTGGGTTACACACTTTACGCATTTCCAGTTCAGATAGGAAAGTCCAACAGCCGTTATTTATGGAGAGCTGTTACATTTTCGTCCGCAAGAAGACATTGCTGAATCTACCGGTACATGAACATTTCCCTTACAACATCCTTTCGACCACTGCTGATGGAGATCCACCAACTCAGACGATCTCTGCAGTCCTGATATATTGTAGTTGATGTAGTTCCCTTTTACACGCGTTAGCGTCATTATGTCACATTATTTTGACTAATGTAATATTTGACCATCTTTTGTGCCCCTATGATTTTTTTTTTTTTTTTTTTTGCCATGTTTTTTTTTTGTAAGATTTTGCCCAGATTTTTTAAGGTTTACATCGTTCTGTTGTACCAAATAAAAGTGATTAACTAATGTACATCTTCACCCGCCACTAATGTTGGCATCATTCACGATTTATTATGATGATGACACCATATTGCATTATGATTGTTTGAATTTTCGGTTATTGTTACACCGACACTCATATATGTGATTTAACTATTTGCCCATTTATATATTCTATACCATTGTCCATTGATTACCATGTTTCCATTCCATTCATTGTTTCCGGTTATTGTTACACCGGCAAAGTCATTTTTTTTTAATGAGACTTACCCATTTTGCCCATACTTTGCCACCAAGTTTTGTGGTTTTATTTCCATTTCCTCCATTCATGTTTTTTTTTCATCACCCACTTCAGTGAAGTGTAGGGTGACAGCCATTTTGGGCATCCGCTATATTTTATGTGCATCCGCCATATTTGTTTTGCCAATTTTTTTTTTCCTTGCGACGTTAACTCGCTTGTCATGTTATTTTATGTTTTATGATTCGCACAAGTGTGAGAGATATTGATGACTATAAATCCATAAAGCGTTTTGTTAGTTCGTTAATGAATGTTAGTTACTGTTCTATTTTGGTCATATATTTTTTTTTTGGCCACTTATTAGTACTATTTGTAGTTACCATAACCTCCATAGTTTTTTCTTCCCATGTGTCCCTCGTTTATGTTATGTCCATCAGTCCCTACCCCTTCATGATCGATTTTTTAGTGTGAAATGTTAATGGTGTTATTTCATCCATTATTCCCATCTATTGTTTATTGTAGTCCTTCTGACATGATTTATGGTGGGATACATGAATCCCAATAATTTTTTTTAGAGTTAGTAATTTTTTTTCTAGGGAATAAAGTGTCTCCTACGGGATACACTTTAGTGGCCCCGGGCGTATGTGACAGTACGGACTGTTACGTCGGATTAACACTAAGGTGCTGCCACTTAATTATAGTTAGGGTAAGAATACTTAGCAAGATTAAACACTAAGTATTTGAGCGTGTCTAGTTAGTGTAATAACACTAGTCACAAATCCTATGAGTGATTTAATTAAAGTGTTCAGGAATGACGTCATCCAACTTGGGGTAGAATTGCTTAGAGCTAGGACGGAAGTGATGGTTTGAGAGAAGGGGGTTAAGTGAGTTGGTTTTAGGCACGAGACGTGCGAGGCAGTGATTTTGGGGTTTTGACCATCTTGTAAGTTCGATGGCTGTGTGTTATTTCTTGAGATGACTGGTTTGTATACCACAGAAGCACATGTATTTATGAACTATTATGAAGTTCTCAGAGGTTACAGACACTTAATAAAGGTGTTCGTTCATATTTAATCCAGCTTGAACTTATTTCCTGAACGTCAGTAGGAAGTGTCGTTTGTTTACATCAGGTAATAGAGAAAAGAATGTTACCATATTTTCGACGATCATGCAGCCTATAACATAAACACAGTTACGAGTCTCCAAAAGAATCACCTGGGTTGAATTCCTATTCTGTAATCACCATCTCTGGCAGTCGCCAGTAAAACAACAGATGAACATTGACAAAAGATTCCACCCCATTCTCACCCTGTCACACTAGACTTGATTTGTCACCATGACCAAGCCCGGTCACATCTAACTTGATTTGGTGCCGTTCCCGTCCACTCCCCCGGCCACAATAGTCATAGGAACATGTTGACATATACATCATGAGGCATTTGAACAGTAGATCATATTTCATGCAGCATTCAAATATGATGGACGATATAAGGTAATCATTCAATGTTCTGGCAGACTATTGCCACATCCCCTAACTGACTGAACGCATCAGTGGGTGTGGGTGTGTAAACATACAAAGAGTTCACTGGCCGAACCTTTTCCTTGGCTAAGTTCTCCAGCGACATATATCAAATATTTATGTAATTAAGTTAAACCACGATAGGGGTTTTCATATTAGTGAGATCTCCATATCACTGTCCGATAATAAGTTTGATATACCGTTCTCTTGACAGTGATCCGTAACGATGACAAGAAAACAAGATGGCTGCCTTTCTGAGTTTTGCTCACTCACCCAGAAGAAGGCTAATGATGAGCCAAAGTTAATTCATAATTTGAATATAAATAATTTCCTAGAGTTTCCCTACAGTTCCACATTACTAAGGTTGTTACATGTAGACATAAGCTCTGTTGGGAAACCTGTCATCTTCAATGGTATATCAACGACCAACGATGTTCGAAACACGAAGTCCATCTAGGTCTAACCACATTGAGATCATCAAAAAGAAGGGTCTGGTATTACCTGGAGTCCGAATTAATAACAAAGTGCATGAGGAGAATCTCTGACAAATAGACTCTTGCAGAGACACTAACTCCTCCTGAAAAAACATGCACAAATCACTTTTCAACCCTTAAAAGGGACCAGCCCAAAATTACACACACAGCCATATTCAGGCGGCATTATCGAGACTCACTACACATGCCTCGAAAAACGAATACCTGCCCCAGTGTTCGGCACAAAGAATATAGTCCGACCTAAACATACAAAGATATGCAATATAAGACTGAATCTTCTTGTACTAGACAAGTAATACATATAAATTCAGGCCATAAACATATTGAACAAGATCAATCTATTTTCTGGCCCTAACAAATGAGAAATTACATAAATTCGGTATTCATCCGCGAAATCAATATTCAAGGGGAGATCATCCACATAATCAAAAGTATAAATCAAATCATGGATGATATAACTTTGACTGTAACAAAAGTAATCTCTTTTTCATATCAATTAGTCATATCGTATTTTTGTAATCTGTGCGTCAAAAATATGTGCGCAACAATGTTCAGTATTAATTGCTTGGATACCTTCACATGTTGGCATAGAAGGAAATGAAAAGGCAGATAAAGAAGCCAAGAAAGGTAGATCTGATAAAAGTCTAATAAATGTAGGGATGAATAAATCAGAAATTAAGAGCTTAATTACAGATTTAATAACAGATGAATGGAAAGCAGAGTGGGATAAAAATCTGAAAGGAAGACATGCATATAAGATGTTCAGGGCTCCAACAAGAAAATGTCAGATATCTAGGGAATTGAAAATTCCCAGTAATAAGAAACTTCTCAGACTACAGCTGGGAAAAGGCTATTTCAGAATAGAAGAACCTTACTGTGCAGGATGTCTTCAAGACAATAATATAGAACATTTCTTGTTAAAGTGTAAGAGGTATGACCAAATAAGAATACCAATATTGGATTATTTGCAGGTGCCAACTTACCTGTAAATATAGAGGAGGTGTTGAGAATAGACAGACCTAGGTAACTGCATAATTTAGTTGTAGCGTCCTTTTCGTAGGCCGTAACAGTCTTTTACAGATGATGGTAGTCTCATGTTTATTAATATGTGGTCCTACCTCTGTAGAAAACTTTACGCACCAACTTACATGATAGTAAGTATTATTGGTAAGTTTGATTTTAGTAGCGCACGATTGTGCACTAATGTGAGTATGGGTTATCCCGCCCGCACGTGTTGCAAAACATTAGTTGACGTCATATGTGGGCTTGAGAAGCTAGGATCCCAAGATCAGCTTAGGAATCTTTGGGAGTTCGAAACCCGTGTTACGTGAGTAATTCTTCTTTGTATGACCGTCCGTCTATTGATACGATGAGGACCATGGTCAACTTTGTACCGGTGATTTCTCGGGAAGAGAATGCAAGTATTATATATAAATTATTATAATTTTCTTCAATGTGAATGTCTAGTTGGACCAATGACCTATTGGTTCCAAAATGGAGTCATACTATGAACATGTAATGTAATTTTAAATCCGACATATTCCTGGGAATAGGAGTGTCTGGGATCATCATGAAATATTTAATGATTGATTCATTCTTCGGCCGCTTGGAATAGTTTCAGCGTAGAGCAGAGGTGAATCAAGTATTTGTTATATCTAAGCTCTAATGCCACGAAGGTCTTTGGCAGGAATATATATTATTGTTATGTTAGAATGAGCGACTACGAGGTCAGGATCCGAAGGAAGATATGACCAATCATAACCTTTAAATGTATGGGATCCATCATGAGAATCTCAAAGTACTTTCAAGGTCAGAGGAAACTGAAAGATGACATATTGTATCTAACTGCCTCTCTTATCAATTATATGCCCAGTTATAAGGTATTAGTACTATTCCGATCTTATCAGAGGACTTTAGTATATAAGAAGGAACTAATTGCTTATTGAAAATATGAACTCTACATTATGTGCTGTGCTATTGAAAGTTAATCGTTCGTCGACCTTATCAACAAGTTTTTCTCGTCAACTGTGTAATGTCAATTAAAAGTGAATGAACTGTAGACCGTCTTGGCATTGATTCATATGCCTCTTGTTGCAAGTTCAGGTTGAATTATTACAACATTGATTATAATTGGACCCATTCGCGTTACGTCAAAAATATATCTATAATCAACCTCATCAACCTCACTTTCGAACAAAAGAAGTTACAACAGAATAGATACAACAGAATGGTGGAACCAGCGTGTTTTGAGAATATCTATTTTCAACCAGGGAACGAGTCCAAAGTCAAATACATCGATTAAGTTGTTATACCTCGATCTGCAAAAGGAAACGACAAATTACACTTCGAATCAAGACGACGGTTGGCTGAAGGTCAAGGGCGACCTTTACTTCAAGTTTCTGCAGTTGACATTGACGTGGTGTTACCTATAGTACGATAACAAGGCTCATACATGCAGTCCCGGATGCGAGGGATATATTTTTCTCATTTGAGGATAAGTAAAAACGTCGTGTTGTGGTTACACCGTTTTACGTTCAGCTGTGCCTTGTCTTAGAAATATGTCCACTACTTCTATATTTATGTTGCTTGTTTCATGTTCTATGTTTTTAGCGGGAGGTTGGGTTTGGAGACTCACGAAGGATACATCCCAGTTTCACACCAGGGCCTTCGTGACTGTTCTTTAGGAATTTACTTGCAGACTTCCCATAGTGGAAAGTTTCGACACCTGTGTGTCGAAGGATTATAGGTCCACTGTGTCTGGTTGTCTGTGACACCTGACTGTTTAGTTGTTACGTCCAGTTTTATTGTAGTTTTCGTAGTAATTTTTATCCGTACTTAGTTTTATGATGTATTTTGTTTGTATATTACGTCCTTCTCCATCTTGCTTTCGTTTAGTTTTTTTTACACCTTGGTATTTATACACTGTATTGTCAATTGTCTTGTGTAATTTATTTATCGCAGATTTCATTGCATTCTTTGCAATATTATTTCTTAATTTTTCCATTTTATTTTGGTTGATTTCTGCGAACGTTTTCATTCGTCTATGATATCTTGTCTTGTCACAATTGTTACAATTATCTATTGTTTTGGTCACATCATAACATTGCATAATTTTTTTTTATTGTCTAATGATATATTATATAATTACTCGATTACATACAGTTCTTGGACATGAACTGGTACCTCTGATTAGAGTGTAAAATAGTTGAATATTACTTGAGTAACACTTTTAAGTAGAATTATTTCAGAATAATATTGAATAATGTCTACCTTAGATTATTTTATTAAACAGGCTAAGGCTCTTAATATACCTCCTGAAGAGATAAGACAATTCGCTATGGCGGAATATAAAGAGTCTCAGAGGTTGGAAACTCTAAGACTGGAAAATTCAATGTTTGAGGCGGATCAGAAAAGACTTCAGATTGAAGCAGATGAGAAAAAAATGATACTTGAAGCTGCTGAAAGAGAAAAGCAACTAAAAATTGAAATGGAAGTTAAACAAAAGGAAATGGAAGTTAAACAAAACAAAATGGAAGAAAGGAGATTGATAGCTGAAGAAAATACAAGAAAATATCAGCTTCAGGTTCAACATGAGCAAAAACTTAAGGAATTGGAATTTGAACAATTTAGATTAGCTCAGGAAGCTAATTCTCATAAAAATCGTGAAGGCCAGTCTTCATTTAGACATGAGAATTTTAGAGAAGTTCACCTAAAATTGCCTAAATTTAATCCACCATCCGACGATGTAATATTCTTTTTAGACAGATTTGAGGCTACATGTAGGTCTTATAACTTGGATAAAACACTATATTGTACCCATTTATCCAGAATACTTACAGGAGAGGCAATGGCTGTTTATCATACAACTAGTGCTGTAGATAAAAATGATTATGATGCTCTCAGAGCCGCCCTTCTAAAAAAATTTCAAATGACTGAAGATCAATATAGGGTAAAGTTCAAGTCTATGCTACCACAATCTGGAAAGAACTTTAATGATTTTCTTTCTCAAATACGTCTAACCTTGGAAAGATGGATCGAATTGTCCAAGGTAGAGAAATCTTATGACGGTCGATTTATTACTACGCGATAAAGTTTTATCGTCAGTAAGCCCTGCATTTCTTGCGTTTTTACATGAACGTAAGCCTTCTAATATGAAGGAAATGGAAGAACATTGCAAAAATTACTGCACCGCTCATCCTAACATGGATATCAGCAATGCGCATATTAAAGATGAGTTACCTGTTGCTTTCGCTATGCAACATAACAATTTTCCACGACATCGTTCAATGAGTAGCGATAGAAATGTTCACAAGGGAAGTAATAATAATTTCAACTTTGGTAATTTTCAAAAGGGGAAACAATACCAACAGTCTGCTCCATTTAATATGTCCTGGGGCCAATCTCACAGATCTCGAGATTTTGGTAACGACAATTCTAAATATAATCAAGGAAATAATAATAAACAACATTGGCGATCTAAATCACATCATCCTCAAAATAGACATACTTTTATGAATAGATCGTTTAGCCAAAGTCACAACAGTGATAACTTTAATTGGCGTACTCATCCAGATTTTAATACTAGCAGAAATGGTAATTATAGCAATTTTAATGACAATAGTCAAAATCGATCGCGACGTAGAGATAGATCGTCGAGCAGGCCACGACAACACTCCAATGTTGCTTCACTTGAAGCACAAACTAACAAAGATCAGGACAATAATGTTAATCCACATAACGCAATGTCTTGTATTGATCTTGAGCAGGTAAAAACATGTCAAGAATGCTCAACGCTATTCCAGCCCAAGGCGATCACGACGCTGAGATGCGGGCACATTTTACCAAGTCTCCCAGCAGTTTGTACAGCCACTTCTGCATCAGTTCACCATGGAAAAGGGTGTTTAAAATTTAATAGAGGATTTGTTAACTCTATATTTTGTTCTATTTTATTTGATTCAGGCTGCAGCACTGTGGGAGTGCGGAACTCTCTGATCGACCCTTCCTGTGCCACTGGCCACGTGGTCAAGTGTGTCACATTCGGAGGCACTGTGGAAACCTTTCCTACAGCCATCATTAATTTACATACACCTTTCTTTTCAAGGAAGATCCATGCCTGCCTTCTTCAGAATCCAATTAGCGATGTGATAATTGGTTGTATACACGGTATAAAAGAGTGTACCCCACAGCAGATTGCTGAATGGGAAAAGCGACATATTCATGCTGCAAATGCAGTGGTTACCAGAGCGCAAGCTACTGAGTTGTCACGAGAATCAACTTCTGAACCTACGGTTCATATTAGTAATGATGATGATTCTCCTATTTCAAGGGAGGTGTTTGTTAATTTACAAAAGAATGATAATTCTTTAAAGAGATTTTTTCAATTGGTAACTAAAAAAAATAATAACAACAAAATTGCAAAATCTAGACATGAATTTGCTCTTAAAAAGGGTATTTTAGTTAGATTGATACGGGAAACAGATTCGTCTTTGCGCTCTCAGATTCTAGTCCCGTCTTCTATGAGAGCTAGGATATTACGACATGCTCATGACTCTCAATGTGCAGGTCACATGGGGTTTTCGCGAACCAAATCTAGAGTGCTATCCGCATTCTATTGGCCTGGCGTTCATAGAGATGTTAATCTTTATTGTCGTTCCTGCGTGACATGTCAGGAAGTTAAAGTACGGGGTCCATATCATGATGCTCCGATCCAAGCTGCGGACATACCTATTAGACCATTTGATAAAATGGCGATTGATATCATTGGTCTTATGTTACCATCTGCAAGAGGACATACACATATTCTTACGTGTATTGATATGTGTACGCGTTTCCCTGAGGCCATACCTCTTAAGAACACTTCATCTGCCAGTGTGGCAGAAGCATTAATGTTGATCTTTTCGCGCATTGGTTTTCCGCGTAAGATCCTATCGGATCATGGTGTCCAGTTTATTTCCGAATCCATGTCACAGATTATGAAGACATTGGGTTCAATATACCATGCTATGTCCAATGGGTTAATTGAGAGACAGAATAGGACACTTAAGCAGTTGTTGGGTAAGATGACTCAAGATCACCATCAGGATTGGGACCGAGTCCTGCCCGCTGCTCTTTTTGCGTACCGTGAGGTGCAAATCAAGCTACTGGTTTTTCTCCATTCCAGTTAGTTTTTGGGATACAACCACGCGGACCTATGTCTTTAATTCACGATTTATTGGTTGAAGATAATATAGGAGAGGAAACTCAATCCTCATATGAGTATGTGATCTCTTTGAAAAAGAGAATAATAGATGCTTGTAGATTAGCTACTGCATCATCCGAACAGGCTAAAGAAAAAGCTCGTCTATTTGCAAACAGGTATAGACGTCTTCGCCAGCTTATTCCTGGTGACGAGGCTTTTGTTTTACCGCCTTCTCATAACAATCGTCTGCTAATCACATGGAGAGGTCCTTTTAGGATCATCTCAAGAATATCCGATGTTGACTACATCGTCGATATTAATGGCAAACATAAAACCTTTCACATTAACATGTTGAAGGAGTATTACCGTATTCACGTCCTGATTATCTACAATCAGTATTTCAAGCGACTGACGATCCTACTCGTCCTATTCACAACTATACTAATTTGTCAGTTATACAAGAAGAAGAGTCTTCTTTTCAAGATGTACAATTGCCTATACCAGTTGTACCACTTCATTCCACTGAAAATTGGAATGATGTCACTATTTCTTCTTCTCTTTCGGCTGATCAACGACAGCAAGTTTCATCACTACTTCAAACGTATGATAATGTTCTCACTGACATCCCAGGTCATACGTCAGCTATTCAACATGATATTCTTCTAACTGATGAAACACCTATCCGTATTCGCCCATATCCCATCCCTTTACACTTTCGTGATAAGGTCGAAAAGGAATTGGATGAGATGCTTCGATTAAACATAATTGAACCATCGTCATCACCATATGCTTCATCTATGGTGATAATTAGAAAGAAAGATAACAATATTCGTCTGTGTGTAGACTACAGAAAATTAAATAAAGTCACACAATTTGACGCAGAACCTTTGCCACTTTTAGAAGATTTATTGGTAAAATTATCTCATTCTACTTTCTTCTCTAAGTTTGATCTGTCAAAGGGCTATTGGCAAGTACCATTGACAGAAAGGGCAAAACCACTCACTGCTTTCTCTACACCTCGGGGCCTATTCCAATGGTTAGAGAACGCTCCTGCCACTTTCGTACGCATGATGCGTCGAATTCTATCTCATCATCCCAATGTCATTGCATACATAGATGACATTTGTCTTTTCAGTGACTCATGGGAGGAACATATGGGAGGATTGAACTCATTACTGTCCACGTTACAATATCATAACTTAACTGCTAAGCCATCAAAGGCATTTGTGGGTTTCCACGATATTTCTTTTTTGGGTCACCGTATTGGTCGCGGTATGTTATATACAGAGGACAGTAATGTCTCTAAAATCCTTAATATCTCTACACCTAAAACAAAGAAACAAGTGCGACCTCTGTTAGGTTTAATACAATTTTACGGGAAATTCATACCACATCTTTCGACAATTACTGCTCCTTTCTCTTCATTACTTAAGAAAGGTGCAGCTAACGTGATTCGGTGGTCTAACGAACATCAAATCGCGTTGGATATCATAAAGAAATGTTTTTCGGATGCTCCTGTTTTAAGGTTGCCTAATGCAAATTTACCGTTTGTTCTACGCAGCGATGCATCTAATTACGGCATAGGAAGTGCATTACTTCAGGAATATGATGGCACCTTGCATCCAGTTCTCTATGTATCAAGGAAGTTAACTCCAACAGAGCAAAAGTATTCAGTCCTCGATAAAGAACTTTTGGGGCTTGTGTGGTCCATAACAAAGCTCCAAAGATATCTGCTTGGATCACACTTCATTGTAGAATCGGACCAGAAAGCACTTACGGCTCTAAACATAAAAGATGTGAAATCTTCCAAGTCAACTAGGTATGCGATCGCTCTCCAGCCATATAGTTTCACGATTCGATCCATACCTGGTACTCAGAATGTTCTCGCAGACATTTTGTCGAGATGTCCTAACGAATCAAATTAACAGCTACGCACTGCAGACAACTGAACTTCGACACTGACAGTTCGTCGATTGTAACTTTTTACGTGTGCTACCTCGATTATAAGAATCATTAACATTCATACAATTTAGAAACTATAATGATTATGAATTAAAATAACATTGAACGTTCAAGTATATTACTATATTAGTGAAAAGAACGGTCACCTACTAATGACAGTGATGTGATAATAACTTTTGACAGTGAGTATATTTTCTGAAGGAAATAACATTTCGAGCACTTTGATTTTTCGTGGAACTGAACTTGTTAGATTATTAACTGGGCACTAACAGGAAAATGGAACTTCCGTGATTTAAGGAATTAATGACATTATTAGTGTGAAATAAAAGAATTAATTAGATTATTAACCTTGGATACTTAGTTAATTAAAATAATAATTAATTTCGTTAACTATGCAATATTTAATAAGATTGATCAAAATTTGTATTTAAGCGCATCACTATTTAAGCACAGTAATTTAACTTTAGTACTTTAATTAGTACCACAAAGGAATTTTAGTGACACGGTTAAGTGTGTTGATTGATAGATGTGTTTTATTTATATTCTCTCATTTTTTTCACTTATTTTTTTTTATTAGTCATACCCACCTCTTTTCTATTTAATCATGTTTCTTATCATTTCTTTTCATTTGCGTTTACATTTGTTTTAATTCAATATTTCTAATACGATAGTTTATTTCATTTACCACATTGTACCAAAGGTGTTCAATTGTGGATGTATGCTTTTGTGCATACCTTTTGTTGAGTTGAGTTAACTTGAATTTCATATTTTATATTTTCATGATTTTATGTCATGATGTATTAGTAAAATATGATTATGTACACTTGACTCACCTCTATCCGCGAGTATTAAAGAAAAAAAAATTAATATAATTAATTTTTTGGGGGGATTGGTAAGGAATCTGTAGCGTCCTTTTCGTAGGCCGTAACAGTCTTTTACAGATGATGGTAGTCTCATGTTTATTAATATGTGGTCCTACCTCTGTAGAAAACTTTACGCACCAACTTACATGATAGTAAGTATTATTGGTGAGTTTGATTTTAGTAGCGCACGATTGTGCACTAATGTGAGGATGGGTTATCCCGCCCGCACGTGTTGCAAAACATTAGTTGACGTCATATGTGGGCTTGAGAAGCTAGGATCCCAAGGTCAGCTTAGGAATCTTTGGGAGTTCGAAACCCGTGTTACGGGAGTAATTCTTCTTTGTATGACCGTCCGTCTATTGATAAGATGAGGACCATGGTCAACTTTGTACCGGTGATTTCTCGGGAAGAGAATGCAAGTATTATATATAAATTATTATAATTTTCTTCAATGTGAACGTCTAGTTGGACCAATGACCTATTGGTTCCAAAATGGAGTCATACTATGAACATGTAATGTAATTTTAAATCCGACATATTCCTGGGAATAGGATTGTCTGGGATCATCATGAAATATTTAATGATTGATTCATTCTTCGGCCGCTTGGAATAGTTTCAGCGTAGAGCAGAGGTGAATCAAGTATTTGTTATATCTAAGCTCTAATGCCACGAAGGTCGTTGGCAGGAATATATATTATTGTTATGATAGAATGAGCGACTACGAGGTCAGGATCCGAAGGAAGATATGACCAATCATAACCTTTAAATGTATGGGATCCATCATGAGAATCTCATAGTACTTTCAAGGTCAGAGGAAACTGAAAGATGACATATTGTATCTAACTGCCTCTCTTATCAATTATATGCCCAGTTATAAGGTATTAGTACTATTCCGATCTTATCAGAGGACTTTAGTATATAAGAAGGAACTAATTGCTTATTGAAAATATGAACTCTACATTATGTGCTGTGCTATTGAAAGTTAATCGTTCGTCGTCCTTATCAACAAGTTTGTCTCGTCAACTGTGTAATGTCAATTAAAAGTGAATGAACTGTAGACCGTCTTGGCATTGATTCATATGCCTCTTGTTGCAAGTTCAGGTTGAATTATTACAACATTGATTATAATTGGACCCATTCGCGTTACGTCAAAAATATATCTATAATCAACCTCATCAACCTCACTTTCGAACAAAAGAAGTTACAACAGAATAGATACAACAATAGTCAAACAATATTTAACACGAACACATGTTAATATATAGTGGCTGGGAATGTGAAGGTCTGATGCTGTTCTTACAATGCATGTGACTTTAAACAGATGAAAATCAATTAAATATCTGGTAAAGTCTGTTATATAACTAGAACCACCAGGCCTATACACCCCTCCACTTTAATATTATTCTTGTTCATAGTTTTTTCTTGATTTTGTTTGTTTGTTTGTTTGTTTTTTATTTTTCTATTTAACGTATAGGCCTAAGCACAATTGTGAGTATCCCTATTTTCAAATGTGATGCCACTTTCTCATGTCGGCAGTTGTTCATATTATGTGAAATTGAAAACAATATATATCAGTAGTAGGGAATGGCGGAAACAGGTATTATTCTGGTGGAGCCGATGGTGGAGCGCTGGTGGAGCATGACTTTTATATAGCAAAAAAATGGCGGCGCGCTGGTGGAGCGCATGACTTTTATATAAGGGAAATGTGGTGGGGCAAGATGGCGGACTTGAGCTAACAAGGGGAGGTTATTTTTAGATAACAAGAAGAGGAGGGACAAGATGGCGGACTTGAGATAACAAGAAGACGATGTTTATATAAGGAAAAATGCGGCAAGATGGCGGATTTGAGATAACAAGAAGACGATAACAAGAAGACGATATATATTTAGATTTTTAGATAACAAGAAGACGCCAATAGGATAATAGTTACAGGTATTTTTAGATAACAAGAAGACGATAACAAGAAGAGGATAATAGTTAGAGGTATTTTTAGATACATATTTAGACAATAGGATATATTTACATAACAAGAAGACTTTGAGACAATAGGAAGATATATATTTAGACAAACAGTTATACAAACAGTTAGACGAACATTTAGACAAACAATTAGACGATATATAGGTAACAAAAAAGCGTTTTAGTTAATATAGTTTTTTATTTTATATTCAATAGTGTTTTTGTATTATCAAACAGGAGTATGGTAATATATATAGTATTTTTTAACGTAATACATTGTGCAGTAATTTTTTATCAAATGAATATACAATTATATATGAAAGACAGTATTTTTTAACATTATCAAACATAGATATTTTCACATATGAATGTACAATAATACAATACATATATATATATATATATATATATATATATATATATATATATATATATATATATATATATATATATATATATATATATATATATATATATATATATATATATATATATATATATATATATATATATATATATATATATATATATATATATATATATATATATATAGGAAGGTTGTATGTATATCACAGTTTGTTTTTTAATACATTATTTACAATAAAAATATCACAGGGGTACAGGCCAGACCTTGAGGGGAGTCGTCACATTGTCGTCACGTCGTAAGAAATATTTTATGTGTATATACCTGTAGGTATCTGTGTGTATCTGAAAGAGACAGTTTAAATGTTGAGGGGTGAGGTGGTGACGTTGTCGGGGTGTACTTGTCGTTTTATGTAAAAGTAAGACAGGGCGTTGCGGTGTTGTTCGTATGTGTAGATGGAGGATTTGTGTGCTCTGAACCCGATATTTTTCCCACCCTGTGCCTGTTGTGTGTTGAGGACGTCTAAGAAAGTGTGTTTGTCTACTTTGTTGTGGTGTTTGTTCAAGCCTTTGGTGGTGGTTTTGTCGTAGTCGCCAAAACAGTGATATGTTTTGCTACAGAGGGAAACCATCCCTCTGCCTTCGTATTCTAATTTAAAAAGGCCCGGTGTCCGCTTGTCGAATAAGGTTTGTTCGCGGCATTTTTGACAAAGGGCGCGCGTTTTACCCTCGCTAGCTATAAAGTCGGGTCTATGGTCGGGACATACTTCGGCGGGGAACCACTGGTGGTAGGAGCTATAAAATTCCTGTCGCAAAGCGGGCTTAACAACGTCCGCTAAGTTGTTCGCGCTAAGGGCCAAGTAAAGGCTGTCTGGGTCCGTCTCGCACAACTGAAAGTCTGACCTATCTACAAATTTATCTAAACAGTCGTAGTAAAATTCTAACATGCGTAATTTAGCGTATTGGTAGACGAAAAATCCTATCTGAACGGGGAAGTCCCAACATATAGTCTGTTTAAGTTTCTCTACTTCAAAAATCTCGTCCGTCACTAACGTCATTTTCCTAAAGCGGGGTGAGTTTATTTGGTCAGAGGTACCCACGCCCATCGTGTACGAGACATCCACATGCTTCGCCTTATTGGTTAATGTCTTGCCGTAGGCCGCGTTACCTAGCAGTTTCATGGTCTCGCTGGTAATGGCGTAGGCAGGATCAGTATCACCCTGTCGACGCGCGTTCGAAACAGTGTCCCCAAACCGTTTGAAACACGTCACGGGTGTATACTCAAGCACCTGGTAGATACAGGTGACTTCTAAACCTTTGGTTAGGTACCAGCGAAGCAGAGGTGTTGTCAAGAGAATCTTTTTGCCCACATAACTCCCGATCAACGTTCGTCTGGGGGTAGTCAGGAGTTTATGTTTTTCGGCGTATTCCCGCATGAAAGGCTCAATATCTTCCCTCGTGACGTCAACATTCTTAAAAATGGGTGTCATCTCAGAGAAATGGTCTTTTAAAGAGTCGGGGACATGGATGTCACACTCGACTAGGCCAAACAAGGTCTCGTCTAGCACCGAGGCGAGAATATTTTCTTTTGTCAGGGGGTACCGACATTTCGTGTAAGATGGTTTCTGGTTCGGGAAGGTGGCGTTCAGAAAACGACGGATTGCTGGGTCGGTTTTCTTCAATGCCTGCCACTCGCATTCCCACATTTCGACAACGGTAACGTAGTAGGGAATGTACCAAACGGTTAGTATTCTGCAGGCGCGCTGCAGGCGCGTGACTTTTTATATAGCAAAAATTCTGCAGGCGCGTGACTTTTATATAAGCGCAATCTGCAGGGGCAAGATGGCGGACTTGAGCTAACAAGGGGAGGTTATATGGGGCAAGATGGCGGACTTGAGATAACAAGGGGGAGATAACTAGGTTGTTGTATTGCATGACTTTTATATAAGGAAATGTGCAGGTGGAGCATCAGGTGTTGGTGCATGACTTTTTATATAAGGAAATACTCATTGTGCAGGTGGAGCAGCAGGCGTTGGTACATGACTTTTTATATAAGGAATTGAGGAGGAGGAGAGGCGGAGGGTGATGACTTTTTATATAAGGAAATACTCATTGTGCAGGTGGAGCAGCAGGCGTTGGTACATGACTTTTTATATAAGGAAATACTCATTGTGCAGGTGGAGCAGCAGGCGTTGGTACATGACTTTTTATATAAGGAATTGAGGAGGAGGAGAGGCGGACTTGTTTTGGTAAGCAGTTTCGTAAGGGATCATCCAAAATATATCCCGTCATCCCTCTAGTTACTTTATATGCAACTGATAAAGAGCGTTGCTATACAACTGGTAGATAACGTTTGTCGTAGCTTTTATCAGGTAGGTAATAGATGTTTATAGGCCTGTCTGAGCCGATATGATAGTGATGACAATGTGAAAGTAAGGGGTAAGAAATAGTTTTATCACAAGGTGATCGTGTGAGAGAAAGGACAGTCTCTGGATAGAATAATTTATCACACGACAAGAAGTGATGAAGTGTTTAAACCGTTGGGGAGCGGGTTGAAGACCGGAACTGTAAGTATTTACCAAGGGTGAGTATTTTTGATAATAGGAAGAAGTTTGATTACCAATAGGTCGAAATTTTTTTTGACAAGGGGCAGTATTTTTTGGCAAGGGGAAGTATTTTTTTAACAAAGGGGTAGTATTTTTTTTTTTGGCAAGGGGAAGTATTTTTTTAACAAAGGATCGAAATTTCTTTGTCGAGGGGGCGAAATTTGAATGAAAGGATGTGCTTAAACCATTGGGGAGCGGGTTGAAGACCGGCACTGTAAGTATTTACCAAGGGAAAGTATTTTTTTGACAAGGGGTAGCCATTTAATTACCAAGGGTGAAATTTTTTGACAATAGAAAGAAGTTTGATTACCAAGAGGGCGAAAACAATTTTTGACAAGGGGCAGTATTTTTTGGTCAGGGGACGTATTTTTTTAACACAGGGGCGGTATTTTTTTTGACAAGTGGGGCGAAATTTTTTAAAGAAGTATTTGATGGTTGATCTATTTACCTATAGGTTGGCCACTTTGGGGAGGCCTGGGAGAAAATTTTGGAATCGTCTTTGGTGTTTGGCAGAAAACCTTTCACTAAAGTTTGAAATTTGCACGACAATACAACTAAGCAAGAAAGAAGTTTCACTACCTTCAATCTACCGTGTCTATGGCACCTCGTCGGTATTTCGTCGAAAGATAAACCACCAAGTGTTGAGTTGTTGTCACGTGTTGGATTTCAAAGTCTGTATAACCCGGTGAGACAGGGAAGTCTACTATGTGTTGAACATATCCACCACATACGAGATGGTTTTACATAATATTAACTGAACATTGGTGTAAGTAGATTTTATTACTCATGCTATAATATAAATAATAAAGAAAACTACCCCGTGACCCAGCGCCTGTGTTAATATGTAGTTACATTCACCAAACAACGGAATTCCCTATCATATTATCACTAGCTACAAACACACAACACAACACAAAAACATCCCCATCATACCAACCCTTAGTCATCTGCCTCTATAACAGGTCTTAGTTTTAAAAATATATTTCCCTCTTTATTCTATAGCGGGTAGGAAAAAAAATGGGAATTCACTCAAGAGTGTTTATAAAAAAGTTCTTTTTCTCAAGTCAAGTAGTAACATAGTTGCCTGAAGGTTTTGGAACAATCAGTTTGTAAAGCCCGTGTTATTGCTTACGAACACACACAATATTTTAGAAAATAAACGCCTTAACAAAACTATGTAAAACCTTACAGATAATTCATAGTGACAGACTCTCGGAAATCAAGAAAGCTAACACTGAATATTTGTTCAACAGTTCGTTGAGTATCGATTAGGCTTCTGGGTAATCAGCCAACTGTTACCATGACTCGTGAAAAGATTTATTGCATTGTCCACAAACGTACCCTTGAATTGAAGACATCTGTTGATTAGAAACAAGAAAACGTTACTAACACATAAAATTAAATACATATATCAAGCAGTTAAATAGAGAGAAAGAGAGAAAGAGAGAGACAGAGAGAGAGAGAAAGAAAGAAAGAGAGAGAGAAAGATAGAGGAAGAGAGAGGGAGAGAGAGAGAGAAAGAAAGCGATAGAGAGAGAAAAGCGATTCCTTATATAAAAAGTCATGTACCAACGCCTGCTGCTCCACCTGTACAATGAGTATTTTCTTATATAAAAAGTCATGCACCAACACCTGATGCTCCACCTGCACATTTCCTTATATAAAAGTCATGCAATACAACAACCTAGTTATCCCTCCCTTGTTATCTCAAGTCCGCCATCTTGCCCCATATAACCTCCCCTTGTTAGCTCAAGTCCGCCATCTTGCCCCTGCAGATTGCGCTTATATAAAAGTCACGCTCCTGCAGAATTTTTGCTATATAAAAAGTCACGCGCCTGCAGCGCGCCTGCAGAATACTAACCGTTTGGTACATTCCCTACTACGTTACCGTTGTCGAAATGTGGGAATGCGAGTGGCAGGCATTGAAGAAAACCGACCCAGCAATCCGTCGTTTTCTGAACGCCACCTTCCCGAACCAGAAACCATCTTACACGAAATGTCGGTACCCCCTGACAAAAGAAAATATTCTCGCCTCGGTGCTAGACGAGACCTTGTTTGGCCTAGTCGAGTGTGACATCCATGTCCCCGACTCTTTAAAAGACCATTTCTCTTAGATGACACCCATTTTTAAGAATGTTGACGTCACGAGGGAAGATATTGGGCCTTTCATGCGGGAATACGCCGAAAAACATAAACTCCTGACTACCCCCAGACGAACGTTGATCGGGAGTTATGTGGGCAAAAAGATTCTCTTGACAACACCTCTGCTTCGCTGGTACCTAACCAAAGGTTTAGAAGTCACATACGAAGGCAGAGGGATGGTTTCCCTCTGTAGCAAGACATATCACTGTTTTGGCGACTATGACAAAACCACCACCAAAGGCTTGAACAAACACCACAACAAAGTAGACAAACACACTTTCTTAGACGTCCTCAACACACAACAGGCACAGGGTGGGAAAAATATCGGGTTCAGAGCACACAAATCCTCCATCTACACATACGAACAACACCGCAACGCCCTGTCTTACTTTTACATAAAACGACAAGTACACCCCGACAACGTCACCACCTCACCCCTCAACATTTAAACTGTCTCTTTCAGATACACACAGATACCTACAGGTATATACACATAAAATATTTCTTACGACGTGACGACAATGTGACGACTCCCCTCAAGGTCTGGCCTGTACCCCTGTGATATTGTATTAAAACAAACTGTGATATACATACAACCTTCCTATATATATATATATATATATATATATATATATATATATATATATATATATATATATATATATATATATATATATATATATATATATATATATATATATATATATATATATATATATATATATATATATATATATATATATATATATATATATATATATATATATATATATATATATATATGTATGTATTATTGTACATTCATATGTGAAAATATCTATGTTTGATAATGTTAAAAAATACTGTCTTTCATATATAATTGTATATTCATTTGATAAAAAATTACTGCACAATGTATTACGTTAAAAAATACTATATATATTACCATACTCCTGTTTGATAATACAAAAACACTATTGAATATAAAATAAAAACTATATTAACTAAAACGCTTTTTTGTTACCTATATATCGTCTAATTGTTTGTCTAAATGTTCGTCTAACTGTTTGTATAACTGTTTGTCTAAATATATATCTTCCTATTGTCTCAAAGTCTTCTTGTTATGTAAATATATCCTATTGTCTAAATATGTATCTAAAAATACCTCTAACTATTATCCTCTTCTTGTTATCGTCTTCTTGTTATCTAAAAATACCTGTAACTATTATCCTATTGGCGTCTTCTTGTTATCTAAAAATCTAAATATATATCGTCTTCTTGTTATCGTCTTCTTGTTATCTCAAATCCGCCATCTTGCCGCATTTTTCCTTATATAAACATCGTCTTCTTGTTATCTCAAGTCCGCCATCTTGTCCCTCCTCTTCTTGTTATCTAAAAATAACCTCCCCTTGTTAGCTCAAGTCCGCCATCTTGCCCCACCACATTTCCCTTATATAAAAGTCATGCGCTCCACCAGCGCGCCGCCATTTTTTTGCTATATAAAAGTCATGCTCCACCAGCGCTCCACCATCGGCTCCACCAGAATAATACCTGTTTCCGCCATTCCCTACTACTTATATCCTAATTATAACCCATCAGAGGTTGAACGGGATTTCTGTTTATCTTCATTAATTTAAAAAAAAAAATAGTGTAAGCAAGGTAGACTGAAAAACATGAAAAAGGAAATAGAAGATATACATGAAAGGGATAAATAATACATGGACAAACCTTGAACAGATGGCACAGAACTTCTTTGTTCACCCTCATACGTCAACTTGAATATGTTCGTAGAAAGCAGTGGTCAGTTTGAGACTGATGGTATCTCCGTAGAGCTTTTCCAGGAATGGTACTGGTGATGGCCATATGCGCATTCTCTATTGCTCATATGTTGGGCACCTTTGAAGTAGATCAGTAGTCATTTTATCGGTGCCACAGTTACAATCATCAGTAGTTCCTATCTTTAACTTAAACGGCAAGTCGTTTCACCAAAATTGGCAACTCTCGAGTTTCTAATGCCTAAATAGAAAGTCGTCTTGAGGCGAATCGCTGCCGTGACTTAAGTGCGACTCGAGTCTGAGTCGATTGACTCGAGTCGACAACACATGCGATGTTTTGATGTAGCAAGATAAACCAATTGTGTGAAACATAATGTTTCTGTAAGTAGATAATCTTTATTATTTTCAGGTTCAGAATTGTTGGTCTCAAGTCTGCCCGAGCGATTTTACATTGAACTAGTATAAATATGTCCATCGGCCACTTTTATGATAGCACTTACTGTTAAAAATATACTTTCAAGTGTGTTTCTTTATGGGGCGGGGTGCCAAATACTTAGTACAACTCTATGGTTAGTCGATAGTCAGCTGCATCTCCCGCGACCTATGCACCCTTGACAGTTGATTGAAACTTTGCTGTATAAACCTACCATTCAATTGTGAACTTCATTATATTTTTTCACAGATGTATTCGTTGAATAGTGATGTAGAAATTAAAAAGAACCCATCAACGGCGAAGAAATGAAGTAGCATCTTCAGTCATGCTGAAGGTCTAAAACTGTCTTCTTCTAGTCACATTGTTATACGTCGTGTCATCAAATTTTTCTTGTTGCGTGACATATGTATTTTGCTACTTCATCTCTCGACGTCAAGTTTCGAGAGTATGATAATTGAACCGCTTAATAACCCATTTTACGTCATAATATGGCATGATATGTCACTATTCATGTGACAGTTATCTAAGTTTCAGACCAGCATAAGTATCCTGGCATTCCAGGTTCTTATCGTCAAGACGCCCTTAATTCTCATTTTGATTGTAGTAGTATGATGGCAGTTATGTTTGACCTGTATTACATGACACATCTCACCGGATGAGGGGGTTCCTGAGTTCTCTTTTCAATGGAAGTTCCTTCGATTTAGGGCCGTGCTAGTGACAATACGACGGTGGTTTCCTCGTGACTTCCGTCGCTTTATGTACAGGAATTTCGATAGCCTTTCACTATAAAGTCTAACCCACATAGGCGTGGGTAGGAGAGAGTTAAAGGCTCCTCCTTCTCACTGGATGACACGTCATGAAGCACTAAAAATTTTTATACAGTAGTTGCCCCCACATCTATCCCACCTCGCCCTTAGTGACAACCACCTGTTTTGATCCACAACTGCTTATTCAGTAGAGGTCGTTCAAAAAACACCACTAGGGTAGACGGACCTGGTTTGAGGATCCGTTAAATTAATAAAATGATCACGTGGCATGAGAGGAGCACAGTAAGATATTTCAACATCCATAATTCTCGCCGTTTGTACGTCGGTCATATCTAAGGGATGCAACTGTGGTTGAAAGTTAGACATTAATTGTATTGTTTCCCTTATATGTACTCTCCCAAAAATAGTAACACTCAACGAAGAAATGTCGGTGTAGAACCCAGTGTAGAAACGGATTTAACTCATCATTTTGTTAAAAATAACCTTAAATTGTAAGTTTTTGATTGTTTCTTCAAGACAAAATTTTAATTTAAAGTATTGTCACAGCTGTCCTTTAAATATGCCGCAGAAATACAAGCAGGTTCAAATCCTGGACTCACGGCACCAAACATCATCCCCCTCTATGTCACCGACCATCAGACGTTTGTCTTTTATTTTGCATAAATCTCAGGACTTCTCAGTATCCTGATAAGCAGTGCTAAACTCGCACCTCTACTTGGTACGGCTGGAGTCCTCCGGAATCCACCTGTCACGGACCCGCCGTCGATAGATTGATCATCATCATCTCAACTTGCAGCGTCCGTCAAGTTTGTACTCAATGCCTCCTTAAGTGACTATCTCCCTTGTTGACTCTTCTATTTCTACGGTGATCGTATAATGGTAATATGTAGTGATTTAGTAATCTGATGTTCTGATAGACAGGGTGGATGTGTAAAAACGAAGTTCTTCTAACTTCAAGTTGGACCACTGAATTGACAACATTACTCCTATCGAAGTATCAAAGGGAAACTCTGTTTCTTAAAAGTCAAGTTCTTTATTCAGTTCAGTCGAATATTAATTTGATTCACATCAAAACTGATCCCTCACGACATTTGGCATCATTCATTCCACGGGTTTCTCCCTTTTTCGGAACCTCTAAGACAGTGTTCGAATTAACAATGTTTGACCTACAAGTCCGATTTCTTCTTCTTATAATACTAACGCTTTTCAGTCTCAACCGGACTTACCCTTTCTAATACGTTCTTTGTTGTTCCAAAGGTTTTAGTTCATTATATAACCAGTGGCTATCACAGAGCTGATTTAACATATGATTCTTTCACTCGGTTCCTTCATTTTTCTAGGTCTTTTCTTCTTGGGTCGGATGAAGCACCCTTCTCGTTCAGAGGACCATTTTTAACCTTGTCTCATGTGCGCGTCATCCCGTTGTCTCTGACGTCGTTGGTCTCTCGATGACTTTTCTTTTTCCATAGCTCGCATCGAGAGTATTCTTTTCTCCTCCTTATAGTTAGTCCTTTATTATTTGGTTATTCCGTCATCTCTGCCCGTATGTCACTGCTCCTGTGACAGTATTTCAGATTTATTATTATGGATCAAAATGATAAGATGGCTGCAAAAGGAGTCTTAATTCCTCGCATTGACATAGAACCGAGCGAGCGCAGTTTGCCATTTAGGATGCGACGTCGTCAATTCCCAGTGATTTTAGCATTTGCAATGACGATCAATAAGGCGCAAGGACAATCTTTTGATCACGTAGGAGTTTTCCTTCCTGAACCTGTTTTCGGACACGGCCAGCTCTATGTCGCCCTCACCTGATGAACAAATCATGAAATCTTGAAAGTTGTTGTTAAACACACTTTTTATCAGGGAACATTCTTTGAAACAAGTCCACGCACTTTCACAAAAAATGTTGTCATCAAAGAACTTTTATATTGAATTAGAAAATATTTTAAAAATATATTACGGTTTTTGATTTACTTCCGTCATTATTGACGGGTTATTGCTAGTTCAATATATTTCCTTTGTGCTCCTTTTGAAATTTGGAGACAGCACTGCAATTGGTCCCGTAGGAAGCCTGCACAAAGTAGTTACATGCTCTTTTTAAATTAGGAAAGTTTCGGACTTTATACCCTACCTCTCCCGCCCATATTTAAAATCGCGGTGTCCTCGGGATCAAAGGTACTTTGTTCCACATTCTCAGTGAAAACTCTCGAGCTGGCTACTAAAATATATTCTTGAACTGCATGAGATAGGAACGCAGTCTTGTCTTTGTATCGTTCATCATCCCCTCCCCCATAGACACGGTTACCAGTTATTGAAAACACCAGTAGCAAGTTGATCACCGCCGACAGAACAAAAACAAAAACAGCACTGTAATGAAGATGGAGAAAATTGGGGGGGGGGGGGGGGGAGAGAAATGTTTGTCGAAGAGTTCTATGGTGCCGATAAATGTGCTTCCCCTTTGCAATATTTGATTGCTGCAATGATCCAACCAGAATCCGGCTGGCTACAGTAAGGTGTTATTCGTTCTTGGGGGAGGGAGAGAGAGAGAGAGTCATTCATGAGAACAGATTAAAAGGTGTATGGAAGAAAGGGGGGGGGGGGAGTCTTTGCAAAGTAAAATTCCGCAATATGTAGCTAACTTTGTGGACTTTGGCCTGTTTTGTAGTACTAGCAGTGGCGTAACTAGGGTGTGGCAGGTGGAGAACGTGCCCTGAGCGCCAAATTTTGGGGCCGCAATTTTATGGCTAAAATGAAACAAATTCCACTTCTCAATAATGACAATTCAATTTATCCCACTTCACATTTGTGTGTAGGTATGTGCAATTGTAGGACATATATCACCAAGAGCTAATGCTCTGTGATGGTGGGTCAAAGACAAGACACATACACGTATATATATATATATTCGTAGATGAGAACAATTTTCAAGGGGTGCCATTTTTTTAATTTGCCCTGGGCGCCATCAACCCTAGTTACACCTCTGTGTAGTAGTAGTAGCAGTAGTAGTAAATAATAGTAGAAGTAGCAGTAGTCTCATCCCGTCATAATTTAGTATAGGAACGATGCGTTCTTCAAGTCATAACCCTCAAGTTGATGCGCCCTTGGAGTGATAATCCTTATCTGCATTTTACGTGGTGTTTTTAGATGTGTTCTATTTGCTTCGGCTTGTTGTAAGGTCAATCCAAAGATCCCCTCTTAACTCTACTTGAAGCAGCACCGTAAGGGAACATCCAATTTGTGCGATTCGCAGCTTTGTCCTTCCAGGATGTTGAACTTATGTCCAACGCCTTCGTGTCTAACTTGCACACATCTTTGAGCCTCTGCTGTGGTCACCAGGATATTCTTTTGCTATATGTCAGTTGTCCAATAAAAATATATGTGGGGGTGCTACCCACTTCCATGCTACGAACATGGCCAAGCCAGCTTAGGTTATTCATGTCCCGCTGGTACATAGAAGCTTGATAGGACGACCTATTTGTCACATCTTTTTAATGTTTTATCAATTAATTGATTTAAAAAAAAATCTTAATAGATCAATTGAATTTCTTTAATCGAAGATTAATCGATCAATTTCGAACACTTTGATAAATTATAAAAAAAAGAAAAGTACTAAACACCTTAATTTTTTAAAAAAAAGTCTTTTATCAAAGGAACAAATTATAGCAGACGGACGTGTGTCTAAGATGAGCAAGGAATGTTGAATGCCCTTGCTTTTGTAAAGTTATATGAAGCACAAAGTTTTAAAAAAATAAGGTCTAAGATGAACAGAGCGCGTCTCGACAATAAGAGGCAACATTTTTATCATTAAATGAAAAGTAACTGATGGCTCAAGCCTGGAACTGGATATTTCTTTCAAGAGGATCACATACAGAGTGTCAAGAATATTGTTTATTAGGGCGCGCTAGAATAATGTTGCAATAATAAATGTAGACAGTAACGATAAGTGCATACTTTTGGCACGATGTCTTCGATTACATTAACTGTAACTTATGTGTATCATAAGAACAAAGAATATAAATGTATCAAAATATCTTAGTTTGATTTTTACATTTTCAGAAGTTTCATAAAACGTTACTATAAAACATGGACAAAGCCGTGTTCTTACAGCTAGTTTAATTACATTAATACCAAATAACCAGTAAGGAAACTGAATTTAATTAAAGGAAAAAGAATTCAGGGAAATAATCACTGAATTCGCAGTAAAGCTGAATTGACGTTAGTTCCTTGGTTTTCTTTTTAAGCAGTAATCTGCATAATTTATGAATCACGTGATCTCTTCCCCTCTCCTCTGTCTACTTTCCCCTGGCACATACAGTGTCTTTTATTCGTCCGAAGAGGAGAAGCGCTATGAGAACCAACAATTTGACATGTAATCTGTAACATCACGTGACCGTGACATCAAGGGGATTTAAATAAGGGCGCACGAATAGTAATCACACTCCTTGACGTCTTTCAAAATTAAAAATAATATAAATTCAACCAGCATTGGCATAATGCAAGCTTGGCCATAGAAACGTAACATATGCAGCATGTTATGTTACCTTGAAGCCGCCAACATGTCAAGGAAATGTAATTGTTTACGGATGAATAAGTCGGTGTTCCAACTTTTAACATTTCCGACAATAAATTTGTAGGTACGGGGTTTTTGTTATGTCGTTTGCTGTGTACGCGGATGATTTTTTAAAAATCAGGTTAGAACCACTGAATTTACGTCTCTCACGGCCTTTTATAATTGCATAAATGCGGGGAAAATACATCGGCAGTAGTGAACTTAATGTCAGACGGGGACAATAACGTCTTTGTTGATGAGGAATTGTATTTTTGAAAGCAAGTAACTTCAATGATTCCTTGAGTGGTTTTTAAATTAATAATGGTTATATTGCTGCATACAGTGGATAGCTTGTGAGGGAAGGGGATGGAGAAATAGAACGAGGACCTTCAGAGATATTAATGTGCCAATGCTTGTAGGTCTTGCTTGTCAAAGCGACTTTTATAATACGGACAGACGATGCTTAATCCTTCATGTTGACTACCGTTCTCTTGACTGATGTTAAAATAATATTTTGTATTCAGCTTTGTCTTCATTTTGCAGTTTATTTGAGTAAGTACTGTACTATATATTTATTGTGTCGGATCACTTGGATTTTAGTTTCTGCGTGCATAGTTTTTTGTTGTTGTTTTTTTTAACTCATAAATGGTAGCATTAAGCCTAACTTAAAAAAAAATACAGTTCGCATATTAGAGAATTAATAACATATTGATTATTCTTGATGGGAGTTTAAATTATATTCTTGTGTTGTATTATACGGGGTGGTGGGAAAAGTTTCTCCTTATCTTTAAACTTGTATACCCTCACATTTATTGGAGATACGTGAAACAAGTGTCAAAACATGAAGCCTTAGCTGCCATTTAACGAAAAAACGATTTTTAAAAAAATATTTGTTCCGGAAAAAAAAATCTAAAATGGCAAAAAACAGGGGGGGGGGGGGGGGGGCTTGCAATAGACAGTAGAACATGTTTCCCGCCATGAAGCCACCTGTTGAACAGGCCTGTCAGGGCCGGCCCTAGGAATTTTGCCGCCCCGTGCAATACCATACCTTGCCGCCCCAGCCCAACCTCAAATTAACGTTTGAAATTTTTAAAACCATTATGTTAAACAAGCTTCAACATTAATTTCATGACCATTAGCCTAATTTTAAATAGTACAATTAATAATAATGTATTGATAAATTGATGGAAGACGCAGCAATAGAGATCGCAGTCAGCGACTCATAGCTTGACTGCCTGCGTCAGGACCAGCGAACCAGAGCTGGTCAAGACCGTGCTCCACCTCCACGTGGTGGTCCTGGAAACAGTATGCAGCAATGCAGGCTGGCTGAGCGAGCATGGATCGCAATGGGAAGGCAAACCCGGTCCTAAAAAATGCCGTGCAGAAGTCGGATGTGTCGACCGAAAGGTGCAGATATCACAGCTACGTTGTAAACAGACACAACGCAACCACCGTCCTTTTCAGGGCGAACGAAGAAGAAGAAGAATCTAATTCTTTTAGGAGAAGGGCACTTTGAAGGAGATCTAACTGGGGCTGATGTTGATGGCTCGGAATCTGAAGGGTTAGAGTTGTGAAGTTGGTTGTGGCAGTTGCGTCTTGAAAAAGGAGAGCAAAGACGTTTACCTCATTGATGTCTTCTTCCTTTCCCTAAGAAGTTCTCTTCTTCTTCTTCGATCCTTAACCACCGACCGTCAAAGCAGTCAGTGGCCATCCCGCCTAGTGGCGTCTTGTAGGGCAACAACAAATTGATTCCACTTTGCACGGTCGGTGGCCATCCTTCGTACAGTGCCCCAACTCTGGTTCATTCTTTGCATCTCAGCCTCCACAGTCCTCCGCCAAGTTGTATCCTGTTTTGCGGTCAGGACATCCGTTTTCATGTCAGTGGCTTCCTTTCGGCTTTCACCACTGACAGTCATACGAGCCACAGACTCCGAATGTCCATCCCGCAGCAAAGTTTGTTCATTTGATGTTGTTTCCGTAACTTCATTATTTTTTTTACATAGACAGGGGTGTCAGCCCTATGCTAAAACCCCCAACCTGGAGGACCAGGGTACCAGCTTTTGTCTGACCCCTACCCACACAGACCAGTCCAGCTTGGTTGAACCTACCAGGAGTAAAACTCCCACTGGCATAGCTCTGGGGATTGTCAGGGTGCGCAAGCTGCCATACCGCTACAAGGTATAGGTACCATTGATGGCAGAAGAAGTTCTCTGTAACAGGCTATTTGGTGTTCTAGCCCTCTATTTACTTTTGAACTTCTGTCGAAATTTATTCTACGTTGAAGATCTGCTGCTTTGTGTAGCCAACTTCTTCTATAATTGTTTCAAGCTTCACTTGAAAAGCTCCTGCAGCTGCGGTATCTGCGCTAGCTGATTCTCTCTTCACTGCTATATTATGCAAATTTGACCTTTTCTTAAATTTCTCAAACCAGCCCCTGCTAGCTCCAAATGTCTCTTCAGCTGATGTCTCTCCTTGTTCAGCCTTCATTGCATTAAATAAAGTTTGTGCTTTAGCCTGGATAAGATCTTGGCTTAGAGGAATGTTGTGGCTGACTTGGTCTTCAATCCACACATTTAACACTTTCTCCATCTCACCAATTAAATTGTGCCACTTTCTAATAAGTTTGGTATGCACTGGCGTAACGTTTTTAATTTCTTCTAACACTTTAGCTCTGTTCTTTACAATTGTGCTAACTGTAGTGCTTGGTACACCTAGCCTGCGGCCTATTTCAGCATTTAAGATGCCTTGTTCATTAAGCTTGATTAGCTTAAGCTTTTCTTGCAAATTGAGAACCTTATGGGTTCTTTTAACTTTGTCACTACACTTAGGACCCATTATGAATATATTAAAGCAGAAAAATAAGCAGTACTATATAAGGCCTAATCACACAAAAAAGTACAGTATGAAAACTGTACATGTCGTATAATCACGATATGAACACTGTCATTAGACTGTTATCACTAAAATAACTATGAACTGTTTACAGTATAATCACAAAAATAATATAGTATGAATAGTTTTGTTATTTTAATCACAAAAATAAGTAGTATTAATATGTTTAATGACAAATATAAGAGATTCAATGCGGACAACTTAAAAAAAAACAGTGCACACCGAACGATTTCTGTTCAAAGACTGAACGACGAAAGAATCAAGATGACGCGCAGTTGTGACCAAATGCGACGAAAGAGCGAAGCGAGCGACGAAATTTGGAAACGTGGTTAGAATTGAAAACCGACGAAAGAGCGAAGCGACGAAAGTCGAAGCGACGAAAGTCGAGGTATTGTGTACATTCAAACGTTGGTATCAAATCCAGGATCAGCTTCGACTTTCTCAGCTAATGTTGTAGCATCAACAAGAAAATTTTGAAATGATTCATCATTTCTGAGATTCTTAAGGCTTTGGAGAACATTTTTCAAAGTTGTTATGGCACTAGTCAATTCCATTTTTATGCTTTGCAACAGTTTACTAGCAACATTAATTTCGTTTAAAACATAGTGCCATATAACCAGACAACATAAAAATTAAAAATCGCTGAGTTTTAGGGCAAGGGTTTCAGCTTCATGTCTCGCCATTTTGTCTACTGACTCGTCATCAGCAATTTCTGTCAATGCATCATAAAATTCCTCAATATATACTACTGGACAAAAGTTAAGGGCCGCCATTCAGTTTAGACAAGGTTTATATAATTCTTCGTGAGCAGGGTCGATTTTCCAAATGTCCGGTAGCTTGAAATCTCTCAAGAAGTCTCTGAATGGTAGAGTGGGACACTGCTAAACGTCTTGCAATATGACGAACAGATTGACCATCCTGAATCTATGCCATGGCTCGACCACGGTCTACAGTGCTGAGACTTCTCCTTGGTGGCATGGCTAATGCAGTGATCATTTCGACCACTTGTCATACTGATTTATTGCATACCAACGGTGAACACTCTTTACCGATGATCATTTTCCACGTGCATTCAAATTCAACTCACTTTTTCACCTTTTGAACTAGTGGGGCGTGTTGCAAAAACCACGAGTTTTTGCAGCAACAATGGCAATTTTCACGTGCGGGTTAAAGCGACCCAGTTTTTGGACATTAAAAAAAATTAACCTAGTGCACACAGAAATGTATACACATTTCTCTGAGCTCAGTTTTAATGACATTTTCACTTGTCTTTACATTTGTCAATCAATTATATAAACCTTGAGGAGCCGCGCTAGCGTAGTGGTTACCACACCGCTCTGGCGACCGAGTGATCCAGGATCAAACCCGGGCGACGGCATTTGAGGATTTTTCGTCGACCGGGATTTGGACTGGATTAACTCGAGACCTGGCGAGGACATTGAAGGAGTGTCGTCGACCAGGGATTGGCGGCTCCTGAGCCGACCCAGCTCTAATGGGTACCTCCGAAATCGGCGAGTATCTGCCTGAATGGCGAGGGACACCTGTCTCTGTACAAGAAAAAAGGGATACTCACGTAAAATCAATGCCAGGTTAGACATTAATAATAACCTGAGATTTCGCCTCGAGTATTAGCGGGCGTACGAAAAAAAAAAATATAAACCTTGTTTAAACTGAATTGCGGCCCTTAACCTTTGTCCAGTAGTATAATATCTTAAAGGACGAATGGCCTCGATTCTAGATTCCCAGCGAGTTGTACTTAGTTGCTTGGGCGTTAGAGTTGTAATATGTTTCTTAAGGATTCCCCAACGCAGTGTTGACGCTGAGAAAAACACATACAATTTCTGAACCGTTTCAAAAAATAAAACCCCTTCTCTAGATGACATCGCCGCATCATTGACCACCAAGTTGAGAGAATGAGAACAGCAAGGGATATAAAAAGCTCTCGGGTTCAAGTCCCTAATACGTTGTTGAACTCATGAATGTTTTCCTTTCATATTTGAACCATTGTCATACCCCTGGCTACGCATGTTTGCGATTGGAATATCCATGTCTGACAATTTTCTTAGAATGCATTCGATTAATGCTGAGCCTGTAGTGGCTTCTACAGCAATGAAACCAAGAAAATGCTCATGAATGTTGATATCTGGATTCGTATTAACAAATCTTACAATTAGTGTTAATTGTTCAATGTGACTTACATCGGGAGGACAGTCTGCATTTATGCTATAATATTTAGCTTTCTCCACCATACAAATTATTTCTTTTTTATGGTTCCAGAGAGAAGAGCAATCAATTCATTTTGAATGTTTTTCCCAAGGTAATTTTGGGCCGATCCACGAGCTACTGTCATTAAATGTTCACACATAGCACTATCAAATCTGGCAATCAGTTCAACAAGCTTTAAAAAATTTCCATTGTTAGGGTCATATAATTTATCAGATGTTCCACGAAATGGCAAGCATTGTTGGCTCAAGAACTGGACAATAGCAATTAGGCGTTCTTTTATGCTCCTCCAGTGTCGAACTTCTGAATTTAATAACTTTTGTTGCATTGAATCAATTGTCTGTACTGATTTAAACCTGGACGATAATTCAATCCACCTTGTATGGGACTCCAAGTGGTTTTTAGATTTTTCGTGTTCATTAAGATACACATACAAATGACCCCAATCATTATAGCCATCAGTAGTGAGTGACATTTTATTACAGGAAAACAACTTACAGCAGAAACAAAATATAGAATCTTTTTCTTTTGAATACACTAACCATGATCGACTAATATGTTCTCCATTGCTTAGCTCCCTAGTGTAAAAATTTAGTGAAAATTTCCGACCATTAGAGCTGCGCGGAAAAACGAACTCATTTTTTGGTCTCTCTGGCAGGCCTTTTTTCGATTTCCAGTCTTTCGGTATCGCTTAAAGAAGGATTCAATCTTGCCGGATCAGTGTACCTCTCAAGTTCATCACTTAAATCTCTGGAATTGGAAACGGTCAAATCAGTCTCATTTTCGACATTGTTAGTAATATCTACGTTACTGGGGTCCGAGTTAGAAGTACTTGCCATGAGCTCAGAATCATTTGTTTCGGTACATTTGCTTATTTTCTTCTGTCCTACATCAGCTGTTTCAGTTTTAGATATTTTTGTAAAGCCCCGCTATGTTTTTGAATATCGCGTTCTTTTTCCAGTTTCCGTTTCCGATATTCGGCACTTGATAGTTTTTTTCTTTTATCGGACATTATATCTATTCGAATATTAAAACTGTTTTAATAAACCCTACAATAAAATGTATTATTTAGTAATGAATTTAGGCTGAAGCACTGTACTAATTTCCATAAAACGTTTAAAAAACTTATTTATCACTGTAACACATAGCACACTAACACTGAGCAAAATCAACTTCCTTGAATGCACACTCGAAAACAACTGAAACATTCGAGCCGCCAACATAGAACGGTCGATAAAAAAAAATTCCTGATTCCCACGCCAAGTTAATTAATTCCCGTCTCTCGTTCAGCCATGCCGGAAGATTTATCGTGGCGGTCTTCAGTTGACCACTGAACACGGAAATATAATCCTCTGGGAACCACTGTGGTTTCGACCAAGCGAATAAATTGTACTGACGTCCCTAAAGAAATACCTTTTAGTGCCTTTGTAGGAGAAGATAGCATTAGGATCGTATGGCAGAACTATTAGTGAAGACTTGAAAAACAGCTAAAGCACAGACCGCAGGTGCAAATATTTCGTAGAGAAAACAAACAAAATAGTGGAGGAATAGAAAAGTAAGGAATTTTAAAATAATCTAGACGAAACCACAGAGGGTTTATTTCAGGAGCCGTTCAGGTTATTCAGTCAAAATCCCGGTCGATGACACTCCTACAAATGCCCGCGCCCGGGCTTGAACCTTGAACACCTGATCGCTAGCGCAGTGTGGTAACCATTACACCAGCGCGGCTCCCAGGCGGAATATTTTGGCGGGATTGTAAAAATAAGTAAAAAGATTTTTTGCGCCCCCCCCCCAAGCTTGCCGCCTCGTGCAAATGCACGTGTTGCACCGTCGGTAGAGCCGGCCCTGGGCCTGATCTCACGTTGAGATGTAATATTAATATGACATAGCATTTTATTTAATAAAGTGACATTCAGTTCGCTTTATCTTGACATTTATTTCGTGTAAATTAGTGGTGTGGGTAAATAACAATTTAAAAATACGAAGTGACTTTTCAACCACCCAATCTGATAAGAATACGTTACATACTCATAGTCGGCGTCTGTGGCCTAATGGGTATGAACGCAGTTTCATAATCCAGATATACCAGGTTCGAAACCTGCTGCAGGCGGTTTGGTAGTAGATCGCTTTGTGTGGATTTTTAACAATGGTATAAGCGCCGTACCGTTCAGAAAGCAATGGCAAACTACTGAATGAAAAAAAAAAAAAAATGCCTAGAAAAATCACAAACAGCCAATAAAAGCTGGGGTTGATTGACACGTCCTGTAAAGGATAAGCAACTAACTAACAGACTCATAAATCGGTGCTAGCGCAGATTAGTGGGATTCTTATGGTATGACAATATCACTGATATGGGAATTGATGAGGGATATATAAATACCAATGGAAGACGATGGGAAGGAAAGGGCGCTTGCTTTGACAGGACATACATTGAGGAAACTAACTGACAACGTTACAAGATAGTCCTTGTAGCGGAGGTTAGGAGAAATAAAGGGAGATAAAAAATGCACACGGAGATGTCATCCGTACATGAAAGAGATAAATAAGAATTTTTTTTTTTTAAATTAATGAAGAAAAATATCCTGTTCAACCTCTGATGGGTTATAATTAGTTAATGGGAAGTGTTAAGAGAGAGAGGGGGAGAGAGAGAGAGACCGGCGCTATTTCGGGTTTTCGTAATAGCGTGGGATCCTTTGTCTGTTTCATATATCTACCCCGCAGTTTGGACTTGATTTCATTCAGTCATTCTCCAGTTGCAGTAGACAGATCGCTAGTGCTAAGGAAATAAGCTTGCATAGCGAAGTTCTTAGTTTGACTCGACATTTTGCCGAGCTTCTAGACTAACTATATGAGTGAATAAATTCTAAGTTTGTGCGATCGCCTGTAGTTCTGTCTGGAGGTAAATATATTATATATCTATTAGTGTTGAGTGATTCAGTGATAATCGCTTATTTCATTTCACTAGCTAGATTTCTGTGCAGAAGGAATTAAATTTATAAGTCTGTTATATTCTCTAGTTGACGTTTTTCAGTGGATAGCAAAATAAATTATAATTTCTAGCTTAACTCATGCAGCTATAAATAAATTTAATTAAATTGCTAGTAATTAGTCGAGAATATTTTAAACTAACTTATAACTGCACTGATTCATCATTGGGTATTGACGAAATACGTATGTATTTCTAATTCATGATGACTGATTTTAGAAAATATAACTTATTTCACGGGAGATTTAAACGATAAGTCAAGCTCTCCGCTTGCAGTTTATAATGTAAGTTATAACTTAAGTAAATAGTATGTATAAGTATTTTATATGTTGTTTTCTCTTTATTCAGTGAAACTGGGGTAGCCCAACTTTACCAACGGTTTTAGTACGGAGAAATATCTGTGAAGAACAAAAACATTTTTTTCTTAAAGACTTGGGTGTGTAAAGTAAAACCTGTCTGGCATTGCGCTGGCATCCAGAACGATAGAATACCCATTACATGAACTTTAAGATTAAATGAAGTAACGGGCCCATCGAGCCAGATTTAATTCTTCCTGAGAAAAACCTCAAGTACATTTTCAGCCCTTGTGGCAAGTAAAATAATACTATCAGTAACATTCCGACGGAATTCTGACTAGTTGTGGTGTGACCAAATAAAGTCCTATACTGAGAGAAGGCACCGACCTGACATTCCTAGGTACTAGAAATCTAAGCTATTGACACTTTGCTCGCTGTTAACGTTCGTGCCTGGACAATTTTAATGTGACAGAACCAGATATCCTAAAATAATAATAACCAAGGAAACGTTCCCTGAAGTAGTGGATTCAACCTATCTTTGCGGGACTGGGGTTCCCTTGGCCAAGACTACCCTGGAGATTCTGTATGTGCATGTCCTAAAAATTGTTTTCCCAGAAGTTGCTACCAAAGCTGTAAGTACGAATGCAAGCTAGTGATCACGGCTGACTGCATAGAGTGAATGCAGGACTGAGTGATTCCTTTATTGTTGTATTTTGGCACCCATTTTGCTGTCTTAAATTTCTTTATGCAAGTTTTTGTTGCTAACAATATTTTCCTTAGGTTAGATCAGAGTATCAAAGTCTGTTCATACCTTTAAAGGGAAATCTTAGACTATAGCATATGTATCCGTGACTCTTTGGGGCTATCACTTTTCTTCTAACAGGACTGTGGGCTATACATCGAGGGAAAAGATCATACCTCTGGGTTTATCATTCTTGTAGCAATTTATTGACTTTATGACTATTTGTATATGCTTGATGTAATTTTTATGTGTTGGGATGGAATTTTCTGATGATAATTAAAATTCACTTAAACTTAATCAGCGTGTCGGTCAGCTCGTTCCAAAATATCTATATAATCATTGTTATAGTTTTTCCACGTCTGTGCGTCTAACTGTCGTCACTTGTGTGTGTGTGCACGTGAGTGGTATATATATATATATATATATATATATATATATATATATATATATATATATATATATATATATATATATATATATATATATATATATATATATATATATATATGTAGTGGATTGATGGTATTGTATGATGGTGATATTACTAAGTGTGATGCATGAGGTCAGCTGTGAAGGCTCCTGAGATAAAATGTAACTGTGAATTGTCAGAAGGCCCTTCGTGCTACCACTACGACCTCACACCTATCTTTTTTTACTAATGAATGTGGCTACGTTAAATGTCTAGGGTAATAATATGTAATGTGTTGTGGTAGTTTACATACACACACACAGATATTTACTAAGTCTAATAATATTAATAAATGTTATAATACACTGAACTAACTCAAGTGTGTAAAAATTGGATAGTAATTTTCTTACATTTATTTGTTCTGAACCAAGGTTTTATTTTGGCCAGAACATATGAAAGGTTTAGCAATTATGAAAGAAATGCATGAATATTACATAATAAATGCAAGGTGTGTACATATATATGTTACTAGACTAGTTAATATTATTAATGTTTATAGTAGTAATCTATTTTGGGAGAACATTTAATGGATGTGCTGTTGGGGTGGCCTCATCACTCCCTGTCTATGGTGACTACACATTGTCCAGTTATTTGATGGAAATTTTATGGGTGTGTTATCAATTAAGTTGAGTTGGTGAATTCTCAGCAGACCAGGCGCTCACGTAGCTTGAAGGTGTAGCTCTGGTGCTGAGATCTGGTGGCCCCACCTCTCCGTGCTTGGGGGCAATATCAGAGGTCTGGTGGCCCCACCTCTCCGTGCTTGGGGGCAATATCAGAAGTTTGGTGGCCCCACCTCTCCGTGCTTGGGGGCAATATCAGAAGGTTGGTGGCCCCACCTCTCCGTGCTTGGGGGCTATAATAGGCTGCTCTGACAAAATGTTACTGCACGGGTCCACTCTGGTAATATTCAACAACTCATTTGACACCGCATTGGTGCCAACTGAAACTCACAGCTCTGCAATCAAAGTATTAGTCATGTGTTATAATTACATCCTCTAACCATTTCTGGACACAACACTACACAACAACAACACCACATAGACGGGTCAGATCTTTCTGACCAAACAACACATCTTACCAAGTTGGTTTCACATAGGCTAAGTTCTCCCAGACTACAGATTCTGAAATATGTTCATTAGCTTCCTGCCATAGAATAGGATAGGTGATATGTTCCACTGATCTCAACACTTGATCTGTCCTTCCTAATCCTTACTGGAGTTTATGTATTTTATTTGTCTCTAGACCCTGAACTGGGGCGGGGGGTCTAGAGCGAATCCTTACTTGTTGTAAGGGACAGATTATGCTATTGCAGTATCAAATCACTCGAAACCTTAAACAAATATTAAAATGTACAAAGAAATAATTTCAGTCTTACCAGAATTATGAATATAGAACACAGTTAAATGCTAGCAAAACTCAGCTGAGCTGCTGGCCTTAGGATGGCGTCCCTCTAAATATTTCAATAGCTTCTGGGAATTACACCACTTAATAATTCACTGTGTCTACTAGGACAACTTATAATGAATGGCACAAAATGCGCGTCTGAGCGCCGATAATATATTCATCTATGGCCAATCACTGCCTTTTCTTTTTTCAAATTCAAATATCCTACCAAAAGTCATTTCAGTCATACCTCAGTCAAGTATGCCTTATTGTCTGTTGGTCCGTCCGTCTCTACTTGCGTTTCACAAAAAAAACACACTTGCTTTTTGAACCAACCCTGCCTTCCCCTACACAATTTCGCCTTTAAAGTTATTTTTAGCCACAATTCACCATCCCACCCCGTCTCTTCATTCCAACTAGATTTTAGCACTTGCGTCTTCAAGGCCACAATTTTTTGAAAATTAGTGACATGTTTTATCTCAATGCAGACGCTCGCTGATATGAACAACACAGTCTTTTGTCAATATCTTTCTTATTATCTGTCCGTCTGTATAAATGAAAGCATATTATTTCACTGCTCAAGATGGGCCCTCCGGCCAGCTAGGTTTTATATTCCTAACATTATTATTAAGAAAAGTTACTTTTCAAATATTTTCTAGAATCTTCTCATCACTGCATTCAAATAAACGGGCTAAGTTATCGCAAAAGCGTCCAAGAAATGACTGTGGCGTATAATATCCAAGGTCCCTTTTGTCGATTTCTTTACTTTATGTCAACTTGGGGAACGTGACTTTTTCCTCCTTTCCCCACCAATTTGCGTCCTTTTAGCCTCGCTAGTTTCAAGCACGCGTTCAGTCAGATTTTTCCTTTTGATCTCCGTTCTCATCCCGTTCCGTTTTGCCTTCAAGTCTAACAATTTAATTTCCATGGCGGGTGATGACCCGCGGCGTGGGCGATCATGTATTCTAGCAGCTTACGCATTAGTTTTTATCCCTACGTTGTATCATTGGAGATATTTTAACGTTGTATCACGGTTAATTTTGTGACACATCTCCCCACTTGAAAACATGCCTACGGCAAGTTCTAAAACCAGTGATACACATAGATAAAATCTCTCCTTACGCCTGCCATTACTCTAATTTTGATCACAGGGGTGCCGACTGAGGAAATCTGCACCGACATTCAATTTGCCTGGGATATATTGGATACTAAACTGATAAGGTTGAAGCAATAAAGACCACCTCAGCAATCTTGCGTTTTCATGCTTAGCCTGAGATAAGAATACGAGAGGCTGATGGTCCGTCTCGACCACAAAAGTCCTACCATACAGATAGATTTGAAACTTCTTTATGGCCCAGATTAACGCTAAACATTCTTTTTCGCTTGTGGAGTATCCTTGTTCCGCCTTATTCAATTTGCGGCTTGCATAAGCGACTGGTTTCAGTTCCCCATCAGGTGAAGATGATCTTTGCAACAAAGCCGCTCCGAGTCCTACATTACTTGCATCGGTTCTTAAGACAAAGTCCTGTGTCAAATCAGGTAGTTTGAGAATAGGCTTGCTAGTGAGTTTTTCCTTTAAGTCTTGGAACGCTAATTCACTTTGCGCAGTCCAATTAATTTTATCTGGAAGTCCCTTGCGAGTCAGATCAGTCAGAGGAGCACAAATAGAGTTAAAATCTTTGATATATTTTTGATAAAATCCGCATAACGACACGAATGATCGCACATCCTTTTTTGTTTGTGGTCTAGGTGCTCTCTGCAGTTTTTCCAAGTTCTTGGGATCAGGGGTCATGCTACCCTGATATACAGTGTGTCCCAAGAATTCCAACTCTTTGCATCCAATGCAACATTTTGTTGGCCTAGCAGTTAAGTTCGCCTCCCTAAGCCTATTAAATAACATTTCTAGAGCTTCAATGTGTTCTTCAAATGTCTCTGTGGCGACGAGAATATCATCCATGAAATTCGTGATACATGGGTTATTCAGGGGATCCAACAATTTGCGCATCATCCTTGAAAATACACTCGGAGCATTTTTCAGTCCGAATGGTAGCATGTTGAATTCATAATGTCCATCCGAAGTGCTAAAAGCCAAATAAGGTCTCACTTCAGGCTTCACTGGGATCTGGTAATAGCCTTTACTAAGATCCACCTTTGAAAAGTATTTTGCCTTGTTCAGTCTGGCAAATAACTGTTTTGTGTCTGGTAATGGATCCACTTGTCCTTCTGTGACAGCATTCAGTTTCCTGTAATCTATGCACAGTCTGTGTTCCCCAGACGGTTTTCTCAACAATACGACACTAGAACTAAAAGATGATTCACTGTGTGAAATAATCCCCTCCTTCAACAAATAATCTATTTCTTCCTTCAATGCCTTCTCCTTCGCGAACGGAATAGAATAGGCTCTCATACAGATTGGGTTTGAGTCTACCAGTTTCATGTCATACTGTAGCAAATTTGTATGGCCTGGTTTATCTGTTAATACATCTGTATGTTCCTCCAGAACCTGTTGAACTCTCTCCCTCTGGTTTTTAGTCAGGTGCTTACTGACTTTTACCTGTGCTGCTGTTTCACAAGGATGTAATGGGTATTCATGTGAGGTGAGTGGTTCCTTTTGCATTTGAGTTGCGATAGCTAAGGTCAGTAAGGGGGTGCTTTCCTGGAGTGGTCTGTCCAGATACTTCTTTAACAGGTTTACATGATAAACTTTCTCCTTCCCCTTTTTGTCAATTTTATAGTTTGTTCTAGACACCTTCTCTAGAACCGTATATGGACCTTGCCATCCAATTTGTAATTTATTCTGGCTACCGGGTAGTAGAAGCAGCACCTTCTCTCCCACTGCCAGTTCTCTGTCCTTTGCCTTCCTATTAAAATATGCTGCATGTTTCTTCCTGGCTTGTTTCAAATTATCATTTGCCAGTTTCCATCCAGCTTTCAAACGAGTGGTCAGTTCGTTCACGTATTGATAAGATGAGGTAACAGTCTCTTCCGCCTTCTCATCTGTCCAGGTCCTTAATAGGGCTTCTAATGGACCTTTTATTGGCCTCCCAAATAGCAGAGTTGCGGGAGCCATCCCGGTTGAACTATGTGGTACCTCCCGGTACGCAAACAATGCGGCGGGCAGGAATTGATCCCACAGATCCGGTTTTTCGTGTGCCAGCTTTCTCAGGATAGAAATGAGAGTCCCGTTGAACCTCTCTACCTGGCCGTTCCCTTGCGGATGGTACGGACTACAATGAAAGTGTCTGGCTTGAAATAGCTTAAAAACTTCTTCCGTTAGTTTCCCCTTGAACTGAGAACCATTATCCGTCAAGATTTGATGCGGGAATCCTAATCGGGTAAATATTGTAAGTAGTGCCTCTGCTACATGTTTTGAATCAATTGATGGCAGGGCTACCGCCTCTCCCCACATAGAACAAGTGTCCACCAGAGTAAGGATGTAACTGTTCCTCCTCTTGGTCCGAGTGAGAGGTCCTACAATATCCACTGCAACCCTCTCAAAAGGTGTTCCCACTATGGGCATTTCCCCTAGAGTTGCAGGAGCAGTCCAGTGCTTTGGAGCTACCCTTTGACATTCTGGGCAGGATTTGACATATCTTTTTATATCCTCCGTTATCCCTGGCCAGAAGTAATGACAAGCTATACGCTGTCCTGTGGCGCTGATCCCCATGTGACCACTGAAGGGAATCGCATGCCCGAGTTCCATCACTTTATCCCTATATGAAGTGGGAAGAACCAGCTGGTTGTGACCATTTGTTCCAGTTCCGGCCTTCCTGTATAAGAGTTTGTTCTTCATAAAATATTCCCCCTTGCTCGGAGGTGTGTGGCATTTGGGCAATTTTTTAAAACATGGCTTGAGTGTCCTATCCTCAGCCTGCGCCTTCCTCATCTCCTCTGGATGAGCATTTATAGGTTCACCTTCTTCCTCCTTCTTCTGTGACCTGGTCTGCACTGTCGCCATGATCACAGGTCTCTCGGGATTCCCCAAGAAGACGTATCTACACCCCAATATCAGAGGGTAGATTGGTTCATCTATCACTGCTGCTCTGATTTCTCCTTCCACATAGCGAGTTTTCACCGTTATCCTTGCGATGGGAAGTGTCATGAGTGGTATGTCCTTAGTTGCCCCTTGTATTTCCACTGTTTCTGTGGTATACTGACTTGGGTCCACTAGGCTAGACTTCACAACTGAATCATAATCCAAACCTGTATCATAAAGGCACCTTATGGTGACCCCATTACAAATAACATCCTCACAAACTGGGGGGTGATAAGGTTCCTGCTGTCCCTTAGGATTAACCTTTAATCTTTGAGTCCCCGACTTCATTGCAGCAATGTTTGAAGGTTTCCTTCTACAAAATTCGGTGTTATGGTTATCTTTCTTGCACCATTTACACCATCTTTTTCCTTGGTTAAACGGTTTTCTTTCATTGGATTTTTGGTCATTGAACTGTGAGTTTCTGTCTCGGTAGTCATTTCTTGGCCGTTCAAAGTTTGTCCTACCTTTATTTCCCTGCTCTCTATTATCAAATTTATTAAATTGCTGTGGAGCTTTAAAATTGTCTATGTGCTTCTTTTTAGCACCACTTACCTCTGCCTGGGCTGCCTGATACCTTTCAGCGACATTTAAAACCTCCCCCAACTTCTCTGCACCTTGTTCCATGAGAAATTTTCTCATGTCTGGAGCCATGGACTCTCTCAATTGCTCAATCATGATCATTTCTTTAAGATCTTGGGTCTTCCCCAGAGCAGTCCATTTCTCCAAATAGGTTTCCAGTCTGGCAGAGAATTGGTGGTATGTCTCCCCAGACAACAGTTTGGCATTTCTAAATTTCTTACGATAAAATTCCCCATTTTTTTCGTACCTCAATAACAAAGCCTGCTTTAACATGTCATAATTCTCCTGGTCTTCTCTGTTCATTTTTGCGAAGACTTCGTAAGAAGTACCTCTCAGTCCCTGTGATAGCTTTAAACTCCACCTCTCTCTCTCTCTAACCCATATGTAGTAGCTAATAACTCAAAACGTCCTAGGTACCCCTCTATGTCATCGTCTTTTTCAACAAAATGGTCTAAATGAAACCCCATAGCTGAGTTTGAGGCTCCCAGACTGGGCGTAGCATCTGAGGCAAAAGGGCTGGCACCATTTTCAGGAGCCTGGCCTTGTAGCTCCAGCTCCCTTAGTCGTAATTCGTGCTCCCTTTGCAACCTTCTATCTTCTGCCTCCCTTTCGGCAGTCAATCTTTTTTCTTCTGCCTCCCTTTTAGCCTTTTTATCTTTTGCCTCCCTTTCGGCAGTCAATCTTTTTTCTTCTGCCTCCCTTTGCTGTCGTTTTTCTTCTGCCTCCAATGCTTTAGCCTCTTTGTCAGCCTCAATCTGCAACCTCTTAGTCTCAGCCTCAATTTGTAACCTCTTCTCTTCAGCCAACCTTTCAGACTCTAATTTTCTTTCAGCCTCTTTTTCTAATCTTCTTTCTTCCCGTTCAATATACTTATCACATTCAGCCGTTACATATTGAATTAAAATCTGACCATCCATTCCCATCTCCTTTGCCGTCAGCACAGCAGCTGATCTGAATTTGGCCAGCTCCGCCATACTTTTTAAACAAATCTAGCAATGTGCAAGATAAAATTTCCAACCACTAAAGTACTTCTAATTACTCTAGTCTAAAATAATTCTAATTAATTAATTAACTACCACTGGCTGTGAAGATTCACCAACTTTTATTTTCAGGGACACTTTTAATTTTAAGGGACACTTTTAATTTTTATAATGTGTTCCCCTAATCTAATTCTCCCCCCAGGAGATCCTAATATACTTAATGGGCTAATTATCCCGGACGAGCCCCCAATATATGTAGTGGGTTTGATGGTATTGTATGATGGTGATATTACTAAGTGTGATGCATGAGGTCAGCTGTGAAGGCTCCTGATATAAAATGTAGCTGTGAATTGTCAGAAGGCCCTTCTTGCTACCACTACGACCTCACACCTATCTTTTTTTACTAATGAATGTGGCTACGTTAAATGTCTAGGGTAATGATATGTAATGTGTTGTGGTAGTTTACATACACACACACACAGATATTTACTAAGTCTAATAATATTAATAAATGTTATAATACACTGAACTAACTCAAGTGTGTAAAAATTGGATAGTAATTTTCTTACATTTATTTGTTCTGAACCAAGGTTTTATTTTGGCCAGAACATATGAAAGGTTTAGCAATTATGAAAGAAATGCATGAATATTACATAATAAATGCAAGGTGTGTACATATATATGTTACTAGACTAGTTAATATTATTACTGTTTATAGTTGTAATCTATTTTGGGAGAACATTTAATGGATGTGCTGTTGGGGTGGCCTCATCACTCCCTGTCTATGGTGACTACACATTGTCCAGTTATTTGATGGAAATTTTATGGGTGTGTTAGCAAATAAGTTGAGTTGGTGAATTCTCAGCAGACCAGGCGCTCACGTAGCTTGAAGGTGTAGCTCTGGTGCTGAGATCTGGTGGCCCCACCTCTCCGTGCTTGGGGGCAATATCAGAAGTCTGGTGGCCCCACCTCTCCGTGCTTGGGGGCAATATCAGAAGTTTGGTGGCCCCACCTCTCCGTGCTTGGGGGCAATATCAGAAGGTTGGTGGCCCCACCTCTCCGTGCTTGGGGGCTATAATAGGCTGCTCTGACAAAATGTTACTGCACGGGTCCACTCTGGTAATATTCAACAACTCATTTGACACCACATTGGTGCCAACTGAAACTCACAGCTCTGCAATCAAAGTATTAGTCATGTGTCAGAATTCCATCCTCTAACCATTTCTGGACACAACACTACACAACAACAACACCACATAGACGGGTCAGATCTTTCTGACCAAACAACACATCTTACCAAGTTGGTTCACATAGGATAAGTTCTCCCAGACTACAGATTCTGAAATATGTTCATTAGCTTCCTGCCATAGAATAGGATAGGTGATATGTTCCACTGATCTCAACACTTGATCTGTCCTTCCTAATCCTTACTGGAGTTTATGTATTTTATTTGTCTCTAGACCCTGAACTGGGGCGGGGGGTCTAGAGCGAATCCTTACTTGTTGTAAGGGACAGATTATGCTATTGCAGTATCAAATCACTCGAAACCTTAAACAAATATTAAAATGTACAAAGAAATAATTTCAGTCTTACCAGAATTATGAATATAGAACACAGTTAAATGCTAGCAAAACTCAGCTGAGCTGCTGGCCTTAGGATGGCGTCCCTCTAAATATTTCAATAGCTTCTGGGAATTACACCACTTAATAATTCACTGTGTCTACTAGGACAACTTATAATGAATGGCACAAAATGCGCGTCTGAGCGCCGATAATATATTCATCTATGGCCAATCACTGCCTTTTCTTTTTTCAAATTCAAATATCCTACCAAAAGTCATTTCAGTCATACCTCAGTCAAGTATGCCTTATTGTCTGTTGGTCCGTCCGTCTCTACTTGCGTTTCACAAAAAAAAAAACACACTTGTTTTTTTGAACCAACCCTGCCTTCCCCTACACAATTTCGCCTTTAAAGTTATTTTTAGCCACAATTCACCATCCCACCCCGTCTCTTCATTCCAACTAGATTTTAGCACTTGCGTCTTCAAGGCCACAATTTTTTGAAAATTAGTGACATGTTTTATTTCAATGCAGACGCTCGCTGATATGAACAACACAGTCTTTTGTCAATATCTTTCTTATTATCTGTCCGTCTGTATAAATGAAAGCATATTATTTCACTGCTCAAGATGGGCCATCCGGCCAGCTAGGTTTTATATTCCTAACATTATTATTAAGAAAAGTTACTTTTCAAATATTTTCTAGAATCTTCTCATCACTGCATTCAAATAAACGGGCTAAGTTATCGCAAAAGCGTCCAAGAAATGACTGTGGCGTATAATATCCAAGGTCCCTTTTGTCGATTTCTTTACTTTATGTCAACTTGGGGAACGTGACTTTTTCCTCCTTTCCCCACCAATTTGCGTCCTTTTAGCCTCGCTAGTTTCAAGCACGCGTTCAGTCAGATTTTTCCTTTTGATCTCCGTTCTCATCCCGTTCCGTTTTGCCTTCAAGTCTAACAATTTAATTTCAATGGCGGGTGATGACCCGCGGCGTGGGCGATCATGTATTCTAGCAGCTTACGCATTAGTTTTTATCCCTACGTTGTATCATTGGAGATATTTTAACGTTGTATCACGGTTAATTTTGTGACAATATATATATATATATATATATATATATATATATATATATATATATATATATATATATATATATATATATATTTTATAGACTGTCTTCTTCTTCTTCCTCGTTCGCCCTGAAAAGGATGGTGGTTGCGTTGTGTCTGTTTGCGCCTAAGCTGTGATATCTGCATCTTTCGGTCGACACATCCGACTTTTGCACGGCATTTTTTATGGACCGGGTTTGCCTTCCCATTTCGATCCGCACTCGCTCAGCCAGACTGCACTGCTGCAGACTGTTTCCAGGACCACCACGTGGAGGTGGAGTGCGGTCTTGACCAGCTCTGATTCGCTGGTCCTGATGCAGGCAGTCAAGCTATGAGTCACTGACTGCATTCACTATTGCTGCATCTTGGGGTCCCATAGACTGTCTGACTCCTCTAGATCTGTTGTAGAAGATAGGCTGAAAGAGAGAAGATTCTCGAATTCAGGGACAGCCTCTATTAATTTCTACCATATCAATCGTGGAAATCTATTTCTATTATTATCTCTCACTGTGGCTATCACTTATTCTAATCTATTCAGAAGGGACCACCCAAGTCTTAATTCCCCTATCACAAATCTACGACAGAATGGTGGCTCGTTTTTCGGGAATTGAACTCTAGTCCTGAGCAAATACGAATATCAGCTCGTCTGCAGGATTAATTTTCTTTATTCTGATATAGAGTAAGAGTGTGATGTCTTGTGAGTTTTTATATCTTTAAAAATAACTATCCCCTAGACAAACGATCTGTTTATGGGCGGGCTGACCACACAATTAATAATTGGTTTTTCCACAGCATTTCTGAGTAATATACATTTGAGTTACAGGTTGATTTTGTCGGAATATATGTTAATTACTGATTTTGTAATACTAAACCGTTGGTAGAGTTTGTGATTGTTGAGCAATCACAGGGTTCTGAAGAAGTAGGTGTTTGAGCTAAGCTAAGAAGTGCGTTCAGACAATTACGTCCTGTTAATTGCCTCCCTTACCCTAACTGACTTCAGGGGTGTACTTGATAGTGGATTAAAAATTAAGGGAATTTGTTTTTCTCCTTAAATTTTTGCAATAATTATTTTGTTTCCACTGTAGTAACTTATATTTTTAGTGAGTGTGGTGGGTTTTGATGTTATGAATGTTGGTGTTGTATTTATTTTGTAACTGAGTGAGGTCAAGCTGTGAAGGCCCCTGAATCTAACAAGTGATGGGGTGTGTTTTCAGGGTACCTTTCTGCTACAACCCTATGATCTCACTCAGAGTTATATTTTTCACTAGAATAAATGATGACTACGTCTAAATGTCTAGGGTGATGTAAGTGTGGTGTGATGGTAACCCAATACATAAACACACACACAAATATTAAATTCTATGATCAACTCTACTAACTCAGTGCTTTAAATTTGGTATTTAACAAATCTTTTTACAATTTATTTAGTCCTGAACCTAATATTATTTTGGTCAGGACTATCAAAATCAAATGAAATCAATTTATATATATATATACAAGTTCAATTAAACAAAAGGGACAATCTGTCCAAGCACATAATTTAAATTCTAATAATGGTGTTAATATATCTTTACTAATGTTAACTGGTACTAGATGGCGGGTTGGGGGTTTTTACATCATCCCCTGTCTTTATTCACACATATTCTATTTACTTTAGTGGGTGGAACTAGATTTTATTTGAGATAATTATGGTATTGTATGGTGGATAGTTGATGAATAGTTCCGTGCCAGGTCTTATGCACTTATCTGGCACGAGAAGCTAGAAGATAGTTGTCTGTTCGGCCAACGGCCACTGTCTCAATCTTCCTGGGGCAATCTTGGTAGAGAGCTTGTACCAAGACTACAGTTCCAGTGGTAGAGAGCTTGTACCACTACATCAACTCTACTTTCTCACTGATTATTATAGTCAGGAAGCTGGCACTAGCGTAGTGCCAGTAAAAAAACCATGCAACAGGAAGATTATGATTTGTCTTAACATAATATCTAATCCACCAACTTCACAATTAATAATACATTCAAAATAAAAGAACAGGGTCAGATCTCTCTGACCAACCCAGCTCATCCAATCTAGATTGATGGAACACTTTGTACCAGTTTTCTTTTTCCTCTCCCCTAATGGCTGCAACACCTCTGCCATTATCCTTGATCTTTTTCCATAAAATATGATGGGTGATATGATCCTTGATGACAACCTATGTAATCTTTTGGTTCAACCTCTCTGGTAGTTTATTATATGATGGATCAACCTCTAGGCCCTGCATAAGTCTGCTAGGGACGTATGTACTTACAGCCGTAAAATATTTTTCATATGGCAGTATCTCACACTCAATTGTTTAAATAAAATATTAATAATTTCGTTCTTACCACAAATTCAATGAAATACACACATATACGATGATTTTAGCACAAATTTAGCTGTGCCGCTGCCAGACTATGACGGCTTTTCCTTTATTTATGTCTTTATTATATGATGAAGCAAGTCAAACTTCTGGTCTATCAATCGACCTGTTTAAGGGAACGTTTAAATCAAATGGCGTCCAGCCTTCCAATTTTTTTCTCAATATCCCCTACGCTGGCCAATAGAAATCGGCGTCTACCAAATTTTGAATTCAAAGTAAAAAAACAAAACTCCAAACAAATAGGTGTTCCGCTGTCGGTTGGTCCGTCCGATCTTGGCATTACATCTAAAAATAGGCTTGATTTTTGGGCTAACAAATATTCAATTCCACCTCTCACTTACTCCTAGATTTCCCCACTTGGCTTTGTCTTACCCTCTTCTGCCTCTTTTCAAACACGTGTTCAAAAAATATGTTATGGATAAGATAAGCAGGCATGAGTTCGTTCGTCAGTCTGTCCGAACATATTTAGTATTATTGCAATATCTTGGTCATTAATTGGACGATTTTGTAAATTAAAAGATATTATTGATCAGGAGATCCTATGCCACAAAACTATCTAGGTTTTATGGTCCTAAGTATTATATTTCGTATTTCCATATTTTTTTCCATGTTAGTCGTCAATATTATTTGAATCTAGAAATCCACCATCTTTTCCCCCTCTCTCTACCGCTTTTTTTAAAACTAAAACGACATTGTCTGTGTTACGTCAGAATTTACGCTACAATATATGAAATGAGAGCGGTGTGTGTGTTTATACATTTCCACTGCGTGACTATAGGACGATACAAGTAGTGGCCTTGCGTCGTATTTTCAAATCTGCTAAAAGCCACCTCGCGCGTTCATTTCAATTTTTGATTCCAAACAACGCGTGCTGCTAGTAGCATTCTTCTGTCTCTCCTTTCCCCCCTCCGTTTCTTCTCTCATTCCGTCTAGAACAAAAGTACGCGTCGATTTGTTTCAAACATGTAATATTTAATAGTAAGGCCTATTGAAAGCGATATGTTTGCAGGCGGGGCGAAGAAGCTAATCGCAACCCAATATTTTATTTCTACCTTATTTTGACTTTATACTTTATAATGTTTTATCTAATTTATCTATTGTATTGAGGATATTACTACAGTGAGTAAATCTTACTACCATTTATTTGGCATAGTCGCTTGCAGTTAGAGCTTTTATTTGCCGATTAATAGCAGCGATAGTTAGATACTTTATTATAGGAGGAGGTATCTCAGTTAAAGAATGTCATCTTTTTGATTTTTGGTAATTTCTCGCAAGTGGTAGGAACCAGTGTATCCTTTTTCTTACTTCCTTATCGACAAAGTCTCAGTCACCTATTTGCAATGGCAGAAAGGGCGAAACTTAGACAGATGCTCAGGGACGAAGCGAGAGAAGAAGGTTTACAAGGAGAGGAAGCGAAAGCTTTTGTGGCTCTTAAAGCTCTAGAAGTCCAAAGTCGTGGGGCTGCCTCTACCTCCAGCAATGGAGAATCTTCTCCTCATTTTTCCTTAACTGATCAAACTAACCCTCAATCTCTTCAACTCAACGCTATGTCTTTTGCTCTTGAATCTTTCCCTTATCCTAATGAGAAGATTCACACATGGCTAGAAAAATTTGATAAAATTGCAACTCTGTACGGTTTAGAGAGGTCGCGTTGGTGTATGAAGCTGTCTCAGGCTTTAAAAAGTTCTGCTTATGATGTTTACTCGAAACTAAAAAGCAGCCAACAAGACAACTACGACGTGTTGAAGAAAGCTTTACTAAGCGCTTTGAAATGAATGCGCGAAAGTTTTTGCAACTGTTTCGCAACAGCAGGAAAGAGGGCTCTGAAACTTTTCAGCAGTTCTCTTCTCGTCTAAAGGGATATCTGACAAAGTGTCTAGAGCTTTTACAGCTCGCCTCTACCTATGAAGAACTTGAGGAATTTGTTATAACAGAACAAATAAAGAACACTTTGTCTGCTGACACCCGAAGATTTTAGCTGAGCAAGGTGCAGAAAAGCTTGAAGACATTTTGGAAAAGTCTGAGCAATATCACAATGCGCTGGCCGAACTGCCGGCCACAAAACGTAAACCGACAGAAGAGCCTTTTTGAAAGAATAATCTAGACCAATCTTCTCATGCTTCTAACCAAAATAACCACAGAGAAACTGGACCTCACCCCCCCCCCCCCCCCCTCCGGAAAAATCCAAGTTCTACAAAAACAAGCACCCCAACCACATTAAACAGTCTGATCAACCCGACCGCCCTTCATGGCACCGCAGCCAGCGAGGACAAGGTGACAAAGAGAAAACCCCTGCGCACGGGACTAATGATCAGAGCGAGCACACCGAGCCTAAACGCATCGGATGGTTGCTAACAGTCTCGCAAGGCGGAATTATTGACAGTGATTCCCAACATGTAGAGGGAGAGAGACCCTCTACGCGAGGTACTGTTATATTGAACGGTTCTCAAACTTTTTGTTTATTTGACACGGGGCTTTCTTATGATTGCATTGTCGCCAGGCACCTGGTTAAATCCGGTCAAGAGTCAGAAGAAACCGTCCAACTTTGTGGAGTTTCTAAGAGTGAGGCACAAACAACGCTTCCCATCGCATTGGTGGAGATACACTCTGACTTTGTCAGAGGTGTGATCAAAGCGGCTGTTATGGATGACCCTATCTACCCAGTCATACTTGGCGGTAGATACGTGTTTATTGGGATACCGGTAGAGCCGATTGTGGCAACAGTAACTACAGGAGGGCAAACCAAGAAGGAACGGGAGCCTGCGCCTAATTTGTTACCTATGGAACTTAAAGAAGCGCAACAAAAGGACCCTACTTTGGCACCCTGCTTTAGGAAACTGCCCATGGCTAAGGAACCCAGACAGCACGGGGACATTTTTTCTAAGGATGGCGTACTTTATCGCAGAACGGGCAAGCCTGACCAAGGTTACAACCAGCTCATAGTACCGAAACAGTACAGAAGCCAAATCCTAGAAATGGGGCACTCTCTTCCCTTCAGCGGACATATGGGACAGAACGCCACAAACCAACGGATAACTACTCATTATTGGTGGCCAGGAGCAAATACTGATATTATCAGGTATGTCAAATCCTGTGCCCAGTGCCAACGTGTACCAACCAAGCAACGGACACCCCCAGTCCACATTGGTGAAATGCCAATAATGGGAACACCATTCGAACGGGTTGTGATCGACATTTTAGGACCCCTAGAAAGGACTAAAAGAAGGAACAGGTTCATCCTCACCTTAGTCGACACATGCACTATGTGGGCAGAAGCTATCCCGCTAACATGCACAGATGCCAAGCATGTCGCAGAAGCCCTCGTGCAGATTTTTACTCTGTTGGGATTCCCTCAACACGTGTTGACGGATGACGGATCTCCATGCCGAGACCTGTTGATGGATGAGATCGTTAAGATCTTGAGGGATCAGCACATCTACACTAAGCCTTACACTCTGGCCAGAAGTGGGTTAGTAGAACGTGTTAACGGAAACCTCAACATGATGCTAAGTAAACTGGCACAAGTGAAACCTGACGATTGGGATCTTTCTATCCCTGCAGCTCTATTTAGCTACAGAGAAACCCCACATACGTCCACAGGATTTCCGCCAGCCACGCTTTTATTCGGCAGACCCATTAAGGGCCCGCTTGAAGCCTTACTCAGGTCGCTGACAGACCAGAAGGCTGATGAGACAGTTGTCTCAGCAAGTAAATATGTGTCGGATTTAAAGGAAAGGTTGAAACTAGGATGGGATCTAGCAACGACTAACTTTAAGCGAGCACGCGCAAAGCACGCTTACCGATACAGGAAAGTCGCGAAAGAGAGAGAACTACAAGCAGGAGAGAAAGTTTTGGTGTTACTCCCTACCGGGAACAACACACACACGAAATCTTTCAAAAATGTCAAAAGCGGCGACGCTCTTTCAAGCGCAAACGGAAGACATTCCAGAGAAAGGAAACTTTGGGAGTAGACTTGAGTAGGAATTGGAGAGAGACGGAGAGGGGAGATGAGAGGGAAGAGAACAGACACCCTAAAGCTACGGATATAGGAAATTTTTCCCATAACGTAGACATGGAGTGCTTCCATATCTTAAAGGGGGGACGTTCTGTCGCATAGAGATTTATGATCAATAAATTTTCTATATTCTTTTCTTTTCTACCCGTGTCCTCTACTTTATTATCGCTTTTTTATCCTTTTCCTGTTTTTCGCATTCGTTCGTTTGCGACAAAATATTACTTTCTCATTTAAACTTTCGCCGTATCTTTTCTCATACTAGTAACGCATTTTATTGCGTAATATGTCAGTCCCTGGATGTGAACGAAACTGTGAGAATTCGTCTAGTCAGACATAGAGAGCAGACATTTGTCTACATTTTCATCTGACACAAGTTTTTCTTCGGCTAGTTTCTTGGCGTGAGGTGTGGAAGGCGCCAATCTGCATAGCTCAGAAATGAGACATGTTGCAGTAGGTGCGAAGACGCACTTTTGGCAGTTATGGCCAGCGTCTAAGTTAATGGGAAGTGTTAAGAGAGAGAGAGGGGGAGAGAAAGTGAGACCGGCGCTATTTCGGGTTTTCGTAATAGCGTGGGATCCTTTGTCTGTTTCATATATCTACCCCGCAGTTTGGACTTGATTTCATTCAGTCATTCTCCAGTTGCAAAAGAAAGATCGCTAGTGCTAAGGAAATAAGCTTGCATAGCGAAGTTCTTAGTTTGACTCGACATTTTGCCGAGCTTCTAGACTAACTATATGAGTGAATAAATTCTAAGTTTGTGCGATCGCCTGTAGTTCTGTCTGGAGGTAAATATATTATATATCTAGTAGTGTTGAGTGATTCAGTGATAATCGTTTATTTCATTTCACTAGATAGATTTATGTGCAGAAGGAATTAAATTTATAAGTCTGTTATATTCTCTAGTTGACGTGTTTCAGTGGATAGCAAAATAAATTATAATTTCTAGCTTAACTCATGCAGCTATAAATAAATTTAATTAAATTGCTAGTAATTAGTCGAGAATATTTTAAACTAACTTATAACTGCACTGATTCATCATTGAGTATTGACGAAATACGTATGTATTTCTAATTCATGATGACTGATTTTAGAAAATATAACTTATTTCACGGGAGATTTAAACGATAAGTCAAGCTCTCCGCTTGCAGTTTATAATGTAAGTTATAACCGAAGAAAATAGTATGTATAAGTATTTTATATGTTGTTTTCTCTTTATTCAGTGAAACTGGGGTAGCTGTAGTGGATTTTGATGGTATTGTATGGTTGATGTCACCTAGTGTGATGTATGAGGTCAGCTGTGAAGGCTCCTGAGATAAATGTCAATGTGAATTACAGAAGGCCCTTCTTACTACCACTTACGACCTCATACATATCTTTTTTACTAATGAATGTGGCTACGTTAAAAATCTAGGGTACTGATATGTAATGTGTTGTGGTAGATTGTACACACACACACACACACACAGATATTTAAGAAGTCTAATAATATTAATAAAATTTATAACACACTGAACTAACTCAGGCTGTTTTAGTTTTTAAAGTTAAATCTTTTGATAAATTTATTTTGTTCTGAACCAAATGTTTAGTTGGTCAAAACATAAGAAATATTATGGAGTCATAAATGGAATGCAAAATCATATGACATAATAAAATGGAAAATGTGTACTTAATTATTTCAAATGACTGGTTAATAATAATTATATTAAGCTAGTCACAGGAGAACTTATTACTAGATATGCTGTTGGGGTGGTGTCATCACTCCCAGTCTATGACTGCCAAACATTGTCCGTTGACTTAAGGGATAAATATATATAGTTTAATTTCCCCAATGTCATGGCTTTATTGGATGGTAAATTACAGGTAAATTAGTTGAAAATGTCGTTGGTGAAAGTCCAGCAGGCCAGATATGACTTATCTTGCCTGCGTCGATCCTGTACAAAAGTCTGGTGGCCCCCACCTCTCCGTGCTGGGGGCAATATACGGCTGCTCTGACACAATGATATACTGCTCTGGTCCACACTTGTATATATTACTACAGCATTTGACACCGCTTTGGTGCCAAATAGAAACTCACAGTTCTGAAACAAAAGTATTGGGTCATGTGTCAGAACTCTATCTTCTGAACCACTTCTGCACACAACACTACACACAACAACACCACATAGACTGGGTCAGATCTCTCTGACCACACAGCACATCTTACCAAGTTGGTTTCACATAGTATCAGTTCCCCAAGACTACATTGCATCTGAGATATGTTCAATAGCTTCCTGCTATTGAATAAGATAGGTGATATGTTCCACTGATCTCAACACTAGATCCTTTTTCATAGTTTAATTTAGGCGTGCCTATATATTTTCTTTGTATGTATGTCTCTAGACCCTGATCTAGGGCTGGGGATCTAGAGCGAACACTTACTTGTCGTAATCATTTTTATGATATGGCAGTATCAATCACTCGAATTATTAAAATATACAGAATAAATATTGTTCATTCTTACCAGAATTCAGAATTGAGAACACAGTTACATTGGCTAGCAAAACTCAGCTGAGCTGCTGGCCGTATGATGGCGTCCCACTATATAGTTATATTCTTATGGAATCAACACCACTAGGGATTCAAACTGCGTCTCTGAACAGACTTATGTCAAATGGCAAACTTTCACCTCTCTATCACGCCACTATAAAATGCGTTGACCAATCGCCGACTTCCCCCCTAACTTTCAAATTGCCAACCAAAAGTCACTTCAGTCAAATCTCAGTCAAGTATGTATTACGGCCTGTTAGTCCGTCTGTCTCTACTTGTTTTTTCGTAAAAACACACTTGGTTCTACATGCATTTCCTACACGAATCTGCTGCCTAAGTTATTTTTAGCTACAATGCTCCACCACATTCCCTCTCTTTAATTACAGCTCGATTTTTACGTTTGCAGACTCAAGGCCAAGATTTTGGTAACTTTTAGTGACATGGGTTAACAGTGCAGTCTTTTGTCAATATCTTCCTTATTATCTATCCGTCTGTATAATTGAAAGCATATTATTTCTCTGCTCAAGATGGTCTATCAAACTAGCTAGGTTTTATTTTCATAACTCTATTATTAAGAAAAAACATTTTTTTTCTCAAGTTTAAATTTTGAAATTTGTTCGAGAACCTTCCCTCATGTGTTTTGCCGCGGCATTCAAATAAAGACCAAGTATCGAAAAACGTCCAAGAAATGACTGTCTCGATCCAGAGCTAATGTCCTTTTCTTATCCATTTCCTTACTTTATGTCAACTCGGGACGTGACTTTTTTTCCTTTCACCCCCACTTGCGTCTTTTTGCCGTTCGAACATCAAACACGTGTTCAGTCATATTTTTCCTTTTTTGTTTCCTCCGTTCTCTCCCGTCTACAAAGGGTAAACGTTTCGTCTGCACTTCTAACTCGTTAGTTTTAAATGGCGGTGGGAAAGGCTGGCATGGGCGAGCATGTCTCCTAATATCTTACGCTTTATTTTTAACCCTACATTTCATCGTTAATCTTGGAGATATTTTAACGTTGTATCCTGGTGACATCATCACACATGTCCCCACCTGAGAACATGCACTAATGCAAGTTCCAAAACCAGTGATACACATAGATAAAATTCCTCCTCACGCCTGCCACTATCTAATCTTGATCAATGGGGTGCCGACTGAGGAAATCTGCACCGACATTCAATGACCCTGGGATATATTCGATAATAAACTGATAAGGTTGCAGTAATAAAGACCACCTCAACAATCTTGCGTTTTCATGCTTAGCCTGAGATAAGAGTACGAGGCGCTGATGATCCGTCTGGACCACAAAAGTCCTACCATACAGATAGATTTGAAACTTCTTTATTGCCCAGATTAACGCTAAACATTCCTTGTCGCTTGTAGAATATCCTTGTTCCGCTTTATTCAATTTGCGGCTTGCATAAGCGACTGGGTTCAGTTCCCCATCGGGTGAAGATGACCTCTGCAACAAGGCCGCCCCGAGGCCTACATTACTTGCATCTGTTCTCACCACAAAGTCCTGTGTCAAATCAGGCAATTTGAGAATAGGCTTGCTAGTGAGTTTTTCCTTTAATTCTTGGAAAGCTAATTCACATTGCGCAGTCCAGATAATTTTATCTGGAAATCCCTTGCGAGTCAGATCAGTCAGAGGAGCACAAATAGAGTTAAAATTTTTGATATATTTTTGATAAAATCCGCATAACGACACGAATGATCGCACGTCCTTTTTTGTTTGTGGTCTAGGTGCTCTCTGCAGTTTTTCCAAGTTCTTGGGATCAGGGGTCATGTTACCCTGATATACAGTGTCCTCCCTAAGCCTATCAAATAACATTTGTAGAGCATCAATGTGTTCTTCAAATGTCTCTGTGGCGACGAGAATATCATCCATGAAATTCGTGATACATGGGTTATTCAGGGGATCCAACAATTTGCGCATCATCCTTGAAAATACGCTCGGAGCATTTTTCAGTCCGAATGGTAGCATGTTGAATTCATAATGTCCTTACGATGTGCTAAACGCTAAATAAGGCCTCACTTCAGGCTTCACTGGAATCTGGTAATAGCCTTTACTAAGATCCACCTTTGAAAAGTATTTTGCCTTGTTTAATCTGGCAAATAACTGTTTTGTGTCTGGTAATGGATCCACTTGTCCTTCAGTGACAGCATTCAGTTTCCTGTAATCTATGCACAGTCTGTGTTCCCCAGACGGTTTCCTCAACAAAACGACACTGGAGCTAAAAGATGATTCACTGTGTGAAATAATCCCCTCCTTCAACAAATAATCTATTTCTTCCTTCAATGACTTCTCCTTCGCGAACGGAATAGAATAGGCTCTCATACAGATTGGGTTTGAGTCTACCAGTTTCATGTCATACTGTAGCAAATTTGTATGTCCTGGTTTATCTGTTAATACATCTGTATGTTCCTCCAGAACCTGTTGAACTCTCTCCCTCTGATTTTTAGTCAGGTGCTTACTGACTTTTACCTGTGCGGCTGTTTCACAAGGATGTAATGGGTATTCATGCGAGGTGAGTGGTTCCTTTTGCATTTGAGTTGCGATAGCCAAGGTCAGTAAGGGGGTGCTTTCCTGGAGTGGTCTGTCCAGATACTTCTTTAAAAGGTTTACATGATAAACTTTCTCCTTCCCCTTTTTGTCAATTTTATAGTTTGTTCTAGACACCTTCTCTAGAACCGTATATGGACCTTGCCATCCAATTTGTAATTTATTCTGGCTGCCGGGTAGTAGAAGAAGCACCTTCTCTCCCACAGCTAGTTCTCTGTCCTTTGCCTTCCTATTAAAATATGCTGCATGTTTCTTCCTGGCTTGTCTCAAATTATCATTTGCCAGTTTCCATCCAGCTTTCAGACGAGTGGTCAGTTCGTTCACGTATTGATAAGATGAGGTAACAGTCTCTTCTGCCTTCTCATCTGTCCAGGTCCTTAATAACGCTTCTAATGGACCTTTTATTGGCCTCCCAAATAGCAGAGTTGCGGGAGCCATCCCGGTTGAACTATGTGGTACCTCCCGATACGCAAACAATGCGGCGGGCAGGAATTGATCCCACAGATCCGGTTTTTCGTGTGCCAGCTTCCTCAGGATAGAAATGAGAGTCCCACTAAACCTCTCTACCTGGCCGTTCCCTTGTGGGTGGTACGGACTACAATGAAAGTGTCTGGCTTGAAATAGCTTAAAAACTTCTTCCGTTAGCTTCCCCTTGAACTGAGAGCCATTATCAGTCAAGATTTGATGCGGGAATCCTAATCTTGTGAATATTGTAAGTAGTGCCTCTGCTACATGTTTTGAATCAATTGATGGCAGGTCTATCGCCTCTCCCCACATAGAACAAGTGTCCACCAGAGTAAGGATGTAACTGTTCCTCCTCTTGGTCCGAGTGAGAGGTCCCACAATATCCACTGCAACCCTCTCAAAAGGTGTTCTCACTATGGGCATTTCCCCTAGAGTTGCAGGAGCAGTCCAGTGCTTTGGAGCTACCCTTTGACATTCTGGACAGGATTTGACATATCTTTTTATATCCTCCGTTATCCCTGGCCAGAAGTAATGACAAGCTATACGCTGTCCTGTGGCGCTGATCCCCATGTGACCACTGAAGGGAATCGCATGCCCGAGTTCCATCACTTTATCCCTATATGAAGTGGGAAGAACCAGCTGGTTGTGACCATTTGTTCCAGTTCCGGCCTTCCTGTATAATAGTTTGTTATTCATAAAATATTCTCCCTTGCTTGGAGGTGTGTGGCATTTGGGCAATTTTTTAAAACATGGCTTGAGTGTCCTATCCTCAGCCTGCGCCTTCCTCATCTCCTCTGGATGAGCATTTATAGGTTCACCTTCTTCCTCCTTTTTCTGTGACCTGGTCTGCACTGTCGCCATGATCACAGGTCTCTCGGGATTCCCCAAGAAGACGTATCTACACCCCAATATCAGAGGGTAGATTGGTTCATCTATCACTGCTGCTCTGATTTCTCCTTCCACATAGCGAGTTTTCACCGTTATCCTTGCGATGGGAAGTGTCATGAATGGTATGTCCTTAGTCGCCCCTTGTATTTCCACTGTTTCTGTGGTATACTGACTTGGGTCCACTAGGCTAGACTTCACAACTGAATCATAATCCAAACCTATATCATAAAGGCACCTTATGGTGACCCCATTACAAATAACATCCTCACAAACTGGGGGGTGATAAGGTTCCTGCTGTCCATTAGGATTAACCTTTTATTTTTGAGTCCCCGACTTCATTGCAGCAATGTTTGAAGGTTTCCTTCTACAAAATTCGGTGTTATGGTTATCTTTCTTGCACCATTTGCACCATCTTTTTCCTTGGTTAAACGGTTTTCTTTCATTGTATTTTTGGTCATTGAACTGTGAGTTTCTGTCTCGATAGTCATTTCTTGGCCGTTCAAAGTTTGTCCTGCCTTTATTACCCTGTTCTCTATTTTCAAATTTATTAAATGGCTGTGGAGCTTTAAAAGTTTCTATGTGCTTCTTTTTATTGCCATTTACCTCTGCCTGGGCTGCCTGATACCTCTCAGCGACATTTAAAATCTCCCCCAACTTCTCTGCACCTTGTTCCATGAGAAATTTTCTCATGTCTGGAACCATGGACTCTCTCAATTGCTCTATCATGATTATCTCTTTAAGATCTCGGGTCTTCCCCAGAGCAGTCCATTTCTCCAAATAGGTTTCCAGTCTGGCAGAGAATTGGTGGTATGTCTCCCCAGACAACAGTTTGGCATTTCTAAATTTCTTACGATAAAATTCACCATTTTTTTCGTACCTCAATAACAAAGCCTGCTTTAACATGTCATAATTGTCTTGGTCTTCTCTGTTCATTTTTGCGAAGACTTCATAAGAAGTACCTCTCAGTCCCTGTGATAACTTTAAACTCCACCTCTCTCTCTCTAACCCATATGTAGTAGCTAATAATTCAAAACGACTGAGGTACCCCTCGATGTCATCGTCTTTTTCAACAAAATGGTCTAAATGAAACCCCATAGCTGAGTTTGAGGCACCCTGACTAGCTGCAACATCTGAGGCAAAAGGGCTGGCACCATTTTCAGGAGCCTGGCCTTGTAACTCCAGCTCGCTTAGTCGTAATTCGTGCTCCCTTTGCAACCTTCTATCTTCTGCCTCCCTTTCGGCCTTTTTATCTTCTGCTTCCCTTCTCTTATCTTCTGCCTCTCTTTGCAACCTTCTATCTTCTGCTTCCCTTTCGGCAGTCAATCTTTTATCTTCTGCTTCCCTTTGATGTCGTTTTTCTTCTGCCTCAATCTGCAGCCTCTTAGTCTCAGCCTCAATTTGTAACCTCTTCTCTTCAGCCAACCTTTCAGATTCTAATTTTCTTTCCGCCTCTTTTTTCTAATCTTCTTTCTTCCCGTTCAATATACTTGTCACATTCAGCAGTTACATACTGAATTAAAGCCTGACCATCCATTCCCATTTCCTTCGCCGTTAGCACAGCAGCTGATCTGAACTTTGTTAGCTCAGCCATCACACAAAATAACAATGATCAAGGTAAAATCCAACCAATCAATAACTAAAGTAATTCTAATTAATTATTGATTAAGGTAATTCTAATTAGCCAGTTAACTAATTAATTACCACTGGCTGTGAAGATTCACCAACTTTTATTTTCACTTTCAATTTTAAGGGACACTTTTAATTTTTACAATTTGTTCCCCTGATTTAATTCTCCCACCAGGAGATCCTAATATTACTGATAAGCTAATTATCCCGAGACAAGACCCCAATATATGTAGTGGATTTTGATGGTATTGTATGGTTGATGTCACCTAGTGTGATGTATGAGGTCAGCTGTGAAGGCTCCTGAGATAAATGTCGATGTGAATTACAGAAGGCCCTTCTTACTACCACTTACGACCTCACACATATCTTTTTTACTAATGAATGTGGCTACGTTAAAAATCTAGGGTACTGATATGTAATGTGTTGTGGTAGATTGTACACACACACACACACACACACACACACACACACACACACACACACACACACACACACACACACACACACACACACACACACACACACACACACACACACACACACACACACACACACACACACACACACACACACACACACACACACACACACAGATATATAAGAAGTCTAATAATATTAATAAAATTTATAACACACTGAACTAACTCAGGCTGTTTTAGTTTTTAAAGTTAAATCTTTTGATAAATTTATTTTGTTCTGAACCAAATGTTTAGTTGGTCAGAACATAAGAAATATTATGGAGTCATAAATGGAATGCAAAATCATATGACATAATAAAATGGAAAATGTGTACTTAATTATTTCAAATGACTGGTTAATAATAATTATATTAAGCTAGTCACAGGAGAACTTATTACTAGATATGCTGTTGGGATGGTGTCATCACTCCCAGTCTATGACTGCCAAACATTGTCCGTTGACTTAAGGGATAAATATATATAGTTTAATTTCCCCAATGTCATGGCTTTATTGGATGGTAAATTACAGGTAAATTAGTTGAAAATGTCGTTGGTGAAAGTCCAGCAGGCCAGATATGACTTATCTTGCCTGCGTCGATCCTGTACAAAAGTCTGGTGGCCCCACCTCTCCGTGCTGGGGGCAATATACGGCTGCTCTGACACAATGATAGACTGCTCTGGTCCACACTTGTATATATTACTACAGCATTTGACACCGCTTTGGTGCCAAATAGAAACTCACAGTTCTGAAACAAAAGTATTGGGTCATGTGTCAGAACTCTATCTTCTGAACCACTTCTGCACACAACACTACACACAACAACACCACATAGACTGGGTCAGATCTCTCTGACCACACAGCACATCTTACCAAGTTGGTTTCACATAGTATCAGTTCCCCAAGACTACATTGCATCTGAGATATGTTCAATAGCTTCCTGCTATTGAATAAGATAGGTGATATGTTCCACTGATCTCAACACTAGATCCTTTTTCATAGTTTAATTTAGGCGTGCCTATATATTTTCTTTGTATGTATGTCTCTAGACCCTGATCTAGGGCTGGGGATCTAGAGCGAACACTTACTTGTCGTAATCATTTTTATGATATGGCAGTATCAATCACTCGAATTATTAAAATATACAGAATAAATATTGTTCATTCTTACCAGAATTCAGAATTGAGAACACAGTTACATTGGCTAGCAAAACTCAGCTGAGCTGCTGGCCGTATGATGGCGTCCCACTATATAGTTATATTCTTATGGAATCAACACCACTAGGGATTCAAACTGCGTCTCTGAACAGACTTATGTCAAATGGCAAACTTTCACCTCTCTATCACGCTACTATAAAATGCGTTGACCAATCGCCGACTTCCCCCATAACTTTCAAATTGCCAACCAAAAGTCACTTCAGTCAAATCTTAGTCAAGTATGTATTACGGTCTGTTAGTCCGTCTGTCTCTACTTGTTTTTTCGTAAAAACACACTTGGTTCTACATGCATTTCCTACACGAATCTGCTGCCTAAGTTATTTTTAGCTACAATGCTCCACCACATTCCCTCTCTTTAATTACAGCTCGATTTTTACGTTTGCAGAGTCAAGGCCAAGATTTTGGTAACTTTTAGTGACATGGGTTAACAGTGCAGTCGCTTGTCTGATATGAACAATACAGTCTTTTGTCAATATCTTCCTTATTATCTATCCGTCTGTATAATTGAAAGCATATTATTTCTCTGCTCAAGATGGTCTATCAAACTAGCTAGGTTTTATTTTCATAACTCTATTATTAAGAAAAAACATTTTTTTTCTCAAGTTTAAATTTTGAAATTTGTTCGAGAACCTTCCCTCATGTGTTTTGCCGCGGCATTCAAATAAAGACCAAGTATCGAAAAACGTCCAAGAAATGACTGTCTCGATCCAGAGCTAATGTCCTTTTCTTGTCCATTTCCTTACTTTATGTCAACTCGGGACGTGACTTTTTTTCCTTTCACCCCCACTTGCGTCTTTTTGCCGTTCGAACTTCAAACACGTGTTCAGTCATATTTTTCTTTTTTTTGTGTCCTCCGTTCTCTCCCGTCTACAAAGGGTAAACGTTTCGTCTGCACTTCTAACTCGTTAGTTTTAAATGGCGGTGGGAAAGGCTGGCATGGGCGAGCATGTCTCCTAGTATCTTACGCATTATTTTTAACCCTACATTTCATCGTTAATCTTGGAGATATTTTAACGTTGTATCCTGGTGACATCATCACAGTAGCCCAACTTTACCAACGGTTTTAGTACGGAGAAATATCTGTGAAGAACAAAAACATTTTTTTCTTAAAGACTTGGGTGTGTAAAGTAAAACCTGTCTGGCATTTCGCTGGCATCTAGAACGACAGAGTACCCATTACATGAACTTTAAGATTAAATGAAGTAACGGGCCCATCGAGCCAGATTTAATTCTTCCTGAGAAAAACCTCAAGTACATTTTCAGCCCTTGTGGCAAGTAAAATAATACTATCAGTAACATTCCGACGGAATTCTGACTAGTTGTGGTGTGACCAAATAAAGTCCTATACTGAGAGAAGGCACCGACCTGACACTCGTAGGTACTAGAAATCTAAGCTATTGACACTTTGCTCGCTGTTAACGTTCGTGCCTGGACAATTTTAATGTGACAGAACCAGATATCCTAAAATAAGAATAACCAAGGAAACGTTCCCTGAAGTAGTGGATTCAACCTATCTTTGCGGGACTGGGGTTCCCTTGGCCAAGACTACCCTGGAGATTCTGTATGTGCATGTCCTAAAAATTGTTTTCCCAGAAGTTGCTACCAAAGCTGTAAGTACGAATGCAAGCTAGTGATCACGGCTGACTGCATAGAGTGAATGCAGGACTGAGTGATTCCTTTATGTTGTATTTTGGCACCCATTTTGCTATCTTAAATTTCTTTATGCAAGTTTTTGTTGCTAACAATATTTTCCTTAGGATAGATCAGAGTATCAAAGTCTGTTCATACCTTTAAAGGGAAATCTTAGACTATAGCATATGTATCCGTGACTCTTTGGGGCTATCACTTTTCTTCTAACAGGACTGTGGGCTATACATCGAGGGAAAAGATCATACCTCTGGGTCTATCATTCTTGTAGCAATTCATTGACTTTATGACTATTTGTATATGCTTGATGTAATTTTTATGTGTTGTGATGGAATTTTCTGATGATAATTAAAATTCACTTAAACTTAATCAGCGTGTCGGTCAGCTCGTTCCAAAATATCTATATAATCATTGTTAAGTTTTTCCACGTCTGTGCGTCTAACTGTCGTCACTTGTGTGTGTGTGTGCACGTGAGTGGTATTTATATATATATATATATATATATATATATATATATATATATATATATATATATATTTATATATTTATTTATTTATTTATTCAAGATATATATTTTATAGACTGTCTGACTCCTCTAGATCTGTTGTAGAAGATAGGCTGAAAGAGAGAAGATTCTCGATTTCAGGGACAGCCTCTATTAATTTCTACCATCTCACTCGTGGAAATCTATTTCTATTATTATCTCTCACTGTGGCTATCACTTATTCTAATCTATTCAGAAGGGACCAACCCAAGTCTTAATTCCCCTATCACAAATCTACGACATATGACATAGCATTTTATGTAATAAAGTGACATTCAGTTCGCTTTATCTTGACATTTATTTCGTGTAAATTAGTGGTGTGGGTAAATAACTATTTAAAAATACGAAGTGACTTTTCAACCAGCCAATCTGATAAGAATACGTTACATACTCATAGTCGGCGTCTGTGGCCTAATGGGTATGAATTTTTTTTTTTTTTTTATTAATGTGTTTGCTACTTTTCTTTGTAGCACGCCCCTTTCAACCATCTACCATGTACATGGAGTTGTTGGTTATATCAGGACGTGTTTCCTTTATTGTAATATGTTTTTGTTTGTATTTATTTTATACTATATTATCTCTAGTCGGTATTTTTCCTTTTGTAGTTATAGTTCAACATGGTTTTTAAAAGAAATTCCAAAATATGCTATTTTCTAAGTTAGTATGTTTTTAATTTTCACTGGATGGTTTCTTTGGTTAATCTGTATGTATCTGTGGCGAGTCTTTCACGAGTTTGGACTACTGACTCAAATCCTTATTTGTTTTTTATATGTTAGCTTTAGTTTTTGTAATATAGTGTTTTATTAACTTTTGCATTTCTGAAGGGGTCTTTGTGCCTATGAGATTTTCTACCCTCATTTCTACATTGTGGTTACTACAGTATGTCTTAATGTTTTGCCTCTGTTGGTCATATTTCTTGCAGTCCACCAGAAAAGTGTCTAATTGTGTTTGGTTCTTGACACTCTTCACATGTGGGTTCCTCAATCATGAAATATCCAGTTCCAAGCTTGAGCCTCAGCAATTTTTTATTAATTGGTATTTTTAGTTCATCTTTTATTTGACATTTTTTTTGCTTGGTTTTTTTAAGGATTTTATATGAGTGTCTTGCTTTTTTTTACTTTGGTCCCATGCTGTTATCCACTCTTTAGTTATTGCTTGAGCAATTAAGCTCTTAATTTCAAACTTCCCTAAGCCTACTTCAATTTTGTTATGGCTAGCTCTCCCCCCTTTGGCTTCTTTGTCTGCAAGCTCATTTCCTGCTATCCCCACATGTGATGGTATCCATGTTATTGTTGCACTGCATCCTATAGTTTGTAGATATGTATTAACCTGTAGTATTTTCCTCTATAATATCTGGCCTGCTACATTCATTTCTGTTTCTGATAGCTAATACTGATGATAGGGAATCTGTGAGAATGGTTACTTTTTTTGGTGGATTTTCTGCAGCTATTTCTAAAGCTTTTAGGATTGCCACTAATTCTGCTGTAAAGATGGATGTATTACCTGTTACTTTGTATCTTTTATAAATTTTTAATTTTGGTATTGCTATTCCTGCTCCTAATTGTCCTTCTTCATCTTTTGACCCATCTGTATATATAGTTAGGCTATTATTTATATACTGTTCTATGTACTCTAGTGTTTTACTTTTTGCTGAGATTATGTCGTTAGATTTATTTATGATCTTTGTTAAGTGGGAGTCAGTTTCTGGCACATTTAATTCCCATGGTGGGATCTTTGCTTTATACAGAGCACTACTGTTTATCGCATTAAATAGGTCTGGGTATTGATCCACTTCATCCATTGTTTTCCACCCTGACGGGTATCTATTATGGTTTAATGGAATGTGGCCCATGTACTGGTTACCCCTATCAAAGGTTTTATGTGCTGGGTGAGTTGGATCTTTTGCCACTCTTGCCCAGTAGCTGAATCTCAGTTCTTTTCTCCTTAGCTCCAGGGGTATAATGCCTAGCGCTACTTCTAGTGCCTCTGCTGATGTTCCCTTTGAGGCACCTGCTAGGATGGGTATGAACGCAGTTTCATAATCCAGATATACCAGGTTCGAAACCTGCTGCAGACGGTTTGGTAGTAGATCGCTTTGTGTGGATTTTTAACAATGGTATAAGCGCCGTACCGTTCAGAAAGCAATGGTAAACTACTGAATGAAAAAAAAATTGCCTAGAAAAATCACAAACAGCCAATAAAAGCTGGGGTTGATTGCCACGTCCTGTAAAGGATAAGCAACTAACTAACAGACTCATAAATCTGTGCTAGCGCAGATTAGTGGGATTCTTATGGTATGACAATATCACTGATGTGGGAATTGATGAGGGATATATAAATACCAATGGAACACGAGGGGGAGGAAAGGGCGCTTGCTTCGACAGGACATACATTGAGGAAACTAACTGACAACGTTACAAGATAGTCCTTGTAGCGGAACCGCCAGGTTAGGAGAAATAAAGGGAGATAAAAAATGCACACGGAGATGTCATCCGTACATGAAAGAGATAAATAAGAAATATTTTTTTAAAATTAATGAAGAAAAATTACCTGTTCAACCTCTGATGGGTTATAATTAGGATATATATTGTTTTCAATTCCAAATAATATGAACAATTGCCGATATGAGAAAGTGGCATCACATTTGTCAAATCATTGTAAATAGGGACAATCACAATTGTGCTTATATGTTAAATAAAAAAAAATAAAAACAAACAACACAAACAAAAGCAAGAAGAAACTCTGAACAAGAATAATATTAAAGTGGAGGGGTGTAAAGGCCTGATGGTTCCAGTTATATAACTGACTTTAACAGATATTTAATTGACTTTCATCTGTTAAAAGTCATATGCATTGTAAGCAAGCATCAGACCTTCACATTCCCAGCCACTATATATTAACATTTGTTCGTGTTAAATATTGTTTGACTATATTATGCAGTTTCCTAAGTAAATAAGACATGGGAATACTTTGAACGGATGGCACTGGACGGTAAGGCTTGACATGAATTTGTTGAAGGCCAGTGTCCAGTAGGGCACTGAAAGGTAATGATGATATGCCCCTTAGTGATTATATGTCGGTGAAGTCTGCATTTTTATTATATGCCCCTTAGTGATTATATGTCGGTGAAGTCTGCATTTTTATTATATGCCCCTTAGTGATTATATGTCGGTGAAGTCTGCATTTTATTATATGCCCCTTAGTGATTATATGTAGGTGAAGTAAGTCTGCATTTTTATTATATGCCCCTTAGTGATTATATGTCGGTGAAGTCTGCATTTTTATTATATGCCCCTTAGTGATTATATGTCGGTGAAGTAAGTCTGCATTTTTATTATATGCCCCTTAGTGATTATATGTCGGTGAAGTAAGTCTGCATTTTTATTATATGCCCCTTACTGATTATATGTCGGTGAAGTCTGCATTTTTATTATATGCCCCTTAGTGATTATATGTCAGTGAAGTAAGTCTGCATTTTTATTATATGCCCCTTAGTGATTATATGTCGGTGAAGTATGCATTTTTATTATATGCCCCTTAGTGATTATATGTCGGTGAAGTCTGCATTTTTATTATATGCCCCTTAGTGATTATATGTCGGTGAAGTAAGTCTGCATTTTCATTATATGCCCCTTAGTGATTATATGTCGGTGAAGTCTGCATTTTTATTATATGCCCCTTAGTGATTATATGTCGGTGAAGTCTGCATTTTTATTATATGCCCCTTAGTGATTATATGTCGGTGAAGTCTGCATTTTTATTATATGCCCCTTAGTGATTATATGACGGTGAAGTCTGCATTTTTATTATATGCCCCTTAGTGATTATATGTCGGTGAAGTCTGCATTTTTATTATATGCCCCTTAGTGATTATATGTTGGTGAAGTCTGCATAGTTATTATATGCCCCTTAGCGATTATATGTTGGTGAAGTCTGCATTGCTCTGAAAAAAAAATAATAGAAGCCAGATTTGAAACCACTAAATTTTCCGTTCTCACGGCCTTTCATAACTGCGTAAATGCAGGGATATACTCGTGCCAATATCATGCGACCTGAATTGTCATTGACCGAACATTACATCATCCGTTCAACCTCCCGCTTCGTGAATTGTTTGTTTCTCTGTATTTCGCATGTCTGCTAATCTTTTGTATGTCAGACGACATCTCTATGCAGACGACAGATCATCACTGGATCGTACGTATCCAGTAAATTTATTCTCTAGGCCTAAATAAGTATAGGAAACACCAGACTTAAATTAGTCTCATACCGCCTTTGAGAGTTTAGTCTTATCGGCGTACCCTTCTTGTCTCATCATTATTTTTATTTGCGCTCCTTATAGAGCATTTGAACCCTTTCAAGAACGCTCAGGGATACACGTCCCATAATGTGAGAAATACTGCTCTAAATTTTTGCAAGTTCCCGATTTGAATGGCAGCACGTTGCAACACCCATGCGCAGTTTCATGTAAAAGTAGGTATATACATTTTGCGTCTAACTCGTGGTAATGGTGATATCTGGCAACCACCGTCGGCTGGTGACACGCCATTATGGAACCACTATCTGAATCTATTATAGGTCATCCCTACAGTTACAGTTCACAGCAAACGAAATGCCCATCCATTTAACATGTCAATGTTTTATACTATATAGAAATATAGAATAAAGAACACTATAAACCCCATTCATAACCCACATGGGATTGAACCGGGTATGCCATATATATATATATATATATATATATATATATATATATATATATATATATATATATATATATATATATAACATGATATAACCCTGAAAAGGGCTGTTACTGAAAGGGACTGCTAGAACTTACAGCGTTAATAAATACTAAGCCATGATCAGTACTATTAATATATACCTGCTAGTAAATGAAACCCTGCATTAAGGCAAGTATGTTCTACCGGTCGTTTGTCAGGGGGGAAATAAACTATGCGAGTACAGTATATGACCCAGTAGCTCCCAGCAACAACAAGAAATTGGACAGAACACAACATCACACACTAAGTAAAATTGCAGGAGCCTCAAAATCAACATCACTTAAAGCACTAGATGTAGCACTAGGAATAATACATTTAAAGCTAAGAAGAAAAGAACTTAGACTGAACTACATGGCCAAAGCACTAATAGACAAAAACCACCTGACAAATGCAGCGTTTGTGAGGAATCTCCCAACGGCCTGGGACGCTCCACTAGACTCCACCAGATTCCCTCTATGATGGAAATGCATGGAGAAGACAGGAGAACAGAATACTATAATAAATGCAATAAACTGTAGTAGCAAATACACACACGTGATGCCGCCATGGGAACTCACGAAACCAAACATCGAGTCTCATCTTACAGAAATAAAAAAGCAGGAAAAAATGATATCAAAAGCAAAACCAAGGAGTATAAGAACAAATAACTAAGGGTAGCTTACAATTATTTTTTTTTTTTTTTTTTTTTTTTTTGCGTACGCCCGCTAATACTCGAGGCGAAATCTCAGGTTATTATTTTTTATGTCTAACCTGACATTGATTTTACGTGAGTATCCCTTTATTTCTTGTACAGAGACAGGTGTCCCTCGCCATTCAGGCAAATACTCGCCGATTTCGGAGGTACCCATTGCAGCTGGGTCGGCTCAGGAGCCGCCAGTCCCTGGTCGACGACACTCCTTCAAATGTCCCGCCAGGTCTCGAGTTAATCCAGTCCAAATCCCGGTCGACGAAAAATCCTCAAATGCCGTCGCCCGGGTTTGATCCTGTATCACCCGGTCGCCAGAGCGGTGTTGTAACCACTACGCTAGCGCGGCTCCCGCTTACAATTATAAACTCATGGATAAAAAAAATAGAAAATGAAGAATTCGGTATAGGAATACATATTCCAGCATGGAAGGTAAAAATAAATTTTAGTGTAACGAAAGCGCACCTTTCTTCACAGAAGAAATGGTGGCAATAGCAAAAGCATTATACTGTAGATAATTACTGACAAGGCCCCCCCTCCCCCCAAAAAAAACCCCAAAAACTTTCTTAACCGACTCACTATCAGCTCTTCGGGCACTAAGAAATACACATGAATGTAGTCGATCAGACATAGCAGAAGAAATATTGTAACTTTGTACATATCTGAATAATAGAGGCTGCACAGTACTATTAGCATGGATACCTTCGCACATGAGAATAGAAGGGAACGAGGTGGCCGACAAGAACGCAAAAATAGGAAGAAGCAGCCCAAAACACATAAACACCAGATTTGGCATAATCAAAAATATGATAACAAAAAGAATGGACAGAATATTGGAAACAAAGCCACAAAGTCAAACGTGTTTATTAACTGCTAAAAGATCCAACACGAACAAGTCAGATATCTAATAATAATAAATTCTTTAAGCGCCAAACACGGCGCATAAGGCAGAAACCAGTGCTCTCCAGGTTGTTCGTTGTGACGCCACTCCTCTTAGCTCTTGCACATTATTTAGGCCCAACGTTCTTCCTTCTCTTATTATTGTTCTTCTGAGTGTTTCTTTTGGTCTTCCTTTTTTTCCGCTTACCCTCAGGAACCCAAGTGAGCGCCTGTAGTGGTATTCTGTTGTTTTGCATTCGTAGGACATGACCGATATATGACCATCGTCTTTTCCTTATATAGTCGGAGACATATTTCTGCCTAGAGTCTTCTCTTATTTGTCGATTAGTCTTGAATTCTTTCCAACTGATGTTCATGAGTTTTCTAAGACATTTGTTCTCGAATGTATTCAGCTTGTTCTCCAATGATTTTGTTATTTTCCAACTCTCACAGCCGTATGTTAACACTGAGATAACACAGATATCTAGAGAACCAAAAATACAATGCAGTAGAAAACAGATTTAGAATTCAACTACGAACAGGCTATTTCATGGTAGAAGAACCCCACTCTGGAACATGTCTGGAGAAAAGCACCACACCACATTATGTGTTAAAATGCAAGAAATATGAACAGCACAGAAAACCACTCATGGAAAACTTGAGAGCCCAAAACTCACCATCACCACCGTTAGAATCTGTACTAAAAATGAACTTATCCAGGGAGCTACACAACATAATACAATGTTAAATTACCAAAACAAGAATTAACATACAACTACCAGACCAAAGGGCAATGATAAAAGAGGAACACAGCACTAAACCGCGGCCCCCCCCCAACAACATCAGTATGAGAAGTAAAAAAAAAACTACCAGTAACGGTACTAAAAAATCAACAAATAAGACTATAATAAGATCATATCTCGGTGTGTCTTCCATTTCTTTCTGCAGTTGTTGATAGAATTCATCCTTGACCTCTTCATCGCTGTCATTCGTTGGTGCGTAGCATTGTATTATTGTAGTATTGGTGAATCTACCTCTCAATCTTAATCTTATCAGTCTGTTGTTGATGGGTTTCCATTCCAGTAATGTCCTTTCTATTCCTTTCTGTAGAATAATGGCTACACCTTCATTGTGCTGTCCATCCTCTCTTCCAGAGTAAAGTACTGTTTCTCCTGTTGCTGTTTTAACTTTTCCTGCCCCTGTCCATCTGCTCTCGCTTATCCCTAGAATGTGTAACCTTTAGTTTCTCATTTCTGCCGTGACCTGTTTTAGTTTACCTGTTTAATTTACCCGTCTCATTCATTGTCCTGACATTCCAAAATCCTATTCTTGTATCATGTTTTGCGGTCAGGACGTCCGTTCTCATGTCAGTGGCTTCCTTTCGGCTTTCACCACTGACAGTCATACAAGCCTCAGACTCCGGATGTCCGTCCCGCAGCAAAGTTTGTTTATTCGTTGTTGTTTCTGTAACTTCATTTTTTTTTTACATAGACAGGGGTGTCAGCCCTATGCTAAAACCCCCAACCTGGAGGACCAGGGTGTCTGCTTTAGTCTGACCCCTGCCCGCGCAAACCTGTCCAGCTTGGTAGAACCTTCCAGTAAAACTACCGCTGACATCAGGGTACGCAAGCCGCCATACCTCGACAAGGTATTGACACCGGTGATGGCAGAAGCTAATGAACAGGAAGATAAAAAAAGCCAAGGCAAGTAGATCTGATTTAAAGCCAAATAAATGTGGGGATGAGTGTAACAGAGATCGAAAGCTTAATTAAAAGAATAATAATTAATGAACGGACAATAGCATGGAATAGAAGTCTGAAAGGCAAACAGGCATTATAAGTTGTTCCTGGCTCCAACGAAAACATGCCAATTCCTAACTCAATAGCAGAGTCGTGTACCCATTTGCAGCCGTATAGACTTTAGCATTTTACCGTCGTATTTTGAACTCGACACTTTCGCCGTGAGAGGCCGGCGCTCTAACCACTGTGCCAATCGGAGGCTCGTGACATAACCACAAATAATTTCCCGAGTTGGCAACACTGACATTGACGATTGACGACGCCCTGTCCTAGTTTTATTATAATGTTTCCTTACTCGAAAATTGGTCGGAATATCGCCCCATAGGATCAGGTCCAGGCAAGATTAACTGGTCAGTAATGTGGACATTTATTTTTGGTTTATATTTGTTGTGGAAGTGTCTCGTTTGTGATTACTTTCCGCAGTGGTAATCGACGGAATGAGATCTAGGTTGATTTAACTGGACGACCGGTGTTGTTTGAAAGCTGTATTTATAATTGTTTGCTTGTAATTTAAACTTTGCAAAATGTTCGTTCTAGCCTATGCAGAATGTCAACAAGACAATTGTCGTTCGCATTTGATTAGTTGTACGCAGTTTAGCTAGCAGGCTTTTGATTGAAATGAACACAAGTGGGGCGCTATATCCGATTTCGCCCAAATGTTTATCCATCCATCGGCCAGTTAAATCGCCCTCGTCTTTAGTGTTAGAATTACAACCCTTATCACCTGCATCTCTGTTGTTCAAACTTCCTACATTTTAGAAGAAAATGCTCTGTATTATTTTCCTCTAGTCACTCTCCACAGTAAGGGTCTTCTATTTTAAAATAGCTAATTCCTAGTTGCAGTCTATGAAGTTTCTTATTGCTAGGAATTTTTAGTTCTGTAGATACCTGACACATTCTTATTGCATCCCTAAACAATTTATATGCTTGTCTGCCATTCAAGCTTCCATTCCCACGTCACTGCCCATTCATCATTTACTATTCTTCTAATTAATCTTTTAATCTCTGTTTTACTCATCCCCACATTTATTTGGTTTTTATTCGATCTTTTAGATTTATTAGTAGGCTAGGCCTTTATAATAATAATAATAATAGCCCCTTCAGTCATAACTGACTATGGGAATGCGCCCCTGAGGTGGCAGCCCTCAGCTGCTTATTTTCCTGGTGCTCCTTTCGACGTTTTCTCCTCACCTCTGCTTCTTGTGTGAGCCTCTCTTCACCCAATCTGAGGTGGCGCCGTAAATAGCATCACCACTTAGTGCGATCGGCAGCTTCATCCTCCCATGTTGCTGGATCCATATCCAGTGCCCTCATATCTCTCTTGCACACATCTTTGAACCTCAGCTGTGGTCGCCCAACTGTTCTCTTGCCATCTGCTAGGCCTTTAGTTAAGCAGGATTCAATAAGAATAAAAATTAATATATAGGCTAGTCCTAAATGTATTTGTAGAATGTGAATGTCTAAAACAGGGAATAGTAATACACAATAAATAAATATTAGACAAACATAAAGGTATGTTTTCAGGCACTTGTAAGAAATAAAGAAGTAGAGCACTAGACAACAGAAAAACAACAGATGTGAGTGGCTTACCCAGGACTCGAACCCAGGACCTTCCGTGCGACAACCCCACCTAGCTATGCAAGCGAATCACACTATCCTCCCTGCCATCTAGGCATCACCAAAAAATGATGCTTCGATGATGGGTCACTAGTGCGAACCACAAGACATAACACCGGAAATTTACCATGGGCAGTCCAGCCTATTAATGACGCAATCACTTCTGTTGTTCCCCTATTATACAGTATAGGTCAGTCCACACAAGACAAAGACCTTAATACTGTGTCTAGTAAATGATAGTAGACTAAGAACAGTAAGTACAGGATAGAGGGTAGGTTTTTTGGTATTGTATAAACATTTATAACACATAAGGAAGGGAAACCCGAGGCCTGTAAACAGCAAATAAATTTGGGGACACGCGCAATTTTGCTAAAATATTGTTTGTACAATTTACCCATATTGATTAAGAATCTGAAGACACAGTAATAAGTGATAACTTAGTATTTCATTTTTGTTTTGTTTTTTAAAAATATGTTTTTTTTTTTTTACAGTACAGCTTCAGGGCCGTCTTAACAGCATTGTAGGCCCTGGGCAAAGCAATGCACTGGGCCCCTACCCACTCACGGGAATAAAAATGTAAACGGTCAATAAAATTAAACCTATAGATTTATAATTTAATGGTACTTTCAACAAAAATTTCATCAACTTACCCACGTCATGTTTGATTTGAATCCCAGGCCTTTCCAGCGAGAGATCGCTCTGCCAAGAGATGTCTTATGAACAATATGGCAGCATCCCAGCATGGGGCCCCTAGAATCATTGGGCCCCTGGGCACTGCCCAGTGTGCCCATACCTTAAGATGGCACTGTACAGCTTCAGTCTTTTTTGCACAATACATTTTTTGAAAAAGCTTGAAACAGCATTATTAAGTATTTTTCTCTTTCCTAACTCTGAACTGGTAAACACAATCCTGTTATGGTTTTAAATTATTTTTTTTACATAATTATTATCTGTAATCAGTATACAGTATAGAATAGATGATTAGTGGATGTTGCCAATAAGTTATTGAATATACTATCTCCATTTAAGAACACCATATATCCTAATTATAAACCCATTAAGGGCAGAACAGGATACTTTTATCCATTAATATAAATAAAATTCAGACCTACACCAAGTTTTACTGAAACCACCCCAATAGACACCTTGTGAAAAACTGGATCAAAAACACAGAGGAAAAAAAAAGTCAATCTTACACCATGTCCACACAATCCAAGACAGATACCAACTTCCTGAAAAAGGTCAAGAAATACAGGCAGTAGTAACGAATTTATTATCATATACTCACCTAAAAAACACCAGAAGTACAAATAAAATTAATAGATGGAACAACTAATCTGTGCTGATGAATCTGCATTTAAGGCCACCATCAATGCAGGTTAGGATGTGTACAGACAATATCCAGACAAATCATCAGATGAGCTGTTTGATGCATGTGTGGAGTTTTGCTCCATCTACAAAGCTGAAATTGCTGCACTGGAAGCAGACTTATACCATCTGAAGACTGTATTTGATGCTTTGCCCTTCAAGGCCCAAAGCATCGTCATTTTTACTGACTCAGTGTCTGCCCTTCAAGCTCTAGAAGGTGTAGGACATTGTAGAACTGAACTAACCAAACTGGTCCTAGATGTTGATCAGCTTATCATTTCCAGTCGCATCAGAACAGTTATGCAGTGGATCCCTGGACACTCAGATACACCTGGTAATGACAGAGCGGACAAATTAGAAAAGAAGGTAACAAGTCAAGAACAACCACTCACAGCAACAACACTCCAAATGACCCCAAAACTTGTACAATCAACAAACAATGAAATTTGGCTGAACAGATGGGCCATGGAACACGCGGAAGAGAGGTTTGCAGACATATGGCTGTTCCTGATCCTTATGATAGCATCAGCCATCTTACAATGAGGGATCAGAACATCATTTTTTGGTCTCTGAACACAACAAGCACCACTCAACAGTCACTTCAACAAAATTCAACCATGACACACTCCAGATTGCCAGCTGTGTACTTATCCATATTAAATTGTTGACCATCACCTCTTTGATTTCCCAGCACTCGATGATGTTAGGAAAATTCTTCTTCATCAGAGGCCAGATAAATGGAACACTTTATATAGAGCAAAACAAAACAGCTTGCGAACACATGCAGATACAACTACATGGCATTGGGCCAAAGAGCAAGTGCCCAAAAGCAGCTGAATCAATAACAACAGCACAAAGTTTTATGATCCAGCAATTATATAGTCTAAATTTATTCAGAAAACATTAACAGTTAAGGTGTATGAGCTTTAGGCTTAATTGGCAAGGGTGTCACATGATTGCCTCCCCTTGCTGTGCAGTAGTGGTCCACTAATGGTCACAACGCAAGTGTATCTAAAAGTAGGTCATCCAAGGTATCTGTCTTCGCGCAAGATTACTCTTGGCAAAGATATAGATAGAAAATGAATGTCGTTTCTACCTTAGGGGAGCTTCACAAGAAATTCCCAGAAGTCAAGAACAAACGCTGCTTAAGGGCTGAGCAAATTTGTTAACTTATTATCTGGTCCGTCGCCTTTTGTGAAGGGGTTATGCAATGATTCTGGCCCGTCAAGCCCCCAGTTGGAGTAATCCAACGAATGCCCTCTTCTAAGTCTTCTTCTTTGATCCTTAGCCGCCGACCGTCAAAGCAGTCAGTGGCCATTATGCCTGGTGGCGTCTTGTAGGGCAACAACAAATTGATTCCACTTTGCTCGGTCGGCGGCCATCCTTGTGCCCCTACTCTGGTTCATTCTTTGCATCTCAGCCTCCACAGTCCTCCGCCAAGTTGTTTTTGGTCGGCCTCTCTTTCGTTTTCCTTCAGGGGTCCATAGCATAGCTGTTCTTGTGATGGCATCGGGGTCTCTTCTGAGGACATGGCCAACCCAGCTCCAGCGTCTGCCAGCTATGATGGTGTGCATGTCCTCTTGCTTGCTCCGAGTAAGCAGATCTTGGTTGGTGATGATATTCGGCCAAAAGATTCGGAGAATTTTTCTTAGGCATGTTGTGTGAAAAGAGGACAATTTCAACATTTCCTTCTCTGTAACTCTCCAGCACTCTGCGCCATAGTGAAGCACAGAAAGCACACAGCTCTGATATAATCCTAATTTTGTGCTTGTGCTGTACTGAGAGGACTTCCAGATGTTGTTTAGACTAAAAAAGGCTGTTCTTGCTTTGTTCATTCTGTTGTTGACGTCTTTGCTTGCTCCGCCATCTGGTGTTACTATGCATCCTAGGTATGTGAAGGCATCTGTCTGTTCCAGTTGCTGATTCCTTACTGATATGGGCTCAGGGTTGCTCACATTGAGCGCCATGACCTCTGTCTTCTTTAGGTTGATGTTCAAGCCCACCTGCTGGCTATACTTATTAAGTCTATCCGTTTTTTCCTGGATGTGTTGATGTGAATGTGCCTCTTCTAAGTAATGGCTCTATATTTATATATATGTATTTATCAAGAAGAACTGGCTCATACTTTTGCTTTCGCACATATAAACTGAATCAACTATTATTGTTTAGTTTAAAATAACATACAAAAATTTAATAGTCAATTAATCTGTAACATGGGAAAATAAATATGGAAAATTGGGTGAAAGTTATATTAAATTTTTCCTCATTAAGGTTTGGTAGGGCGTTAATAATAATAATGTCCGTATTTTTGCTGTAGCCTGTTGTATAACACTTAGCTCCAGATGAGTCCTGCAGCTGTGGTTTCCGTCACTTCTTTTTGGTGATGAGTGCACTTCTCCACATAATTCGTCCACTGTAAGCGGTTGGTGGTGATACTCTTCTCTCACACTAGTGGCGTAGGAACTTCAGTACTTAAGTCTGATGTCTTGTAACCACGAACCCAAAATTTTGGGAATACACACTTCTCCTGGCGCAGATTAGAATGGACCCACAGCCCTGTATTTAGATGCTGTTAGAATCACTTAAGTCTGAGAAATTCCTCTTATGACGAGTGAGACACTTGGTCTGGAAATCTATAATTCCTCTTATGATGGGTGAGACACTTGGTCTGGAAATCTATAATTTCTCTTATGACTCCTTATGGTAAAATTCCCAAGTTTCCAGTCTTGTATTAAAATTGCGGGTTTACTTCTACTTCCAAAGTTCCCAATACTCGATCTGGTACTTATAGTTGTGGAATGATTTTTTTTTTTTTTTTTTTCGTACGCCCGCTAATACTCGAGGCGAAATCTCAGGTTATTATTTTATGTCTAACCTGACATTGATTTTACGTGAGTATCCCTTTATTTCTTGTACAGAGACAGGTGTCCCTCGCCATTCAGGCAAATACTCGCCGATTTCGGAGGTACCCATTGCAGCTGGGTCGGCTCAGGAGCCCATATCCAGTCCCTGGTCGACGACACTCCTTCAAATGTCCTCGCCAGGTCTCGAGTTAATCCAGTCCAAATCCCGGTCGACGAAAAATCCTCAAATGCCGTCGCCCGGGTTTGATCCTGTATCACCCGGTCGCCAGAGCGGTGTTGTAACCACTACGCTAGCGCGGCTCCCGTTGTGGAATGATAAGTCTTATCCTCTTTCCTCTGGCTTGTCGGAGGTGTTTAGTTGCCGCTGTGATGCAGTCTGTCTGTGTGCTGTGACTCCGAGTTTGTTAGATTTAAATCTCACAATCCTTAGTTTCACATCCCAGCTGTGTTCCCGCCGAAAGTTCCAATAAAATCATAGTAGATTCTGGCGAACCAATCCAATCTATCTAGCACTGTTTGGGTGGGGAAGTTTATCATTACTCATCCCACGCATATTTGAAAATATTAAATTTAATATACACGCGTGGCCTCTTACACAGTGATGTCATATAGTTACCTAAGACTTCCGGCGCACCTCTGTTTATCATCTTTATCTGCATGCCTCCGCTAGACAGATGTCTGATCAGACCGTATGGTCTTCTTTCATTGTATCACCACACTGGCTTGTGTCAACATGATCAACAGCTTTCCAATGGGGTCAAATGTTTGACCGCCCCGTTTCCACAGGCAGTCAGACAGATTAGGCGATAAAATGTTATCGCTGGCCGGGTCACCAAACCTGGCGAATCGTAACAACAGTCTGGGAGTGGAGTGCGAAACAATAAGATACGCATTCCTCCCGTAGCAAATACTGCCATAGGGGAGTGGCGTGTTAGAGAATTCACCATGCTATGTCCACCATAGAGCAAAATAGTGAAAATAACGAATGAAAAGGCATGATTTATGCCAAATAAAAGCGGTGAGTGAGAAAAATGAAGAAAAAGAAAGGATACTGCCGGAGGGCTGAAGGTGTGAGAGATCAGACAAAAGAGCATGTTCAGACGTTTTGTCAGAAAGGGAACTGAGGGTGTAGTGAAAAAATGGTATGAACTGTTTGTTATAAACAGCATTTTGGATGGTTAAATACATTGACACTTTACTTTTTGTTGTGTAGAATAACTTTTAAAACAGTAAATGTAACATTAGGACAAAGTCTAAGGCAGGGGTCGGCAACCAGTCGATCCTAGTCTACCTCTAGATCTCAGTGGATGATGTGGTAGATCTTTAGGCTACTTGGGGGGGAGGGGGGGGGGTGGGGGGGGGGGGGGGGGGGGGGGGGGGGGGGGGGGGGGGGGGGGGGGGGGGGAGAGACTTTTTAAACTAGGGAAATTTCAAACTAGAATTCTCCCAATGGCATTGAAAATCACGGTGTTCCTGGGTTCAAAGGTACTTTTTCCACATTCTCAATGAAAACTCTTGAGCTGGCTACTAAAAAATATGTATATTCGTGAACGGCATGAAGTAGGAATACGATCTTTTCTTTTTAAGGATCTCACCCCCCCCCCCTCCCTCTTAAAATTACACACACACACACACACACACACACACACACACACACACACACCCACACACACACACACACACACACACACACACACACACACACACACACACACACACACACACACACACACACACACACACACACACACACACACACACACACACACACACACACACACACACACACACACACACACACACACACACACACACACACACACACACACACACACACACACACACCCACACACACACACACACACACACACACACACACACACACACACACACACACACACACACACACACACACACACACACACCTCCACACACACACACACACACACACACACACACACACACACACACACACACACACACACACACACACACACACACACACACACACACACACACACACACACACACACACACACACACACCACACACACCACACACACACACACACACACACACACACACACACACACACACACACACACACACACACACACACACACACACACACACACACACACACACACACACACACACACACACACACACACACACACACACAAACACACACACACTCACACACACACACACACACACACACACACACACACACACACACACACACACACACACACACACACACACACACACACACACACACACACACACACACACACACACACACACACACACACACACACACACACACACACACACACCCACACACACACACACACACACACACACACACACACACACACACACACACACACACACACACACACACACACACACACACACACACACACACACACACACACACACACACACACACACACACACACACACACACACACACACTCTCTCTGCAAGATCTGGCAAAGCGGAATTTGGCCCAAGGAATGAAAAAGATCAATTTACATACCCTTGCCAAAAAAGGGCAACCTGAAACAGTGCACAAACTACAGAACTATAGCTCTTATAAGCCATGCCAGCAAAATATTATTACAAATCATAATGAAAAGGATGCAACAAAAGCTAGAAACAGAAATAAACGAAGTACAGGCGGGTTTTCGACCAGGTAGAGGCACTAGAGATCATATATTCAACATGAGGATCATCATAGAAAAGTGTAGAGAATTCAACGTTGACCTACATACTTGTTTCATTGATTACACCAAAGCTTTTGATTGTGTACAACATCAGCAGTTATGGGCTATTATGAAAAATATGGGATTTCCAAGCCACCTTATACAACTCATCGCACTGCTGTACCAAGAACAACAGGCAGCCGTAAGAATAGAGGGGGAAACATCAGAATGGTTTGAAGTACAGAAAGGAGTAAGACAAGGCTGTACCCTTTCCCTTTATCTGTTTAACATTTATGCCGAGAATATCATGAGAAACGTAAGAGATGACCAAGAACGCACAGAGTTTTACTCATTTAACATCGGCGGGTACCAGATCCCGGAAATCAGATATGCTGACGACACAGTCCTCCTATCGATCAACCCAGAAGGACTTGAACAATTACTTCTGTCCACCAAAAAACACAGCGAGGCCCAGAATCTATACCTAAACACCAAGAAGACCAAAGTATTGACAACAGACAAAGTAAAGACCAAACCAGAATTTGAAATTGATAACGAAGAACTGGAAAGTGTTAATGAATTCGAATACTTAGGATCAATCATCAACAGCTCTGGCGACTGTGCAGTAGAAATTAAAAGAAGACTTGCAATTGCTTCACATAAACTAATACAGATGAAAAAACCTATGGCAAGGCACAAGCAAAGAAACAAAGTTACAACTGATCAGAGCATGTATATTCCCAGTAGCAACATACGGCTGCGAGACTTGGACACTCAATAAAACAGTTGCAAAAAAGATTACATCATTCGAAATGAAATGCTACAGAAGGATGTTGAGAATACCCTGGACAGAAAAAAAGACCAACAGAGAAGTACTGCACTCACTAAATGTACAGGAACATTGGCTACTAAATACCATCGCAATAAGGAAGCTGAAATTTTTCGGTCATATAAAAAGACATAATAGTCTGGAAAAAACAGTGATGGAAGGCATGGTCCCTGGAAAAAGGGGAAGGGGTCGACCTAGACGACGGTGGACCCAGGACATCACAGAGAGTCTGAACTTGTCTTTGGCTGATGCAGGTCGACTTGCCCAGAATCGTGATGCGTTCAGAGCAGCTGTAATGGAGACAACGTTCTGGAAAGAATACGTCACATGATGAAATATATATATATATATATATATATATATATATATATATATATATATATATATATATATATATATATATATATATATATATATATATATATATATATATATATGGTTGACACAGTATATTTTACATAGAACACAAATATGTCTTAGTCTTTGAAATACTACACAAGAGAGCGAGGGATGGAGTTGTACACATTCAAGTAATAACCAACTCATCCTTAAATCCCGCCAATATAGTCTGTACTTTAGACTTTTGTTCTACTGTTAGGTCATCACAGATCCGCACCATATCCCATGACTCTGAAGGAGCCAGGTGGACGAGCGATTACTGGATATTCCCTTCACCTTCTTCATCTCTCATGTCATCAATGACTGCCGTACATGCTACCATTGCTTCAGTCTGTACTGCCCTCGTGACTGCTTTCAGTGTCTCTGGTCGTTCTACATATGGTCTCAACATATTCACATGAAAAACCTTCTCCCTATTTCAGACCAAAATTAGGTAATCAACATCCAGTGTATTCAGAAAAATTGTGACCACAAAGTTACAACACTATACAGTCAGCGAAGTGTGTTACATTCATGAAAATCCAGATCAGAAAAATATATAATATCCATACAAATAAATACGTTATCGCACTCGACGATTCAAGTCGACCATCCCCACCAATAAAAAAAACCTCACCGCTGTCCTCCAACTTACTTACTTCCCTGCACCAATCAGAACTCCCCTTGCATTCACCCCTGACCTGATGCACATATTGAAGGATTTATTGACGGAAAGTGTTCGAAAAACACCTCCGTTACGGGTTATGAGTATGTCATGAACCTCCAAGAACGTATTGTTAAATCTTGTTTGATGGCACATGACTGCTTGGCGGGGTCATCGGCACGGTATCAGAAATACGTGAATCGGAACTCCAAACTAGTTCGTTCGTTCGTTCGTTCGTTCGTTTCATGTCGTCAAGTTACACACCACTCTACTGACCACCCCTCATACATGACTGACATTACGTACCTGCTCCCAGCGGAGCACAGACAGTCCACAGCTTGTTAATCATAATGAGACATCTACTCTTCCCCCCCCCCCATCCCAGGGAAAAAAATGTAGTTTTTTCCTTCCTGGAGAGCGGCTGGACACACTCCAAACACCCAACATCTGGCTCTTTGAGCCAAGTATATATTCATATCCTTCTTATCCTCATATATCTTGCATACTCAATTAAACATCATATGGGGAGAAAAACCAAGAAATAAACAAGCATTCTACAATTGAGATAGGGTGTCAGCTACAGTGTTAAGCTTACCCTCTAGGGGTAAAACAGCAAATTTGTACTGCTGCAGTAAGAGGGCCCAACAAGTTAATTTTGAACTTGTCAATTTCGACCTTTAAAAATGAGACTGGTCGATGGTCTGTCTGTAACAAAAAGTGTGAACCTATAAAGTATCGGGACAACTTGGAAACCTGCCTACACAATTGCCAGGCATTCCCTTTCAATCGTGGAGTACCTAGTCTCAGCCGGTAACAGCTTCTGACTCACATACATCACCGGATGTAAGTCACTCTGGTGGTCTTGCATTAAATAAGCCCCAATTCCCACAAAAGATGCGTCTGTCTGCAACACAAAAGGTTTGCATAAATCTGGCAACAGTAAGATGGTTTTCCTTAAGAACACCCTCTTGATTTTGGACAAGGCTATCTCACAATCTTGTGCACGCGATCCTATTCGGCATCCCCTTTCTCGCCAGTGAGGTAAGTGTAGCTGAAATGGAAGAGAACTGGGGAACTTTGTTTTGGATGTTTGCAACTGTAAGATCTTTCTAACTGTAACATCTTTTGGTTTCAGGTGATTATGACCTACAGTATGTCCTAAGAAATTTAACTCCTTAAAACCTATGCAAACTTTACTTGTGCATGCCGTCAAATTATGCTGCCTTAGACACCGCAATATGGAAGACAACCCAATCATTTGGTCCTTCTATGACTCACGAAACAAACATATATTGTCGATATATGTAATAACATCAGACCGATGACCTAACAACCTTCTCATCATCCTCACAAATGTGGCGAGCGCATTCACTAAGCTAAAGAACATGACATTGAACTGAAACAATCCCTTCGGGGTGCTAAACGCCTTCTGAGGTCTAGCAGCTTCAGCAAGGGGTACTTGCCAATAGCCTCTAGATAGATCGAGTTTGCTGAAATGTGTATTGTGGGTTAGTTTTGTTAACAGATCCTCCTGATTAGGTATTGGTTCAGCACCAACGACGGTGATGCTGTTCAATCTCCAAAAGTCAATACATATACACAGAGATCTGTTTTTCTTGCGCGCCACAACCATTGGGAATGAATATGGGGAATCAGAGGGAGAAATGATACCCAGTCGTTGCATGTCATCAATTTCTCTCTCGACCGCCCATTTGAAATGCATTGGCAATGGATACGGTTTTACTCTAATCGGCTGATCGACTGTCAGAGTGATATCATGACAAATCAGGTCTGTCCGTCCCGGCAGATCTGTGAGGACATCCTTAAATCCCGCCAATATAGTCTGTACTTTAGACTTTTGTTCTACTGTTAGGTCATCACAGATCCGCACCATATCCCATGACTCTGAAGGAGCCAGGTGGACGAGCGATTACTGGATATTCTCTTCACCTTCTTCATCTCTCATGTCATCAATGACTGCCGTACATGCTACCATTGCTTCAGTCTGTACTGCCCTCGTGACTGCTTTCAGTGTCTCTGGTCGTTCTACATATGGTCTCAACATATTCACATGAAAAACCTTCTCCCTATTTCAGACCGAAATTAGGTAATCAACATCTGTCACCTTTTTAACCACCTTAAATGGTCCTTGCCACGTTATACTCAAGTGATCCTCTTTAGATGGTAAAAGTAGCCAAACTTCCTTACCTGCAACCAAGTATACTAGTTTGGAGTTCCGATTCACGTATTTCCGATACCGTGCCGACGACCCCGCCAAGCAGTCATGTGCCATCAAACAAGATTTAACAATACGTTCTTGGAGGTTCATGACATACTCATAACCCGTAACGGAGGTGTTTTTCGAACACTTTCCGTCAATAAATCCTTCAATATGTGCATCAGCCCCCTTGGGTTTGTCCCATACAGTAACTCGAAAGGGGAAAATCCTTTACTCTCTTGGGAAGCCTCCCTGTAGGCAAAAAGGACCACTGGGAGTAATCTATCCCATTCTTGCGGAGATTCCACGGTCACCTTTGCCAGCATATGTTTAATGCACCGTTAAAATGCTCACAAACTCTGTTTGACTGGGGATGATACGGACTCCTGAATGTTTGGGAAATACACAACAGCCTAGTGACTTCTGACATCTACTTAGAAATGAACTGACGACCCCTATCTGATAATATCTCTTCTGGAAAACTAAACCTGCTAAACAACATCTGCAAAGCCTCTGCGACTGCCTGTGAAGTAATATTCTTCATTGGCACCACCTCCAGCCATCTGGTGCACAAATCTACCATTGTTAAAATGAAACGATTTCCCCTGTCTGAAGTGGCCGAGAAGGGACCTATAATATCAATCGCTACGTTCTGGAAGGGCTGGACTGACAAGTCTGTAACCTGCATGAGAGCTTTGGGAGATCTGCCTTTATGCCTCATCTGTTAGCATACCTTACAGGACCTGCAATATAGTTTAATGTCCTTGCTAATCAATGGCCAATAAAATTGTGACAGCACCCTCTGGCGCATTTGTGCCGCTTCCATGTGTCCAGCAAAAGGGGAGTCATGCGCTACCTCCAACACTTTTGCTCTAAAACTACATGGCACAACCACCTGGCGCTGAGCTTGTACTCCCTTAGCGAAACACCTAGTAAGAACATTGTTCTTGAGCTCGAACCAATGCCGGGCCAACTTCGTGCACTTCACGTCACCCGTCTCTGCAAAGTTGTAAAATTTATGCAATGATCCATCCAACCATTGGTGCTGGATAAAGTCTGACACCATTAATCCTACATGGAACACACATAGGTCTTAGTCCTCGAAATACTACACTAGAGAGTGAGGGACGGAGTTGTACACATTCAAGTAATAACCAACTCAAATCATATTCCCATCTCTGTCCAATGTATTCAGAAAAACTGTGACCACAAAGTTACAACACTATACAGCCAGCGAAGTGTATTACATTCTTGAAAATCCCAGATCAGAAAAATACGTAATATCCACACAAATAAATACGTTATCGCACTCGATGATTCAAGTTGATCATCCCCAGCAAAAAAAACCTCACCGCTCTCCTCCAACCTACTTTCTTCCCTGCACCAATCAGAACTCCCCTTGCATTCACCCCTGACCTGCTGACCTCGCAGTTTCGTGTCATCAAGTTCACACCACTCTACTGACCACCCCTCATACACGACTGACATTACGTACCTGCTCCCAGCGGAGCACAGACAGTCCACAGCTTGTTAATCATGATGTGACAATGGTAGATCTTTAGAGTGCTCAGTGTTACTAAAGTGGATTCCAAAAGGTCCTGAGTTGAAGACCTCTGGTCTAAGGCATAACATCTTTTGACTAAGTTGGCTTCTGGGAGAGAAGATAGACTGGGTTAAAGTTGAGAGGGTCATCAAGGGGATTATATATCTTAAGTTTAAGCTAGTCTCATTGTGCAGCTCATCAGTATCATTTTACTTTGTGCTCCTTATAGAGTATAGAGCCACCACTGCAGCTGGTCCCTTCACAGGAAGCCAGCACCAAGCTCTTACATTCTTTCGCATCAGTGGTTTCTGTGGCAATTTGTTTTACATGATGAGGCTGCCAGCCCTCTATGTGCAACCTCATATTAGTCACCTCTTACATCATGCCTGATTGAGCAATACTACTATTCTTTCTGTGTCTCCTCAGAGACCCGTGGGAACTACACAGTGTTGGTTGATGTATTATTATTTTTTTTTAATTTCTAGATTATTACACCTTTTTGGAATCTACCCCAAGCTTCACCAGAATCCCTGGATTGGCAGCAGAAATACTAACCTTGTTATTGGTGTATTCTAACTTAACTCAGTGATATGCAGCCCAAGTAAGCATATTTTATGTTTTTTTTCTCTTTCTTAATTCACACTCAAAACTTCTTTCTGTTTCTCTGATCACACCTTATGAAGCAAGGAGCGAGCATTACAGCTGATCTCACCCACATAACTACTTACATGATAGATTAATAATATTTTATCATGTATTTTATGAAAGTGTAGTAACATGAAAACTTAATAATATTTTATCATGTATTTTAGGAAAGTATAGTAACTTGAAAGCATAAAAATTTATTATTTATTTTATGAAAGCTTAGTAACATGAAAGCAAAGTAATTTATTATTTATTTTATGAAAGTTTAGTAATGTGAAAGCATAATAATTTGTATTATGTATTTTATGAAAGTATAATAAAGTATTATATTTGTAGAAGTGTAATAATGTATCATAATACATCTTGTGATCATGTAATTATTATAATGCATTGTGTGAAAGATGAACATGTTTTTTAAAAATGAATATGTTACAGTACTATTATGTCGCACAGTTTCAGTGTGCTAATTTGTGCAGCAAACATTGTAATAGGTGTTACAATTTACTCTGCAGAAATAGCACACTGTATGTGTTATAATGATACTCAGGACACACACAAATAGCTGACACTCACTGGGCAGGAAGTTTGTGTCGTCTAAGTATGAGTCAGTATGTGAAGATATTTATTCATATTACTTCCTGACCCAGGGCTCAAAATTCCTGCTCATAAATTCTGCTCATGTCACCATGATATATAAAATTGTTATTGCGGGACCTAGTTTTGTTGTTGTTGTTGGCTACCTTTATCTGTATTTTAAAAATTAGTTTGTTGTTTGAAACAGAGTACATATTTCCATGCTGGCACCTAAGTTATGAAGGTAGCTTCTGAAGCACGAGGAAGTTTATTGTACTGGTCTATATTTACCAGAGTGTCCCTGCTAAATGGGCAAAGTTCAGAATAATAACACGTGACTTGGTCCATCAGTAGTCATGAATGCTTACATATCTAGAGTAAATCCTGGTTGTTGAAAAATAGGATTTAGTTGTCTGCTAAATGTGAAAAGTTCAGAATAATAACACGTGACTGGGTTTGTCAGTTAATACTGTTAAACTAGTCATGTGTGCTTACATACCTACAGTAAATCCTTGTTGCTGTGTAAGCTACATTTATAGTTCAGTGGCTGTATGTGTGTGCATGCATACATATGTGGATGTGTGTGTATGTTTGCTTGCTCTCTCTCTCTGCCTCTGTGTGTGTGTGTGCATGTGTGACCAGGGGATTTATTACATTTTATTCTGTACTGTCTTCTTCTTCAAGTATCTTGCCTGGTGGCATAGGTGACATGTCTGTCCACAACTTTCTGTCTTAGTACTGTTGATCAGTTCTGTTGTAGACTTCTTTCCATGCCTTGATGTCACATGGTCCAGTGTCTTCTCTTTGTTGTCCTCCATCTCTCTTTCATTTAATCTTTCCTGTTGCCATGGAATATTCCAGCTTTCTCCTATTACATGCCCAAAGAAAGTGACTTGCTTCCTTCTAATATGAGAAATAAGTACCTCTCAGATGCATTTTCCATCCGATGTTATTAATTTGTCTACATATTTCAATCTGTTGACTTGTTTTAAAACAGTTCAATTTACTTTAATATTTTATTATGGAGTCATTTTCTTTGAGATGATCATTCTTTGTATTATACATCCACAAATAAATGCATTAGTCTTTTTTTTTTTTTAAGATTAGTTCATATTAATGTTTTTTTCTCTTTGAAAACAGGATTTTCCCTAGTGTGTAGCCTTAATCCTATAGCAAGCTTGAATTCCTTTCCATATATTATTAGATAAAGTTAAGTTTCATCAGAGTGCAGTGAATCTTCTGTATTTTTGTCTTTTGCTTTGAAGGTGTTCTCAGACAGACTACTTCCTGTCATGTTATATTTTTTCCCCACTTAAACTGATGCTGTCCTCTTGTTTGTTTGTCTTCAGGCTCCTCCAAACCCCTCACTCCTCCTAACTATATGATTTTATCCATATACTGTATATGTTACAAACAATTTGTTTTATTATTTTTGTCATGTCTAGTTTTTCATTATCTGTCCCATCTATTTGACTGTTTCCATCAGAGCAGACCAAGTAGACATGTGTTGTTAGTAAATAAAAGACACGTTGTGGATATACATATCATCATCATCTTTTTGCACACCATAAAGCATGAAGCCACCACTACCACTTCTCCCCTTGCAGGAAGCCTGCACTAAAGTATTTGTATGCTCTTGCAGTGATGGTGTCTGTAGCCCCAAATACAACCTTATATTAGTCACCTCTTATGATTTTGAGACGTATATACATATATAAAGTTGTAATGCTACTTTACTGTCATTTATTTAAGCTATGACAACAACCAAAGCTTTCTGGGATATATGGAGCAGCTTATGTCAGAGAACCATACTGTTTTTAGTATTGGAGCACTGACCCTCGCTGGTGTTGCTGCTGCGACTTACTTGGCATCTGCAAGTAAGAAGCCAATCGAAACTGCGGTCGATCTTAATAATCAGTCTGTGGTTATAGATGGGAAGGTATGGTGATTGTTAAGGAATAACAGTAGTATGAGCTAAGGTTATGTAAATGTGAGATACTGAGTTGTTGGATTGCTGTTAGAAACCAGGGTGTGTACAGAGTTACTGTACGCATAAGTAGTACTTGTTTTATGTACAACAAAATGTGAATGCTTATGTGTATGCTAATAAAAAGAAAGAAAAAAGGTTAAAGGTAAAGGCAGCCTCACAGCAGTTACTGTTGTAGGGGATCGAAGTGTTGTGTTGGCATATTCCCTTCCTCGTTGCCTTTACCCTCTTTAACTCGAGAGCAGAGTCAGTTACGATTATTGCAGCTTGGTAGGTTGAAGCATGACATGACCTGTTTTCAAACCCTGCCCCTTGGTCTCAGGAAGCAAGTGCTTCTAACCACTCAGGGTACTCATGCATATGTTGAAAGTATGTAATTTTTGATTAAGTATATAGGATCAATGTTTGTGTGTGACCTGTTTATCTGGTAAAGACGTGCAAACATCACAGGTAATAGGTCACTTAACCAAGACGTGTACAACTCCATGTCCTGTAGTTGGTGTGGTCTGTTTCTAGGAGATGACTGTTCATCATTTTCTTTTATGGTGCTTATGAAGCATGGAGACACCACCGCAGCTGGCCCACATGGAGAAAATTTGCAACATTAGCCTCAAGAGATCAACTGATCATAGTCATCAAGGCAGGAGACAGAAAATGTTAGAAATCCATTTGATATGACTATGAATATGGCAGTCCTTTTGCTAGAATCTGCAGTGAAAGAGAAGCAGAAGTAGACATAAAACACAGGAATAAGGAGCTGGAGTTGGAAAATTAAAAGGATGAGGAAGACATGAAAAACCTTGAGTTGACGGCACAGGACTGAAGGAGTTTGCTGGATAGGACACACATTGAGGAAACTTGTTTATGGCATTACAAGTCAGTCCTTTTCTGGAATCCTCATGGTAAGAGTGGCATAGAGAGACAGAAAAACATGGAAAAGAGAGCTGGAGACTTCAATTAAAGGGATGAGGAAGACATGGAGCTTGATGGAAGACTTTGAGCTGATGACGTGGATTGACCTTGAGCTATTGGGTTGACTGAGCTGAAGACATGCATGGCTTGACCTTGAGCTGATGACGTGGGACAGGACTTCTTGGTATGCATTTGTTGAAGGCTTGTGCACTTTGGGAAGTTGAAGGCTTGTGCACTTTGGGAAGTTGAAGGCCTGTGCACTTTGGGAAGTTGAAGGCCTGTGCACTTTGGGAAGTTGAAGGCCTGTGCACTTTGGGAAGTTGAAGGGTAATAAAATAAATGAATTACATTCACACACACACACATTCTTCATTCAATTTGATATCATCTAACATGTGTGGTCATATAGACATTAGTCGTTATATCATCTAACATGTGTGGTCATATAGACATTAGTTGTTATATCATCTAACATGTGTGGTCATATAGACATTAGTCCTTATATCATCTAACATGTGTGGTCATATAGACATTAGTCCTTATAATCCTGACATGGTGGTTCAGAAGGCAGATCTAATGTTTTATCAGCTCACATACAAGATTTGTCCATATGCGACATTTTCCAGTGGGTGTAAAACAACGATGAAAACCGAAGACCTATTAAATAATAGATAATAAATGAAAATAATGTGGGCACTAGGCACTCGTAAGAAAGAAAGGGAACACTAGACACAGAAAAGTAACATAAATGATAGGCTCATTGGGGAATTGAACCATAGACCATTCAAATAGTTCTATCACCTCACAGTGGAAGTGAATCATGAAAGGACACACAGCCAAGTCAGAACTCCCAAAAAAAGTGCCTTGTTGGCAGTGGTCATTCTCACGATGCTACATGCAGCTATGGAATACAGAACCAAGAAATGACCCAAACTATTTAAAGACTCAATTGCCTCCATAACTCCTTTTTTTTGAGTGCCATTTACGTATCTGATTTACGGGGGGGGGGGGGGGTTTAAAGCTGTAAACTCCTCAAAACCTTGCTCTTTTAAACAATGTTTGTTCCAGTATAACATATGTGATCAGTGCTATTGCTGACATACAACTGTAGAGCTTGTTTTTGGTACTTCAGAATCATGCTGAGCTTTTGTGTTTGTAATTATGGTGGTTACTTGGAAACATAACATATGCTAAAACCTAACAAAAATCTTTGTAATGCATTTTATGGATTGTTTTAAATCTTATTTACAACCGAAGTTACCAACATTTTAATTTAACCAAAGATTTTATGGACAGCACATATATAACCTAAATAGCATCAACATTATTCACCAATATTGTTTTATATTATTTCAGCCAGAGCATAGAGCATCCTGGCTTGCCAAAGGACCAGACTATCTCACATTTGAGCACATGTGGCCCAACCTTCACACAGTTTATGAGGTACTGGAGCAAGGAAAATCACTATCTAGTAAGTTCGCAGACTGGGAGCACCTCTCAGCTTACCTGTAGTTACTGTAAGCTTTATTAACTCAAGCTTTTTTAATTTCGTCATAGACAATTTACAAAACTTAGTTTGGTTAGCGTTAAAAGTATTAGTAGTAGCCCCTTCAGACTATGGGAATGCACCCCTGAGGTGATAGACCTAAGCTGCTTTTTTGCCTGGTGTTCCTTTTGATATGTTCTTTTCTCTTCTACTTGTTGTGAGAGCTTCTTTTCAGCAGCTTCATCCTCCCAGGTTGCTGAATTTATGTCCAGTGCCTTCATGCCTCTCTTGCATATATCTTTGAACCTCAGCTGCGGCTGCCCGATTGTTCTTTTGCCATCTGCCAGTTGTCCGTAGAAGAGATGCTATCATCTTCCGATGTTTAAGCAGTGTGTACATGCTTTGAAGGCCAGCACATGACAGCTTCTTGACATTTGTCACTTTGCTCTGCCATGAAATACCAAGGATGTGGCGAAGGCACTGTAGATAGAAGGTATTACACCGTTTAATATGGCTAACTGTAACAGATTAACAAGTTTAGTTTAGTGAACCCTGGACAGTTTGTAAAGCTTAGGTTCAGCTTGGGGAAGTCTCTAAAGAAACGAATAAAGAATAGAACCACTGGCCCCTCAGGCTTGTCAAATAAAGCAACTAAAATGAGGTTGTGCATGGGGTTGGCAGCCTCATTGAGTAAAACTAATTACCATAGAAACCATTGCTGCAGGAGCTTGAGAATGTTTGGTGCAGACGTCCTGCAAGGAGGGCCAGTTACAGTAGTGGCTCTATGCTCCATAAGGAGTGCAAAAGAAAATGATGAAGATGAATTATGAATCACATAAATGTTTTACATTTATGTTCGGCTAACCATTGAAGTGTCCTTAAGTATAGTTTAGTCAGTCATAGAACGGTTGCATAGTATAGTATGTCAACTATAAACGTGCTATATAGCTTAATGTGAGCCAGCCACAGAAAGATTTATTTTGTTAAACCAAAAGTAAAAATGGCTGACTGTGTGGATGAGCCAAATTTCAATACAACAATTTTAAATAAATACACTATGCTAAATTAGGACCTTATCAACTTCTTGAAGTAAGAGTTCTTCATTGTTACAAAGAGCCAGTCTTGTTATATGGAAGCAAGTCAGGGACACTTAGTAAACAAACAAAAAATTCCATGAGGCCACCGAAGAATATTTTTACAGAAGAATATTAAGTATACCATCAACAGCTAAAAGGAGTAATGAGGATGTTCTGAAAGAGATCAATGCACAAAGTAACTTTATAACTTAGAATTAAACAACACCACTTTTTTGGGCATGTTATTAGAAGAGGAAAAGAAGGAAAATATTGTATCAACAAGAAAGATTGAAGGAAGAAGAGGTAGAGGATAACAAAGAGAGAAGATGCTGGGCAGTTTAACATTATGGGATGGAAAGAACTCAACAACAGAATTGTAAACATCACTTAGGACAAGAAGTTGTGGAGATATGTGGGTGTGCATATACCAACTGGTAAAGTGTATGAAAAAGAATGATGAAGTATGTGTTACGTGCAGTCTTTGATATCTTACAATATAATACATTTGTATGCTTGTTATGTTCGCAAATATTTTGTAAACAAAATAGATACTTTTTAGTGCTTCAGGAAAAGTCATTATTGAGTTACTTCCCTTGAAAGGAGTGTCGTCACTTTCAATCGAACTCCGCGGATGAATCCAGTTTTACTGCGATTTATTCTTTGTTTGGGTAGAAATAGGTTGTTCTTGCTTCAGTGTATCTATGGCCTGAATTTATGTGTATTGTTTGTCTGGGTAGGACGAGTCTGTCTTATATCTGAATATCTTTGCATGTCTAAGTCGAACTATATGGTCTTTTGTCTCTAGAAAGGTCAAAGGGCTGTTCGGCGGATGTGTCGCTAGAGAGGTGTGATTTGGCTTCGTCCTGATGGGGCTGTGATTTTTGTGTAGCGGCTTGTCGCCGGAAAAAAGTGATCTCAGTATTTATGGGGAAAGTGATAGTCGTCTAGACCTATCGTGTATGCTTTACCCCAGTGTTTATTCTTATTGCCAAGGAATGGCAGAATCATATTTCTGATACCAAGGTAACAAAAGATTCTCCTTATGAACTCTCTTACGAAGCCACCGTTTTTCGATAGGCACGATTTGTACGTCTGAGAGAATATATTTAACTAGATGAAGATGACATTCATTCCTAGCAGCACTATATCTTGTATGATGAAGTCAATTGTATCAGGATAGAATCTACAGAGCTATGAGAACATTTAATGAATGACTAACTTTAATACAGATTCATTATCTGTATCCAAACGTGAGTGACAGCTCACGAGAGAAGCCATCTTGTATCCAAATATTTTGTGACTTTCAAGAAGAGAAAGGGATACCCCGTATTATTGCTTGATGAGTCCAGAGATCACTGCTACACATGAGAACCCAGTACTAGCGGTTCAATATGATTATATGAAAAATATGTGCTGAACATTATGTTAAGGAATCTTCGCTAGGCGAGGTTAGGTCTAGAAGCCATCTTGAATGTTGTTTATAATCTGACGTGCTTTGTCAGTAAACTCAGATGATATATATATATATATGGGCAATACTGAGTGCTTGTCTACTGACAGTCCATTATGCTATTATTCTACATGAGTGCCCATGTATCATTGCAAGACCATTTATCCACTGTACCATGATGTATTATGCCAACCTGTGATTTGTCACTATTCGTGCTGTCGAGTGTGTACGTCCAATTAAACTGTAGCAAAGGTACACAGTCGTTGGTGTCGATGACTTCCAGCCATACATGAGTGTGAGAAAAAGACCATTTGTCAACACCACGAACTCTTCTTATCATTCGCATATTATACTCACAATCTATGTCTACACACCACTGCGTAGGTCGAGTTGACATTCCATACTCAAACCACAAGCAACACGACAACACAGCATTTAACTCTGGTGATGTTCTGGTGAGCTTGTATTTATCAACTGATGATGAGCAAAGAATAAAGAGTTATCAACAGAGAGGTTTATCAGTATGCCTGTTGTATGAAGCAGGAATCATGTTAAGATCATATATACGAGGGGCATTCAGAAAGTAATGCACCACATCGTTTTTCTCAGCTAATAATGAAGATAGAAGCATGAAATTTTGCACACTTCAAATATGGCATGTGCCAATTGTGTGCACCAAATTGCACCACAACCGGCTAAATACTACGGCTGCCCTAAACCGTTGAAATGGAGCGTGTTAGCAACTTGCGTTATAAGCAGCGAATTGTGATAGAATTTCTCGTTGCCGAGAAGGAAACTGTTGTGAACATTCACAAGCGTCTATGTGATGTGTATGGAAGTTTTGCAGTCGACAGGAGTACAGTCAGTCGCTGGGTTCAGAGAATCAAAGAATCAGGAAGTGGAGATACGGAGCTGCTTGATCGGCCACGCTGTGGACGTCCTGCCACAGCCACCAACGCAGAAATGTTGAAATGCGCTGAGGGCATTATTCTTACTGATAGGTGAATCACTACTCAACAATTGGTCTTACAGCTGTCAGTCAGCATTGGTAGTGCAAATGCAGTTATAAAAACTCTCGGATTTTCTAAGGTTTGCGCAAGATGGGTTCCTCGAAGTCTCACAAATGACCACCGATTGCAAAGGAAAGCAATTTCGTCTGAATTGTTGGAGCGTTTCATTGCTGATGGAGAGAACTTTTTGGCTAAGATCGTTACAGGTGACGAAACCTGGGCACATCATTTTGAACCTGAGACAAAAAGACAGTCAATGGAGTGGCATCATCCGCAATCACCACGAAGAAAGAAATTCAAGACAATTCCTTCAGCTGGAAAGGTCATGATCACTGTCTTTTGGGACATTGAAGGTGTGATTCTTGTGGACGTTATGCCAAGAGGAGAGGCAATCAATTCACAAGCTTACATTAAGACATTGAAAAAACTCAATCAATGTTTTCGCAGAGTTCGGCCGCACAAGAATCCAGCAGACCTGCTTCTCCTTCACGACAATGCGCGACCTCACACAAGTCTGGCAACACGGGAAGCAATCACCAAATTGGGTTGGACTGTACTACCCCATCCACCCTATAGTCCCGATTTGGCACCCACTGATTTTCATCTATTTGGTCCACTTAAAGACGCACTCTGTGGGACAAGGTTTGAAGATGATGAAGGAGTGATTCATGCAGCGAAGAAATGGCTACATGATCAAGACAAAATCTGGTACGGGCTAGGAATACATGCACTTGTTTCGCGCTGGCATAAAGCCGTACAAGTTGATGGGGATTATGTTGAATAATACCGATGTTTACATGACATATCCATGTATGTTGTGTATAAATTTCATGCTTTTTGAATAAACAGCTCCTGAGAAAAACGATGTGGTGCATTACTTTTTGAACGCCCCTCGTATATGTATATATATATATATATTTACATATAGGCAATCTTCAAGCTGTTTTTTTCTTAAAATCATCTCTAGTAATTATTATTTACGTGAGTGCATATTATTTTTTTATATATATAATTTTTTTAATCTTTTAAATTTTACTGCTGATTTAATCAATTATCAGATAACGGACCATGCCTAGGAGCAAGAACTGGTCCCAACAAAGAGTATGAATGGATATCTTACCAACAGGTGAGAACGTGATGCACTTCAAAGTGTCATTTACTGACATCAAAGGTTGACCTTACTATACAGTATGTAGTTATGTTGTTTCTTTACTATGCACCCTGATCAGTGTAAGGGTGGGGGGGAATGATTCCGTTACACGCCCATTGAGGCATATTGGGAATATGGTGTCAGGCCCATGTTTTCTTGACCATCGGTACACTAGGGGTGATGTGGTCAGCATCGTGCCACCGCCTTAACCTTCCCAGAGTTGCACTGGTACCCAATTCATGAGGCTGCGTCGACCTTGGAGCTGTTTGCGGTCTAAAAAATCCCACCTCAGCTGGAGATCAAACCATGGACCACCGACCTAGGAAACCAGCGCACTAACCACTGCGCTAGCACAGCTCCCGATCAGTGTAGTAGTAAAAAATTCTTTTGACTAAATTTACCTTGGACAGAGTGTGATAGAAATATATTCTAATCTTACTTTTGTTGTTATATACCTTACTGGGAGGATTAAGAGGTATTTATAATCAAGTAGCTTTTATGATGTTTTTTTTACTGTCATATTTATATTCCAGCCACTATTGATTCATTGTTTGCCTTTGTCTTCCTTATAACCTGTTTCCTTGTGTTCTAGTTTACAAAGCATGTGGTGTCAATGATCTTTTTTGCATGCTGACCAAGTGTTGAACTGTTTTATTTTTGATGTCCATGCACAGCTTTCTTTGAAGTGTCTTGGCGTTGTTGTTTTTTTTTAAAAGTGAAATTCAACTTGCAAAACCTTTTTAAATAAAAGCAGGTGTGAGACAGGAAGCCTTGTGCGACAATTTCTCATCTTTCTTGCTACAGATTGCATTATGATAACAACTGAAATATAGTGAACTCTTAACTTTGTGATCTATATCCCATTACTGAAACCAGATGCAAGATAAAATGAAAGTACTTGATTAATGGTCACAGTCGCTGGGTCTGAAAATCCACAGAGAAGAAACAAAGAGTTAGAACCAGAATTTGCTGACTTTCATGAATGGCTGCTTATGTAGAATGGAAGGATTAAAATGTTATGACACAATTGCCAATATGTAGCTGATGGAAAGAACCAGAAACATACCAGTGGACCAAGAGATGAGGAAACAACACTGTCTAGCACGGTTAGGACACACATTAAAGAATACAGCTGATATCATTAATTAAAAGGTAGGCCAAGATCTGACATCCCCCAGGGGAAAGGAATAGAGAGAGATCCAAAAGCTCATGGTAAAGTGAACTGAAAAAAAAAAAAAAATTAAGGATACAAATACGTGAGTCTTTTTCTTCTTTGATCCTTAGCCCCTGACCGTCGAAGCAGTCAGTGGCCATCACGCCTGGTGGCGTCTTGTAGGGCAACAACAAATTGATTCCACTTTGCTCGGTCGGTGGCCATCCTTCTTACAGTGCCCCAACTCTGGTTCATTCTTTGCATCTCATCCTCCACAGTCCTCCGCCAAGTTGTTTTTGGTCGGCCTCTCTTTCATTTTTCTTCAGGGGTCCATAGCATAGCTGTTCTTGTGATGGCATCGGGGTCTCTTCTGAGGACATGGCCAACCCAACTTCAGCGTCTGCCAGCTATGATGGTGTGCATGTCCTCTTGCTTGCTCCGAGTAAGCAGATCTTGGTTGGTGATGGTATTTGGCCAAAAGATAGCTCAGGGTCTGTCTTAAATAGCTCTGTATTTAAGTTATCGTGGCCAGGCGCTTTTCCATTCTTTAACCCTTTGATTGCCGTGATGATTTCTTCTTTCCGTGGAATGTCTGTATTAACATCTAGATCGTTTTCAGCCTCAGGAACATTCAACTGTGTCTCTAGTGGTTCCTTGTTCAGAGTTTCTCTGAAATGCTCTGCTCATCTTGTTTCCTGTCCCTTTGCTTGTCGTGATGAGATTTCCTTGCTTATCTCTTACTAATGTAATATTGTTTGCACCTCGTTTTCCGCTGATGGTTTTAGTTATTTTGTATACTGTGCTTTGTTCATTTCTCAGTGCTGCCTCTTCTGCCTGTCTTGCAAGATCGTCTAGGAAATTTCTTTTGTTGGCTCGGGTTTGGCGTTTAACTTCCTTGTCAAGCTGACTGTACTGTTCGCTATAAAGTTGCTTTAACCTGGGGGACTTCGCTTCTGTTTTCTTTCTTTTCATTTCCTTTCTCATCGTTATGGTGTTTAATGTTTCTGGTGTTATCCAGTCTTGCTTCTTCCTTTCTTGGAATCCCAGGCATGATTTGCTGCTTTACTTATATATTGTTGAAATGATGTTGAATTTCTGGTCTATATCATCAGACAATGTCTTTTCCTGACTTTTGGCAAATTGATATCGTTTCTTTATATCAGCCGCAAAAGCTTTTCTGGTAAGGGGGTCCTTCAATTTGCTGATGTCAAACCTTTTCTGTGAAGTTACAGTTGGTCCAGCAGTTCTGATTTTCACCTTCAGTTTTGCTATGACTAAATGGTGGTCACTTCCCACATCTGCACCTCTTCTTACCTTCACATCTTGTAATGCATGTCTCCATCTACCATTAATCATCATGTGGTCTATCTGGTTTCTGTCCCGGCCATTTGGTGATTCCCATGTTAATTTGTGAATTTCTTTATGTGGGAAAAGTGTTCCTCCAATGACCAGGTTGTTAATGCTACAGAAACTTATTAATTTATCCCCATTTACGTTTGATGTTCCGCTGCCGCATTTCCCCATTACTCTTTCATTATATGTATTGTGTGTTCCATCTTTCGCATTGAGGTCTCCCATTACTACGATAAGATCGTATCTAGGTGTGTCTTCCATTTCTTTTTGCAGTTGTTGATAGAATTCATCCTTGACCTCTTTGTCGCTGTCATTTGTTGGTACATAGCATTGTACAGGGTGTCCATAAAAGAATGTACCTATTTCTTTTTTTTTCACATACTTGACCAGTGTGTGGAGAGACATGTAACAATTACTGGTTGCAACTCAACTGTGAAAGTTTCACTTGAAATACCCACTGTGCGCATGCTCATTGTTTTTGCAAAATGGCGCTGACCAAACAGCAGAAGGCGTTTTGTGTGGTAGAATATGCGAAAACGACGTCTGTTATCACAGTTCAACGCAATTTTCGTTACTGGACTGTCGTACCTGGACATGCTCGACAATTGGATGATGCCCCAACTAGAAGAGGACTCGCAGGATTTTGTTTTCCAAGAAGATGTAGCTCCACCCCACTACCATGGAGTGAGAGGGTACCTCAATGAACTTCTCTCACAACGGTGGCTTGGTCGAAGTGGTCCTGACGATGCAGTGTTGCTGAGATGGCCCCCAAGTTCCCCAGACATGACACCATGGGATTTCTTTTTGTGGGGCTTCATCAAGGACAGAGTCTTTGTCCCACCGTTGCATGTGAGATCTGGAGGAGATGAGCGAGCGGATCATTGGAGCCTTTGCTGCTGTTACAGGAGACATGCTGATTTGAGTGTGGGAAGAAATGAACTATCGACTAGATATCTGTCGCGTCACAAAGGGTGCACATATTCAGTATTTGTAAGGTATGCTTAAAAACTTGCAGAGATTATCTTACTTTTGTGAAAGAAAGCATCCTCGTATCACATCATGGGGTAGAGAATAAATTTTTTGAAAATGGTACAATCTTTTATGGATACCCTGTATTATTGTAGTGTTGGTGAATCTACCTCTCAATCTTATTCTTATCAGTCTGTTGTTGATGGGTTTCCATTCCAGTAATGACCTTTCTGTTCCCTTCTGTAGAATAATGGCTACACCTTCATTGTGCTGTCCATCCTCTCTGCCAGAGTAAAGTACTGTTTCTCCTGTTGCTGTTTTAACTTTTCCTGTCTCTGTCCATCTGCTCTCGCTTATCCCGAGAACTTGAGTGGATGGCCCAAAACATGTCTTAGCACAAAGGGATTGAAGGCCTATGCTCCACTGAAGCTGAAGGAGTGATGATGTTTCATGATGCTTCTAATTGAGCTGGTTTGATTGCTTACAATCTTGACTCGTATAGTCCAGATGCCTTCCAGTGAAGATTATTATCTAGAAAAGGTTTATCCTGCATGGTATCAGGTTTCTGAAACATAATATTACCACTGCTGCATCAAGCATGCCATAAGAGCCAACTAAGGTGAAATTGGCCATTTTTGCAAAATACTACATGAAGCACCACTGCTGCAGTACTTGAAGTACTTTAGTTTAGATTTCATGGATGAGTGCCAACGGCATTAGTGGTTTCAACCTCCTCAGGGAGTGAAAAAGTGGCATGTGTTTGTTGATTTTAAAGATTTTTATAAATTCTGGTGTGATTGATTGACAGATGATTGACAGAGTTCATCAATTTGGATCTGGGCTTATATGTAAAGGTCTTGCTCCAGCCAACAATACATTCGTTGGAATCTTTGCTTCAAATAGGCCAGAGGTAAAACAATATAATGTTAATATCATATGTTATAGCTGTACTTGGTAAAATATGTTTATTTATTTGAGCATGGTAACAAATATTATAAATGACATTTGTCAGAATCAAACATGGCTTTTAAGATGTAACAGATGCAGACATGGTTTCTGATGTGTGACAGATTGTGACATTTGTTATGTAAGGATATTTGTGATGTGGGTGACAAAGGTTAAACCCTAAATTGTTCCATATTGTTGTAGAATCTTTCCGTTGTAAAACTGACTCGATACCTATTTTTGTGCATGTTTGTTTTGCTTTATGACATTAGGTGCTTGCAAAAAAAAACATGACATGAAATATAGCTAAAGTAAATGTGACATTTGAGATTAAAACAGAGTTGTGACATTAAAGTGTAAAACATGCATATGACATTTGAATTAAAATAAACATGATATTTAAAATGTAAAAGAGGATATCTTGGCTTAAAGTTGTGACTGATAACATATGACTCTGACATAAAGCAAGCAGGTTAAGGTGTTTGCAGTGTAAAAGAAAGTCGCGACATAACTTATGGCATTGTTGTGGAGAAGAGAACTGGAGATAGAAATAAAAGAGGTGAAGAAGACATGGGACAGAAAGACTTAGCATAAGTTTGTTAAAGTCCTGTGCTGCTTGAGTTGCTGAAAAACAATGAATTTTGATGATGATGAATATGCCGTTTGAGATGTAACAAGCAGACAAAACATTGGGGATGTAACAAGCAGACAAAACATTGGAGATGTAACAAGCAGACAAAACATTTGATGTCTGAAAGAAGCAGTCATAACATCATAAATGTAATTCATGCATGTGATATCTGAGACAAACTCAAGGAGATATGATATCGGACTTATAATAACGAGACTTGGCGTCTTAAGTGTAGCAGATGCAGATATGACATTTGAGACATTACATGTCACTTTAGAAGCAAAGTATTTAAGATTCTCTAATTGTATATTTTCCCCACAGTGGACCATAGCTGATTTTGGATGCCAGGCATACTCTATGTGTCCTGTTCCTTTGTATGATACTCTGGGTGTGGACGGATGCAAATACATTCTCAACCAGTGTAAGGAAATGTCACGTTGAACTCATGTATGGTAACTCTGTAGTTTATATGTAACTTAATATCATCATCAAGTGCCAGTGGAATGAGAGATAGGAAGAAGACACTGGCAATGGATAGGACACACATTGAGGAAACCTGTTGATAGCATTACAAGGCAGTCCTTGTTCTGGAACCCCCGGGGTAACAGGTTAGAGGGAGACTGAAAAGTGCATGGAGAAGAGAACTGGATGAGGAAGACAATGAAAGGCCTTGAGCTTATGGCACTGAACAAGAAGATTTTTGTATGAGTTTTTGAAAGCCTGTGCTCCTTAGGGACCTCAACGGTTATAAATGAATGAAAATCATCATCATGTGTCATGCATATTGTCATTATAAATGAATGAAAATCATCATGTGTCATGCATATTGTCGTTATAAATGAATGAAAATCATCATGTGTCATGCATATTGTCGTTATAAATGAATGAAAATCATCATCATGTGTCATGCATATTGTCGTTATAATAAATGAATGAAAATCATCATCATGTGTCATGCATATTGTCGTTATAAATGAATGAAAATCATCATCATCATGTGTCATGCATATTGTCGTTATAAAAGAATGAAAATCATCATGTGTCATGCATACTGTCGTTATAAATGAATGAAAATCATCATCATGTGTCATGCATATTGTCGTTATAAATGAATGAAAATCATCATCATGTGTCATGCATATTATCGTTATAAATGAATGAAAATCATCATCATGTGTCATGCATATTGTTGTTATAAATGAATGAAAATCATCATCATGATGTGTCATGCATATTGTCATTATAAATGAATGAAAATCATCATCATCATGTGTCAAGCATATTGTCGTTATAAATGAATGAAAATCATCATCATCATGTGTCATGCATATTGTCGTTATAAATGAATGAAAATCATCATCATGATGTGTCATGCATATTGTCGTTATAAATGAATGAAAATCATCATCATCATGTGTCATGCATATTGTCGTTATAAATGAATGAAAATCATCATCATCATGTGTCATTCATATTGTCATTATAAATGAATGAAAATCATCATCATCATGTGTCATGCATATTGTCGTTATAAATGAATGAAAATCATAATCATGTGTCATGCATATTGTCGTTATAAATGAATGAAAATCATCATCATGTGTCATGCATATTGTCGTTATAAATGAATGAAAATCATCATCATGTGTCATGCATATTGTCATTATAAATGAATGTAAATCATCATCATGTGTCATGCATATTGTCGTTATAAATGAATGAAAATCATCATCATGTGTCATGCATATTGTCGTTATAAATGAATGAAAATCATCATCATGTGTCATGCATATTGTCGTTATAAATGAATGAAAATCATCATCATGTGTCCACGCATATTGTCGTTATAAATGAATGAAAATCATCATCATGTGTCATGCATATTGTCATTATAAATGAATGAAAATCATCATGTGTCATGCATATTGTCGTTTTAAATGAATGAAAATCATCATCATGTGTCATGCATATTGTCGTTATAAATGAATGAAAATCATCATCATGTGTCATGCATATTGTCGTCAGCAGCCGGTTCTTTCCACAACTTTCTATCATTTGAACATTCTAGTACTTCAGTTAATTGCTGTTTTTCCAGTTGTCTTCTCACTTGTCTTCCCTCTCTGTCTTCTTTTATCTTTTACCCATTGATCTTTCACGTTGTCACCAAGTTTCCCCAAGTTTTCTAAACACTCTTATCATGAATGCTCAACTCCCCAAGAAGCGACTTCTCATCTCTTGTTCCTCTGACACTTATGTGGTTATTATCATCAGTTCCTTATCAGGGATCTTGTCATACCATTTAAATCATTCTGTTCTACCATCATTATTTTTCTGTACACTCCTTATGGAGCATGGAGACACCACTGTAGCTGGTCCCCTTGCAGGAAGCCAGCACCAAGCATCCTATGCCCTGGCAGCGGTGGCTTCTATGGTAGTTTGTTTTACACAGCCTCATATTAGTTGCTTTTTACAATGTTCCTGAGGGAGCAGTTTCTTTGCCTCTTCAGAGACCCCCCGGGAAATACACGTGGCTTTCTATTCTACGCTAACACCCATTTATGACAGTGTTAACTTCTTGGTTGTTGTTTCTGTTGATGTCCATGTTTCAGAGCCATACAATAAGACCAACTTCACATTTTTGTTGAGTTTTGTGTTGGACTGAGTTTCTTTTGATTCCCATGTTTCCCATTTCAGTAAAAGCTCCTCTTGTCTTTTATGTATGAACATTTCAGACGCAAATTTGGAGATTTTCCTAATAAATGAAAGGTGAGAGTAGCTCTGACTCCTTTTGGCTTTCTCTCTGTATCATCTCTCTGTCCTCTTAATTGAGGACCTTCTTCTATCTTAGATGGCTGAGTATTAAATTATTTGCTTTGGTTTGACTTGTCCATACTTGTTGACATTTTGTTAGCTGAAGGTCTCTACAGGATAGGGTAGCCAGCTCCACGTCCAACCCTCCTAAGTCACCTACTATGGCATTGCTTAGTAGGTTACAGTGTGCCCGTCATCTGTTATTAATGTTTCATGTTTGTAGAGTTCATGACACGACAGATAGCATGTGCTGTGGTTTATCATTGCCTTAACTTACATCACAAGTATAATTTGTATAAGATGAAAATAAGGCGCTATCAATAGACAGGATTTTAGCCTAAACAACATCTGGAAGTCCTCTCGGTACAGCACAAGCACAAAATTAAGATTATATCAGAGCTGTGTGCTTTCTGTGCTTCTCTGTGGTGCGGGGTGCTGGAGAGTTGCAGAGAGGGAGATGTCGAAATTGTCCTCTTTTCACACAACATGCCTAAGAAAAATTCTCCGAATTTTTTGGCCGAATACCATCCACCAACCAGGATCTGCTTACTCGGAGCAAGCAAGAGGACATGCACTCCATCATAGCTGGCAGACGCTGGGGTTGGGTTGGCCATGTCCTCAGAGGAGACCCCGATGCCATCACAAGAACAGCTATGCTTTGGACCCCTGAAGGAAAACGAAAGAGAGACCGACCAAAAACAACCTGGCGGAGGACTGTGGAGGCTGGGATGCAGGGAATGAACCAGAGTTGGGGCACTGTGTGGGGGATGGCCGCCGGTCGAGCAGAGTGGAATCAGTTTGTTGTTGCCCTACAAGACGCCACTAGTGATGGCCACTGACTGCTTTGACGGCCGGCGGCTAAGGATCAAAGAAGAATAGAGAGGATATACATTTATAAAACCTGCTGATAGTAATACAAGGCAGTCCTTATTCTGGAATCCTCAGGGTAAAAGAGGTAAAGGGAGACTAAAAAACACATGGGAAAGAGAACTGATGACATAATAGACAGGGATATGGGAGATTTTTAAGGACCTTGAGTGGATGGCACAGGACAGGAGTACTTAACACAAATTTGTTGAAGGCTAGGCTCCTCATGGAGCTGAAGTATAATAAATGGGTGACTGAATATATCATTTATATAACATCCATCCTCTGTTGTTGTTATCACAACTTTTTGACCGTTGTTGCATGTCTGATGTTGGTACATTTGCTGTGGCTAGTTTTAAAGGTGGTGAGTGGATAACATTTAAGAAAAGGAGCAACTTTTTTTTATTCACTTTGTAGTAGCCCTTAAAACAGTTGCTGTAGCCTAAGTTAGTGGGCAGTGATGCTGTTGATTTGTTGCTACAGCTGTAGATGTTGATAGATGTGTCAGCACTATTGAAGTAACCATTCTGGATTAGTCATTGACACACAGTTTAAAAAAAAAATCTCACAATTAATTGACGAGAAGATTTTCTGTTTACATTTTGACTTTGCGTTGTGGATACAATGTTAGTATTAATTATCAACTGTTGTAGTATAAAATGTTCATAATTTGCAACCACTTCACTTTTCTTCAGTGCACGTTTTTCACTGTAGTAATTTGTTTTCATCTTCCTTGATCTTAATTATAATCTTTTGTTTTTTTTTCCTTTGTTTAATTATATTGAATTATTGCAGAGCAGAAATGTGAAGAAAAAAAAACAGTAATGCCTACCCTGATAAAGTAAAGATTTCATTCGTTCTGTCGCTCATTAATCTGTTATCTGTGACTTCTGGTCTGATTTCTATCAACCATGTTCATATGATCACAGAGAGTCTGAACTTGTCTTTGGCTGATGCAGGTTGACTTGCCGAGAATCGTGATGCGTTCAGAGCAGCTGTAATGGAGACAACATTCTGGAAAGAATACGTCACATGATTATGATTATGTTCATATGGCTTTGTGTAGTCCCATGGGGGTCTCTGAAGATACCAAGAAAGAATAGGACTACTGTGGACTCTGGCATGTCAGACAAGGCAGCTAATATGATGTTCATGGGGGCTTGTAACCTGATCATCTGAAACAGAAACCACCAGTACAAGAGCATGTGAATGTTTGGTGCAGGCTTCCTGCAGGGAGACCAGCTGTAGTGGTGGCTTCATGCTGCGTAGGGAGCACAAAGGAAAGTGATGATATGTGTCATTTCTAATCTAACTTATGCTATAATCTTTTTTAGGTTGTGTCTTTGGTCAGCCGTTTATTTAGATGTCTGCGATTTCTGAATTCATTTTTAGGTGATGTCTGTGTAGCTGTGGTTGATACAGAAGAAAAACTGCAATGCTTGATTGATCTGAAACCAGAAATACCTTCACTCAAACTGATTGTTGTTGTTGAACCTTTCAAAGCTGAGATGAAATCTACAGCCTCCAAACAAGGCTTGGAACTGATTCAATTTTATGACTTGCTGGTAATTTTAGGATTTTTGTTTGAGATGTGTTGTTGTTGTGTGAATAGGGCTGCTGAGCTTGTTGCTCTTTTGCAGCCAATGCCAAGCTGAAGAATTGACGTGTGTTCTGTAGCTGTTGTGTGGTGTTGTATAGTGTGTTTTAATTGTTGGTGAATGCAGCAGTAGCTTTCTTCTTTCTGTGGAGAGTCCTTGGCAAGTGAGCAGCACATGCTAACTGTCTGATATGGATGGATACAGTTGTGACAGTTAGGCTCATGTGAGAGGTTTAATTTGTTATGTTGTAAAGGATGTACCTGCCTGTAGATTCCACAATATAGTTTAATAATAAAGGAAGCCTGATGCCTGTGAATAGTAAATAAATGAATAAATATAGGTTTATAGAACGCATTTCTAAGACAACAAGGAGGACACCAGACAACAGAAAAGAAATTTAAGTGATGGGCTGATCAGAGAATCGAACCCAGGACCATCTAAATGGCACCATCGCCTCGCTGCATTAGTGAATCATGAATGTACACAGAGCCAGTTGAGCACATATGTTCTTTAGTGCTAAATTGATTGCTAAAGTGCACACTGGAGTTTGCACTCATGCTTTCAGTATAATCATTTTCTGAAACATTATCTTAAAAAAAAATTAGTAATAAATCTGATTTTAGAAATCATGAGTTTTTTTTTGTTCACAGTTTGTGTAGGCATTACTCAGTGATTAATTTAATAGATGCTATTTTTGAATAATTACAGAAAGCGTAATGCTTAAACCTCTGTAGATACAGTAAAGGACACACATATTTTTCTTTTGTTACTTCCTTCTTTTTTGACTACTTCACTTCAGCTCCATCCTGTTTTTTATGTTGGTTTTAGACTTATGTCATCCTTTTTGTTGTTGCTTTATTTATTTTGCGTATTAACACAAGAAATCTGTTCTTGTCATGACTTATTTGTGTTTAATTACTTGATGCTGTATCTTTGTTCTGTAGGATCTGGGCAAGAGGAAGCTAAAGAGTCCAGTGGTAAGTGCATTGTTTGAGATGACCACCTAAAAATACACATACACACAATATGTTTGTTTGCACAAGATAGAAACTCAGATATGAAGCACTTAGCAGCCACCAACAATATTTTCTTTTCTTTCTCATATATTCTTCTCCATCTGTTTGGGGGTTTTCAGCGGTTTTTCTATTTTTGTCTCATATTCTCTTCTCCGTTTGTTTGGAGTTTCTTCTGTTTTTATTTTTATTTTAGTGTAATATTCTTTTCTCCATCTGTTTGAATGTTTCTTCTGTTTTTCTGTTTTTGTTTCACATTCTCTTCATCTTTTTTGGAGGTTTTCTCTGTTTTTCTAATTTTGTCTTACATTCTCTTCTCCGTTTGTGAGTTGATCTGTCCTTCTATGTTTGTCTCATTCCTTTCTCAATTTTTGTTTGGGGGATTTCTTCTGTTTGTCTACTTGTGTCTCACATTCTGGTTATCAAGTTGGGGGTGTCCTGTGCGCTGTGGGATGATATTCGGGTGAGGTGTTGGTGGATAAGTTTGTTTGAGTATTAAACTTTAATATTGTGCCACCTGCGTGATTAGTCATAAAATGTAAAGGTTAAGGTAGATACTACCTTAGGGCAGTGAAGCATTAAAGACTTCACTGTACTAGGTACAGCTTGAGCTTCTTTTCTCTTTACCTTTACTTTCCTCAACTCAGGTGCAGGATCAGGAACCCATTTACAGCTGGGTTGACTTTACTAGTAAAAGACTACATATTAAAGACTGTTGTGGCCTGTCAACATATTTTGCACGTGAAGATTTACTATTTTGCTGAAGTAGTTAGGCAAATACCAACGGGCTGATCACCCGTTTGCCAGTCACTTCGATTGCGGAAACAACAGCAGATGGATTGATTTGCCGTTGCCCTAAAGACGCCAATAGGCGTGATGGGAAACAATGGCAAAGAAAACCTATCTGCTGTTGCCCTAAGACGCCACTAGGCGTAATGGCCACTGACTGCTTTGACGGTCGGTGGCTAAGGACGGAAGAAGAAGTTAGGCAAATAATGTGCTGTCTGCTAGTAATGCACTTTGCGCATAATAGTGACATGTTTGTTTGTTGAAATGTTATGCTGAACCACACGCTACGCATTGTGAAGTATTTTTGCCATGTCCTGTATGTCCTCTCTGTATAACTTTGTAGACACCTGAGCCATGTCTCATCACTTGTCATTGAGTTAGTGACACTTTGTTTTGTTTTTGTTTGTTTGTTTGTTTGGTCTCACAATCTCTTCTTCATGTGTTTTAGGTTTCTCTTTTGTTTGTTGATTTTGCCCTGGGTCTTTCACAATGATCAGTATACTTGTTACAAATTTATTTTTCCTGTATTATTACTCATAAATTCAATGTTATCACCAGCCACCTAAACCATCAGATACGTTCTCAGTCATGTACACCAGCGGCACTACAGGTATGTCTTTTGATAAGTTTGTTTACTGCGTAGCCTGAACAATAGTATTGAAGTATTGTCTGTGAAGTAAATAGAAATTATTTTAGAATGATGATTATGAGCCAGATTACTGTTTTTATCGTAATCTTGAAACAAAAAAAGTTTTCATTGAAAAATCAAAATAATCAAGATTAATATCACCATCATCAGTACCTTTCAGCTCCAAGTGAAGCACAAGAAAAAACATGCCACGCCTTCCTCTATGCTGTCTGTTCAGTGCTGTCTGTTCAGTGTCTGTCCATCTCTTCTTTACCCTTTCTTAAATGTCTCCAATTCTCTTCTCCATGTGTTATCTGGTCTGTAACTATTTGCTTTGCCCTGGGGATTCCAGAACTGGGATGGCCTTGTAATGCTATCATGCTATCAACCAGTATTTTTATGTGTGTTCTGTCCAGTGCTAGCATCTTCTCACCTAAATGTTCCATTGTAGAAACTTTAAAAAACCTCAACAACAGCATGGACACGTCAGCTAAAGAAAATAATTTAACTCAGATTAAGATGCAACTCAGGGAACTGTCCCCCCTTTTTGTTTACTGCTGCAGTCAGCTGTGAAAGGGCAGTTTGTAAAGTTCCTTGCTTACTTTCATCAATCATTTCTAATGCCTGGTTAATGAACTGGTTAATGAACTGGTTGAAAACTTATGTTCCAGAGGGAGCTCAAGGGTAATGGTGATGCTAATGCCTAGTTCATGTTCTTCATTTTCGTCAGTCATCATTATTATCGTTTTTGCTCTGTGTGGAGCATGGAGCCACCACTGTAGTTGATCCCCTTGCAGGAAACCTGCACAAAGCATTCACATAATGAAGTTACCAGCCCCGTACACAACCTCATATTAGTAGCCTCGTATGACATGCCTGAGGGAGCAGTAGTCTCATCGGTGACCCCCAGGAACTGTACGGGGTGACTATGAAAGTACGTGTCATATAATAATGTCATGTTTAGTATTGGGAGCTGTGGTAGTGCAGTGGTTAGTGCACTGGCTTCCTAGCTCAGTGGTCCATGGTTCGATCCACAGTTGAGGTGGGAATTTTTAGACCACAAATGGCTCCGGGGTCGACCCAGCCTCATGAATTGGGTACCAGAGCAACTCAGGGAAGGTTAAGGTGGCCGGCATGTTGCTGACCACATCATCCCTAGTGTGCCGATGGTCAAGAAAATATGGGCCTAACACCATATTCCCAATATGCCTCAATGGGCATGTAACGGGATCCTTTACCTTTTTAGTATTTTCAGAAGTGAGTTATATTTTTGCCTGGTGGGGTCTTTGATGAGACAAAGAAAGAATGGGACTACTGTACCCTCAGGTAAAAGGTGACTAATGTGAGGTTGTGGGTGGGGTTGGCAGCCTCATTGTGTAAAATAAATTGCTGTCATCAGTCACTGCTGCTGGAGGATGGTAATGCTTTGATGCAGGTTCCTGCAAGGGGACCAGCTACAGTGGTTTCTGTATGCACCATAAGTGTTGAAAAGGTAAAAGAAGAAGTAATTTTTTTTTGTAGTTCTTTTAGACCAGTGTTTCTCAAACTTTTTCAGGTCACCGTCCCCATGGCCCCCAAAGCACATTCCCAGCATGTTCCTGCATTGCATTAAAAAAAAAAAAACTAAATAGCACCGTTGGTTGTACACTTGGCTCTATAGAAGTTGTCCTCTTGTTTATTAACGTATCACATATACTACTTTATCACTAGCTCACCTTAATACTGAGACAATCAAATCAGCAACAAAGCAAATTGGTCCTTTTTTAACACCTGCAGATATTTAATGTTGTCAGCTGCCAGTGAAAAGTACATTCTGACACACCTTGGCAGGGGACAATCACCCATATTAAACTGGTGAACACTATTTAGCGCTGGTGGTCACTTTCCAAAAGATGCTGATTAAATCTTAGTTAGCTGACCACATTCTTCTCATTGTTAGTTTCTCTTTCTTCAGGTTTGACCAAGTGGACGATAGGGAATTCGTTATCCTTCATACTTGCTTTTGGATCAGTCAGATTACTTTAGAATTTATTATCAGCAATGGTTACCTGAGTTCAGGATTGTAGACTAAATTATGCCTTACTTAATGATCCTAGTAATTCAACCACAGAGCTACCTATCTTTTCTATCTCGTTTCCACCTCATTGATGTTGTCTCTCAAATCTACAACTTATTTTTTCACTAACACTACTACGCAATATTTGAATATGATAATGCATTTAATTACCAAATATTCCCAGCATCCCTTTGACAAGCTTCTCGTACCCCCTGGTATGCGTACCCCAATTTGGGAACCTCTGCTATAAGGTGTACGAGAAATCTGGACAAGCAAAGTTAGGGAGAACAGGGGGGTTTAGGGTTTGTTCAGGCTATGTTCTCCTTTTAAGCGCTCACATTAGGGTCCTGTATAATCAAAATGTTTTTGCATGTATGTGTTAGACTGAGTAATATTGTTGAATTTAGCCTGTCAAATCCTCAACCGCCTGCTTTATACTGAACGCCCCTCTGTGATTCAGTTTTCCCTTATCACCCCCTTGGATCCTTCCAACGCCCCCAGGGTCAGTACCACCCACTTTGGGAACCAGTGTTTTAGACGTTACTTAGCTTGTATTTTTGTTTGCTCTCAGGTTTTTGTTGTTTTCTTGTGTTATTCAACACTAAAGGCAGTACTTGAACAAAATGTCAGTGATCTTTTCTTGTGCATCTGTAAAATTGGGCCAATACGCTTTTATTTTAATCTTTGTTAAAAAAAAAATCTTTTAGTTTATTTTATATAGATATTTAGCATTTCTCTACTCTTGTTTTTAGGAAACCCTAAAGGAGCCGTGCTGACTCATCACTCATTTTTAACCATGGTCGACAGTGTTCTCACACATAATAAAGTAAGTCTTGTATCTCAAATCACAAGACTATTCTTTATCTGTAACTGTCATGTACTGATCTATGTAGTAGTGTTTACCAGTTTCTCATATGCATGGAGGTATATCTATGTACAGTGTTATAGTATGTAGATTTGGATGTGAGCTTCTGTCTGTGAGGCTAATTACATACTCACTGACTTTTGAAATCATCCACACACTTTCAGGGATACCCCCTGTGGTGAAACATGTTGAGAATCCAGCATTGCACACTAAGCTTGGAGGAGTCACTTGAGCCCGATAGTAACTCTGGCTTTTACCTGGTTGCCTGCATGCAGGAGGATCTCACTGTGGACCCAGTGAAAGGCAGGGGAATCTAAGAAGTGGCTCCGTGCAGGACGTGACGATTCCTTGGGAGAGCCCAGAACCAGAACACAGTATTTTAGCTCTGCATATTTGGAGAGCCCCCTTGGATGGCAGGAAATGCACAGTATGACAAGTGCTTCTTACTACTAGCTTGACACCAGATGTGATGATCCTTTAAATGCAAGCCAAGTTGGAGAAACTGGAGCTCATGATTTCAACTCAACATGTTTGAGAATGGCAGAAAAGCCACAGTAAAAGCCTAGATCTACAGTGTAGATAATACCTAGGACTCTTCAACTTGGTATTAACTGCCAAAAAAGCAAAAAGCTCAGCAGCCCTAGTTAAACAACTGTAACCAGTTTCTCATTTCTCTGGTGAAAAAGAAATTTAAAAAAATAAGACTAGATTTTTTAGTTTTTTAAAAATCTGCCACTTATTTAATTATCATTTTATTATCATAGCGATTAGTTGGAATTAAATTTTGCATGCATCCTATTTTCAACAAAACGAACAAAAGGTCTACTGTGGTTTATTTCAGTGTTCATGTCTTCCTCATTACAAACAAAAATTTAAACAGAAATGAACAATGGGAAATATAGAAGTTAAAAGCACATTTAAAATGCATTTGTTTAAAAAAAACAAAATGAGTTGTCTTGTCTGAAAATGATCCTGACTGCTAAGAGATTGAATCGTATTTTTTTCATCGCAAGTGTTTTACTTAATCAAAGAAGTGTTTGTAACCCTTACTGTTAACAGATCTTTTAGTGCATTATGCTCATTCAGGCTGCTCCAGTAGTTCATGATTGTTTCTTTTAGAGCTTTATACAAGGGAAGCAATTATTAAAACATTCAAATCCAAGCAAGAGCACACAAAATTACATCTTTTGACAACTGGAGCTCAGAGTAGATATTCTCATTTTGACAACTAGAATACGCTAACATGTCGACTTGCGTGCAGGCTCTTCAGATGTCTATATACAGAACAAGATTAAGACCAAGCAACTTAAAACTGTTTTTAAAACAAGTTTGCAGTTTAATACTCGACCTGACGCATTCTCTTCGCAAAGCACTTTAGTGTTCTTTGTCCTGAGATAAAGACATAGCTGAGTATCAGTGTAGAACTTTAACTGACACTTTTAGATGTTATTTTTTTTTTTTTTTTCATTGTCTGTTTCATTTCTTTCTGTTCGTCAGAGCAGGGCATATCTAAATTTGTTTCAAATTTTGTAATAACTCTATCATATTAATACTATTGTTTTCTTCTTATTATTATCTCTGTGCTTATTCCTCTCATTCCTACGCTCACCATTCTCTTTTACATCTTTTATACATCTGCACCTTCGTTTTTTCGTGTTGAGGAAAATTAGGAAATCCTCACAAAACTAACAAGCTAAGTCACAGCGTGGACCTTTAACTGTCCTGAAAAGATTAATTCTCTACGTTGACTGTGGCTGAAGTAAAGATATTCCTTTTTGTTCGGAACAGACTGTATTTTAAGATAAAAACCGCACTTTTTGCAAAGATTAAGATACTGTAAACAGTGTCCACGGACTTTAGATAAATCTATTGCAGTGTATATTTTATAACTGGTTTACAATTTTGTATTAACCATTGTAACACCTGTAACAGTAACACCTGATTTTAATAATGAAACACCCACAACCACCTTGCCAATAACTTGCGATGAATTCACGCTGGACGAGATCAAACAAGCCGTTAAAAGATTAAAAAATTTTAAAGCTGCTCGTGTTGACGAAATTTCAGGGGAAATGATTAAAGCAGTTAATGACAACAACCTCTTGAGAATTTTAGATATTATAAATGAAGTATGGAAAGAAGAACAACCACCACAACAATGGAAAGACAGTATTATTGTAAAGTTACCGAAGAAAGGTGATCTATCAGACTGTAATAACTGGCGTGGTATATCTCTATTATCAGTACCTGGAAAATTATTATGTTGCATGATGTTAGAAAGACTTAAATTGCATGCTGACGAAAAGATCAGAGAAGAACAAGCGGGTTTCAGGCCGAAACGATCATGTATTGATCAAATATTCACACTAAGAACAATTATAGAAGAATCAGTGGAAAGGCAATCGCCACTTATTATCACCTTCGTCGATTTTCAAAAAGCCTTTGATAGTCTACACCGCCCATCATTGTGGAATATACTTACAATCTATGGTTTTCCAACAAAATATGTGAATATAATCAAAGCGCTATATGACAATGCAAGATGTTGTGTTAGAACAAATAAAGGGAATACAGAATGGTTTACAGTAGAAACAGGGGTGAAACAAGGCTGTATTATGTCACCACTACTTTTTTGGAATAGCTATTGATTGGGTTATGAGAAACTATACCCACAATGAACAATTGGGTATAAAATGGACAAATGGAAAATTCCTGGGGGACCTGGATTTCGCAGATGATGTAGCATTCTTAAGTTCAACACCAAGACAATCCCAAGAAGCAATAAATAATTTGTGTCATCTCTCGGTTAAAATAGGTCTCCAAATAAATGCCTCTAAAACTAAAGCTATGAACTTTTCTAACAAGACCTTTGATATCATCTTGAACGGGGAAAAACTACAGAAAGTTGAAAGTTTCAATTATTTAGGCAGTAAAATGACTCAGGATGGTGACACAACAAGAGAAATCCATACTAGAATTGCTTTGGCAGCTAGCGCATTCAATAGATTATCTAACATTTGGAAATTACGATCATTGAATATACATACCAAGCTTCGTCTGTTTAATTCAAATGTTATCTCAGTGTTAACATATGGCTGTGAGAGTTGGAAAATAACAAAATCATTGGAGAACAAGCTGAATACATTCGAGAACAAATGTCTTAGAAAACTCATGAACATCAGTTGGAAAGAATTCAAGACTAATCGACAAATAAGAGAAGACTCTAGGCAGAAATATGTCTCCGACTATATAAGGAAAAGATGATGGTCATATATCGGTCATGTCCTACGAATGCAAAACAACAGAATACCACTACAGGCGCTCACTTGGGTTCCTGAGGGTAAGAGGAAAAAAGGAAGACCAAAAGAAACACTCAGAAGAACAATAATAAGAGAAGGAAGAACGTTGGGCCTAAATAATGTGCAAGAGCTAAGAGGAGTGTCGTCACAACGAACAACCTGGAGAGCACTGGTTTCTGCCTTATGCGCCATGTTTGGTGCTTAAAGAATTTATTATTATTATTATTGTGCACCAATTTTATTGCTTCTTACTCATTCCTACTCCCCTCATTATTTCTTTCCTATTGACTATTATCATGTCTGAGTGCAAAAACTCAAATCAAAATATAGGCAATATCACTAATTAAACTATCAGGGCTTAAAATTGGTCATTAAAAAATCTACCACCTGCTAGGTAAGCTTTCTGAAGTCTCCACCTCTCTCCAACAAAACTTCCACATATTTGGTTTTTCTGAAACCCGTCTCAATGACAAAATTACAGATGAAGAAATTAGGATTAATGGATTCACCACCATTCGCAGGGATTCTAACAGACAACATGAAACAGGGCTAGTCATATACATCTCAACATCTCTCCAGTACAGACGCCGTGATGATCTAGAACATACTGGCATTGAATGTTTATGGCTGGAAATAAAACTCCCCAACCTGACCCCCATTTTAATTGGTTACCTGTACCGAAACCCTAGCTCTTCTACTGTATGGTTTGACACATTCTCACGAATGATGGACAACGTTTGGGCTTCTTTGAAGGAAATTATTCTACTGGGGGATTTCAATATTGACCTTCATAAACCGCACAACACGTGGAATGATATCACCATCTCATACAACCTCATACTGTTAGTCAATCAACCTACGAGAGTAACAGACTCATCATCTACACTAATTGATCATATCTATACGACCTGCCCAGAAAACATTATAGAATGCACAGTCACACAGACATCATTAAGTGACCACTATCCTATTTGCTGTACCTGGACGAGAAAGGGGTTTAAAGCACCTAAAACGGAACACATCACAGTCCATTACAGGAATGTCAAAAACTTTAACATTCAATTATTCCTACAAGACCTACAAATATCCCCTCTCTCATACGTATACCAACTTCCGCATCCAGAAGAAGCCATAACATACTGGACACAAACTTTCACCAACGTATTCGACAAACATGTTCCTATAAAGCAGGTTCAGGTCAAAAACATCAGAAAGACCCCATGGATAACCAACGAAATATTATCAACAATGAGAGAGCGAGACGAAGCACATAAGCTCAAAGATTTCAGCAGGTATCGGATGCTTAGAAACAAAGTACAGTACCTCATTCGTCAGGAAAAGAAACTACATTTCAGAAAGATGATTCAAGACAAAGCAAACAGTAAAGAAGTCTGGGCAGCCATTAGAACACTTACACACAAATCAAAGTCACTAAACTCTTTACCAAAAAGCTGCTCCTTCACGGCAACTCATTTTAGCAACCACTTCAAAACAGAAATTAGCCATCTCAAGCCAATGGACTGCGATATTAGTAAATTGACAGCCTTCTGCAACACTGAACACACCATAACAGATCTAAGACATATTCCTTTTCTAACAGTACATGAAGTTCTCAAATATATCTTGGCATTAAAAAACAACAATTCATCTGGGCTTGATGGTACAGTTGACATTCAAAAATCCGGCCATCGATAATCCGGTTCCTTCAGATTTCAGGCATGGATTTCGGAGCGCATTTTTTAATTTACCGCGTTGGCGCGCCACTGTTTTCTGGAGCCGTGTATGTTTTGATGCAGCTGTTGGGTCTTGCTTGCACGTGTTAACAGGCATTCCTGCCCATTCCTTCTCATTTTATCATTTATTTGCTGCTGTATAGCCCCATTATGGATTCAGCAAATAAAAGAAGTGGTATAAAACGTAAACATCGTGCGTTGTCGATCGCAGATCATTTAGTTTTTAATTTTCTTTCTTTAAAGGACTGTACAGGTAGTCATTTTCTGTTAAATATATACAGCATATATAACCATAAAAAATCCGGCATTTTCAACAATCCGGCACTCCTCAGGTCCGGAGGTTGCCGGATTTTTTAATGTCAACTGTATCAGCAATAAGATTCTACGTTACGCTGCACCCATCATTTGCGACTCCTTAATCTATGTGTACAATCAATGTATTGCACACAACTACTTCCCCACAGCATTTAAATCTGCCAAAGTGTATCCCCTCTATAAATCTGGCTCACATAGCGATCCCAACAGCTACAGACCAATATCCCTTCTATCATCTCTTTCAAAACCACTAGAGAAACACATTTACAACACCACATTTCAACACTTAACAACAAACAAACTGCTCATTGATAGCCAGTCAGGTTTCAGACCCAAAAATTCCTGTCACACAGCTCTCACCAAAATGGCAGACAGCTGGCTGTTGAAAGTAAATGATGGAAAATTAGGTGGTGCTGTTTTTGTTGACTTCAAAAAAGCATTTGACATGATTGACCACAATATCTTGGATCAAAAGCTGGAAACCCTCAGAATAGGCCCTAATCCACTAAACATCAACAAATCATTCCTGGCAGATCGACAACAGTTAGTGCTTCACAACAACTCGACATCAGATTTCTCGAAGATAGATACAGGAGTACCACAGGGTTCTATTCTTGGGCCCCTACTCTTCGCAATGTTCATCGACGACCTACCACTACATCTAAAATATTCAACTTGTGACCTCTTTGCAGATGATTGTACTATCTACAGTAGTGACAATGACTGCATGGCACTTGAAATGACTCTTCAAAGCGATGTACACAATCTAATAAAATGGAGTAATATGAATCGTATGCCAGTAAACACAGCAAAAACGAAATCTATGTTGATTACAACCAGACAGAAACTCCTAAGCTGCACCAAAAGATCGCTACAGCTTCACGCGGAATCAATACAAATTGAACATGTAACAGAACACAAAGTTCTAGGGATCACGATTGACCAGCACTTAACGTGGAACTCCCATGTACGGAATTTAACCAACACTTAGCTCAAAAGACGTACCAGCTAGCCAAAATAAAACACTTCTTAGACGCAGACACTAGACTATTGTTCTACACCTCACATATACAGACACATCTAGATTACTGCTCTACACTATGGGTTTGGTTGCCCTGCTTCCACCTCGAAGAGACTGCACTCCCTGCAAAAGAGAGCAGTACGTCTGATCACCGATAATCGCACGACACCACACACAAGGACAGGAAAAGAACCCAAAATACTGTCCCTAAAAAAACGTCTTCTCTACAACAAAGCCAAGCTGACTCACGCAATTCTATCTAACAATGCCCTGCCGTACCTACGACCATTGTTTCAAACCAGTAGGAAAGAGGGACAACAATTACATCAGTTACGTCTGCCCAAACCTAGGATCGACCTGTTCAAAAAGAGTCTAGCCTACTCTGGAGCCTACTTATGGAACAGCCTTCTACACCACCTAAAAAGCCCACCTACACAATATTCATTTAACAAAGCACTTTTCAAACACTTCCTCAACACTGATTATCTACCCCCATAGAAACAGCATTTGCCTGTCAACATCTCATCCATAGGTCAACATTTTTTCTCCTTTTCCGCTCGTTTTTTGTGAATAATTTGTTTTATATCCATGTAATATTATTATATTCACTTAAAAATATTATTATATAACGTAATGTATGTGAGAATGTACCCGCATACCACTGTACTTTAGAAATGTGAATGTTTTCGTTTGCTTAAATGGGATGATGTATATGAGAATAAGCAGATATTACATTATTTTTTTTTTTTTTTTTCTTAAACTGTTCAAAGACTTTACCTGCCACAGACGTGTGTAAGAAAGTGTTATTATTATTATTTCATTTTCCACCAAGAATGTATGGATATAAGCGAGAATGTGTTTATGTAATTTTTGTATTGATAATTGATGGCACATTCAAAAATACAGAATAATTGTAGACGGTTTGACCGCATGAGTGAATGTCGGTATACAGAATTATTTATTTTTATTTATTGTTTTGTTTATTTTATTTTATTATTACTTTTTTTCCCAATTACTATCTTGTTTGTTTTAAAAGAACAAACCTACTCATTTTTTATTATGATTGCATACTGTAAATAAATGATGTTATGTTAACTTTATAATGTTGCATGCCTTTAAATTAATGCTTAAAGTAACATGTGGGAATGAAAGGATATAGTATGCAAGATAAATGAGAGTGGAAGGGCAGAATGTAAGATGGGCCTGCGCACCCAATTCTTAACCCTTCGAAAATAAAGTTTGTTCGTTCGTTGCATGTGTGTGAAGGAAGCAGTGGTCAGATGCATAATGCATTGATCAATGTGTTTTTACATTTTATTAACAAATATTTAGATTACACTAGATTGTGGCTAAGAACACATTCATCTTTCTGGCTTCTATTAGGCGTGTAAAAAAAAAAATACATTGACACAGGTAAGATTTTTTAAAATCACATATACCAAGGCGTATCAGTGGTTTTGCATTTCTTCTTCTTCTTTGTACACTTTCATACGTGAACTTGAATATGTTCAGAGAAAGCTGTGGTCAGCTTGAGGCTATTTGTGTCTCCATAGTGCCTTTCCAGGAATGGTACTGGTGATGGCTACATGTGATTTCTCTGTTCCTTATATGTCAGGCATCTTTGGAGCAGATGTTCAGCCTTTATTTTAAAAAAATCACATATACCGAGGGGCATCAGTGGTTAGACTGGTTCTGCATTTCATTCATAGCATAGTTACAGTTTAAAAAAAAATATTCAGTCATCTGTCTTTAGTTTTTATAATCGTGTTTTTGTAAGTTATAGTTTCCAAGTGTCTTTGTGTTTTGACGGGTTTACTTGCTCAACAGAAGGTGGAGGGAAATGGGAAGAAAGTGAATACAGGAAAAATGGCACCAACTTAAGACCATTATTCTTTGCCGTTATTTCTTGATGGGTTACCTGCTAGTTTTTTATTATTATTTTTATTGTGTGTGTGTGTGTGCGTGAATCATTAGAATAGGCATAAATAATGATTGTATACTTATTCATTGTTATGAACATCTGTAATAATTACTTACTCTAATAAAAAAATTTTAACGATTTTAATAAATCATGATATTGTCTAATGAGCACAGAATGGGGGGAGGGGACTGGGGTGTGAGATGGGAGGTGGGAAGAATTAAAAATGAACACTGATATTAGACTTATTTATTTTGTTGTCTTAGATGTAATATGTTAAATCATGACCATTATATTTAATTTAAAAACAGAGGTATTTTGGGGAGGGGAGAGAATAAAATATTGACACAGATATTGGAAACATTTAGCCATCTCAGATTGGGCAAAAAGGAGCGCTCACCACAAGCAAAAGAGAAAAAAATATGCTGAAAGGAACACCAGGAAAATAATCACCTGAGGGCTATCATCTCAGGTGTGTATTCCAATAGTCAGTTATGACTGAAGGGGGCTACTACAAGTATTTTCCTTAAATTACAGCCCTTCTATATAAGTTAGCAAAAGCTGTATTTTAGGGAGGGGAGAGAATAAACAATTAGCATGCATACTGGACAAATGTATTTTTCTTTCTTAGATACAACTATTAAATTATGGCTCTTCTAATTTTCTTACATCTATATTTTGTTTCAGTCAAGTTTGATTTGTAAATTTTGACATTTTCTTTTTATAAAATAACAGAAACACATAGTTTACAGACCAGATGATGTCCATTTGTCCTACCTTCCTTTGGCTCACGCCTTCGATCGGACTGTGTGTGTAAGTATATCAGTGTAAACAAACAGTGTAAGGCTGCTTAATCCAAAAGTTGAAATACGAGATCTAGTTCAGGCTTTTTTTCTCAATCCAGTTAAAATGTATAGCAGTAAAAAAATAAACCTATACTGAACAAACAACAAATCTGGGAAATATTTCATTTTTGGATGTTGCTTCTTTGTTGGATGTTGCTTCTTTGTTGGATGTTATGTTCCTTCTTTGTTGAATGTTCCTTCTTTGTTAGATGCTCCTTCTTTGTTGAATATTCCTTCTTTGTTGATTGTTCCATCTTTGTTGGATGTTCCTTCTTTGTTGGATGTTATGTTCCTTCTTTGTTGAATGTTCCTTCTTTGTTGGATGCTCCTTCTTTGTTGAATGTTCCTTCTTTGGGGGATGTTGCTTCTTTGTTGTATGTTCCTTCTTTGTTGGATGTTCCTTCTTTGTTGGATGTTCCTTCTTTGTTGGATGTTCCTTCTTTGTTGGATGTTATGCTCCTTCTTTGTTGAATGGTCCTTCTTTGTTGGATGCTCCTTTTTATTGGATGTTGCGTCTTTATTGGATGTTGCTTCTTTGTTGGATGTTCCTTCTTTGTTGGATGTTCCTTCTCTGTTGGATGTTATGTTCCTTCTTTGTTGAATGTGCCTTCTTTGTTGGATGTTATGTTCATTCTGTGTTGAATATTCCTTCTTTGTTGGATGTTGCTTCTTTGTTTGATGTTCCTTCTTTGTTGGATGTTCCTTCTTTGTTGGATGTTACTTCTTTGTTTGATGTTATGTTCCTTCTTTGTTGAATGTTCCTTCTATGTTGGATGCTCCTTTTTTGTTGGATGTTCCTTCTTTGTTGGATGTTCCTTCTTTAGAGCTTAATGATGTCGCTGTTGTTGGTTCTGAGTAAACGTAATATTGGACCTTCTCTATATAAAGGATTGAAAAGTCACTTCCAATTTTTAAATTGTTATTTGTTCAACCTTCCAACTAATGTATATAAAACACGTCAACATAAAGAGAAGTAACTGTCATTTTAATAACATAAAATGTTGTGTCATTTAACATTACAGCACAATGTTAGGTTTGACCTGATCAACACGTGACTTTACACAGCGGTCAGCAAATTTTTCTCTCTCTTGTAGTCTCAGCTTATTGGCCATTTTAAATTTTATTATTTTATTTTGTTTCTGGAAAAAAGAAAATAAAAATACAATTATGTCAAATGACAGTTATTGCCCCTTGTTTTGACATTTGTTTCATATAATTCCAAAAGACACAAGTAAGGATGTACATATTTAAAACTAGGGAGTGATTTTTCAGTCATCCTGTGGGTGCCCATGGTTCTTGTGCAGTAATAAAATTGACATGTGGCATTCTCAGATACAGCGTATCATATATGCTGCATAGAAGTAATTTTTTTTTTTTAAAAAGTACCCATAGAAGAGCATGCATAACTGAGATATGTACAGGCAAAGGCCACTGTAATATGGGCAGATAGCCTGTGTTAGTTAGGTGTTTGAAAAATGCTTTGTTGAAGGAGTATTTGGTTGCAGGCTTGTTTAAATGGTTTAGAAGTCTGTTCATAGGTGTACGCTCAGAGGAGGCAAGGCTCTTTTTGTAAAGGTCAATCCTAGGTTTGGGCAGATGTAACTGAGGTCCCTCTCTTTGGTTGTTTTGAAACCGTGACTATATACAAAGGGACATTGTTTGATACAATGGCGTGAACATCAGTTGGAAAGAATTCAAGACTAATCGACAAATAAGAGAAGACTCTAGGGAGAAATATGTCTCCGACTATATAAGGAAAAGACGATGGTCATATATCGGTCATGTCCTACGAATGCAAAACAACAGAATACCACTACAGGCGCTCACTTGGGTTCCTGAGGGTAAGCGGAAAAAAGGAAGACCAAAAGAAACACTCAGAAGAACAATAATAAGAGAAGGAAGAACGTTGGGCCTAAATAATGTGCAAGAGCTAAGAGGAGTGGCGTCACAACGAACAACCTGGAGAGCACTGGTTTCTGCCTTATGCGCCGTGTTTGGTGCTTAAAGAATTTATTATTATTATTCTGGGTTCCTTTTGTATATCAGCTTATTGTATTCTACAACCATTGATGATTAGATGTAGTTCTTGTTTATGCACTTCTTTTTGGGAGAAGCATGGCAACCATCCCATAATGTTGAACAGTAAAAGAGAGGAGGTTAGAAAGAAGTTTTAAGCTATGGAAATTTTGGACCAGCCCTCTTCCAACAACATTATGAAGTGCAGTATCCCCAAGATGAAAGGTATAAGGCAACTATCACTTTTGTCAAGAAATGTAACGCTGATAGACATTTTAGAACTGTTCATTCTACAGCATCCTTTTTGAGCGTCCGATTGACAGAGAGGTTAGAGCGCTGGTCTCTTGCGGCAAAGGTACCGGGTTTGAATCACGGAACTGACATGCTCCAGTCTACCCAGCTGTAAATGGGTACCTGACTGAGTTAGGAAGGAAAAGATAGCGAGGAAGGGAACTGGTCACCCCACCTATTGATGCTGGACCTAGTATGGTGAAGTCTCTAACACTTCACTACCCTACGGCAGTATCCATGAGACAACCTTTTTTTTCTACTTGAGATTATTTTATCAAGGTAGATCTTAAGAGAGCTCAATGTTTCTAAAGTAGATACCCGCAGCTCCAGGGTTGTGTACAGCTGTTGTAGATGATATCGTCATCATAATTGTTATTTGCACTGCTTATAGAGCCACTACTGTATCTAGTCCCCTCGCAGGAAGCTTGACCAAACATTCACATGCTCCTGCAGCAGTGGTATCTGTGGCAATTTGAGGTTGCCAGCCCTATACACAACCTCATGTTAGTTACCTTGTAACGACATGCCTCAGGTTGTAGTAGTCCTGTTCTTTCTTCGTCTCTTCAGATACCTCCGAAAGCGACACAGGGCAGGTGAAATTATGAGAGTGTGATATTACTCCATATATAGTATTGTTTCACCTTGTGAACGTCAGTATTGATATTCCCTAGCAGAAGAATGTTCCTCACAGAGGTCCAAACATTGTCCCTCAGTCATTGATGAGCAGGTCAGCATGGAACTTGAAGAAGAGAACTAGTAGGTCATTGATGCTTGCACTGTGTAACAGATAATGTTGTTTCAGGTGATGATGTTGATATCAGGAGCACAGATAGGCTACTACAGTAGAGATGTCACCATTTTGATGGAGGACTTTGCTGCCTTGAGACCTACCATTTTTCCAAGTGTACCTCGCCTGTTTAACAGACTCTATGATACAGTATGTACATGTTAGCTCAAAAATTTCATTTGTTTTCCACATTTATATGGGTGTTTAATCCATTTATTGTATTGTATTCATACAATTTTTCCACTATTTTTGAAATTTTGCTTTAAATTTAATCCATGTGTCATATGTAAACATATGCATACATACATTATATTTTTAAAAAAATGCTAAAACAGTAAGTAAAAAGGATGAATAAATTTGTGTTAAATTAGTATACATCTTTTAAAAAGTGTAACACAAACACATATGTCAGAAATACATGGTAACAGTACAGCATCTACTGACATACATATATTTTTGTAATTGATGTAGGGAATATGATTTTGAATATGATTGATTGGTTAATATCTACATCTTAGTAAAAATCTATACAATGCAACGCAACGCTTATTTTTATAACCACTTTTGTCATCATTCTTCTAAATTCTTACTTTCTTCACTGTAGTCTCTAAATTCTTGTTTTTCATCTGTTTACAGGTTATGGCAGATGTGAAGCAATCAAAAATTAAGAGTGCCCTCCTGAGGTGGGCTATGGAAAGTAAATCAAAAGAAGTGAACAGGTATGATCCACAGCATAATTTGTTATTTAATGTAGATTTGCTCCAGTACAGGTATGGGATCATGATCTGACAGTGCCAAAGGAAAAAAATACCCTCTCTTGTCCGAGGCAAAATTCTCCTAGAGCAGTTAGGCACAACAACACCCTGTGAGTTTAGATCAGGTCGGTATACACAATTTCAGAAACGTAATGAGTTTCGCATCTTAAAAGTGTGTGATGAAAAAGCATCAGCTGATTATGATGATGTAGGAGTGAGTTTCCAAAAATTAATTGCTGCTGTAAAGTTGACTGTCGAGTAGGTGTATAACGCAGATGAGACTTTGTTATATTGGACGTATAATGCTAGAAAAACGTTAGTTGTGCAAGAGAAATCAGCACCCAGTGGGTTTAAAACATGAAGGATAGCAGGGCTAGGTTGTGCAAATTATATGAACCAATTCAGTCAGTAAATAATTTTTTTCTTATTTTATCGTATGTTTTTATTTTGCATGTGCATGCATGCGTCCATGTCTATGTGTTTCAAGCTGATATCACACACTGGTATCTCCAACTTGTACCACGAACTGGTATCACCAACTTGTACCACAAACTTTAGGAGAAACAAATGTTTCTGCTGAGTATTGGTTTCATAACACTAGTCAGGCACCTTCCCACTGTCACTTCCATGGCCCATTTTTTCTCAGTAATTTTACCCTCCCTTAGCATTGAGCATAAATCATAAACCCTGTGGATAGGATGGAAAATCATCATTACTTCTCAGTTAATTGGAAAAAAAAAATGTGACTGGACAGCGGAAATTACTTTTGCCTGGTTTACATATGTTTAAATATACATATAAACTTATTAACATTTTAATATAATAAATATGTACACCATGATGTCCTCATCCGCCCCCTGCTTGACTTGGAGCCAGGGGCTACCTCTGCTTTTGGTTCCCTATGAGAGAACCGACATGAAGCAGTCACCAGCACTTGCTGTGGTGGTTCATGACATTTTCATATGCTGAGGTTGCAGTCTCATATGAACTTGTACAACCACCAGCGAGTTACACATGTCAAATGTAAAATATAAAATTATAAAATGTGTGCTACAACTCACCCCGTATCAGGTTATATTTTTCTGCAGACGTATGACACAGGAAGACTTCAGAATAATGTCGGGCCACAGGTTTTGGGGCCGTCTTACAGGTAGTTGAGTATTACTTTAATGATTATCCCACTATTATCCTGTTTATAGGTTCTGTGAGGACTTTGTGTTGTCCAGTTGTATAAAGTCGAGTTTTCTTGCTAGTTAATTTTAGAAGATCCTCAATACTTGGTCCAGTATTTTTTCTTGAAATCTTACTTTTCTTCGGTCCTGGCTAGTCTGAAGGTGTCGCCTTGACTCACTGGAACACAATGCTGGAGTCTCAAAATGTGCTACATTGTTTGGGGCCTTTCACCCACGCTCCCTCAGCTTTCTACACGATGAAAGTTGCCAAGAAATGTCATCTAGTTAATATATTTTGGCTAGATCAAGCAAACTTAAACGCTTGACTAGTATATATATCTTCTCTCCCCTTTCTTTCTCATGACAACCAACAATTTCAAACTTCTATATAAAGTATTTTCACCGCCGCTTTTAGATGACTCATGTCTGTAATTCATAACAAACCTTCAGTTTAATTCGTTATCACAAATGCTAACAAACAGGAGTTCACCTGCGTTAAAGTTTCCTAATATCCTGCCACACACAAGGTACTTTTGCAGTTTATCTCTGGCTTGTCAACATGAGAAGTATGGGCACCCAGCTTGGCTTGTGAGAGAAATCCATGCCAGTGTGTATTTAAACATAGGCAAGGCAGACACATCTGTCTGCTCCCAACTGGGTTTGTTTACATTATCTCTACCCAGGATAGATCAGGCAAAATAATAACATGAAACCTGAGTTATGCGTTCAATATGAGAGAAAATATGAGTTAGGAAGAAATAAAAGGAAGGTACAATATGGAGAAGAAGACAGGTAGAACACGATAAAATGAAAAGCACTGTCATTTTGTGACAGCGCTACAAACACATGGGAAAAAGTAAATGAACAAAAATAAGGTATAGTGAGAGACAGAAAGATCAAAAGGCAGAAAGAACAAAGGTAGCGTTTGGAAAAAGTAATACCAAGTAAGCAAATAAAATACAGAATAAGAATGAAAGAAATATCAATGCAAAGAATCTAAAAAAATAACAAAAATTTAAAAAAGAAACGTAATGACAAAAATCTAATGGCTTGTTGAAAATTCTAAACATGCATCATAGTGTAATATTCAGTTGCAAAAATGACTCCATACCATTTTTTACTTTTTAAAGTTGAAAGAAAATGTTTATCTTTTTTCATTTCATTTCGTGGGTTAAGCCATACATTTGTTTATTTTTCTGCAGTTTGATAATCAGACGAGACAGCATCTGGGATAAATTGCTGTTTAAGAAGATCCAAAATAAGCTTGGAGGTCGAGTTAGACTTGTTGTCAGTGGGTCAGCTCCATTGTCATCGGATGTTATGCAGTTCCTGAGATGTGCATTTGGCTGCATAGTAAGATTTCATATTGAATAAGTCATTACATTTCAGTACTGATGTTGTTTGTGATTTATCTGTTACTTTATATGTAGTAACAGCATAGTGGTGGCTCCATGCCCCATAAGTAACAAAATAGGAAAAAAAGAAGAGCAGCGTTGCAGCAGTGTTATGATTTGTTATGAAAGTAAATTGCACAACTATACAAAGGTGTTTAATTAAACTTATATGCATGGAGGCATATCTGGAGTCATCCTTATATGACCGCCAGCTATGCACAATGCTATAATATATGTATGTGGAAGTGAACCTATGTCTGTGAGGCTAATTACATCCTCACTGACTCTTGAAATCATCCACACACTTCCAAGGATTCCCTCTTTAGTGAATCTTGTTGAGAACCCAGCATTGCACACTAAGCTTGGAGAAGTCACTTGAGCCCCAGGCATAATTCTTTGGCTTTGACTTGGTTGACTGCATGCAGAAGGATCTCACTATGGACCCAGTGATAGGCAGGGGAAGCTGAGAAATGGCTCTGTGCAGAACGTGACAATTCCTTGGGAGAGCCCAGAACTAGAGCACAGTATTTTAGCACTGCATAGTTGGAGAGCCCCCTTGCATGGTGGGAAAAGCACAGTATGCCACATACTTTTTACTCCTAGCTTGGGACAAGATATGACGATCCTTTAAATGCAAGCCAAGCTGGAGAAACTGGAGCTCATGACTTCAACTCAACATGTTTCAGAATGGCAGAAAAACCAGAGGAAAAGCCTAAATCTACAGTGTAGATAATACCAATGAGTCTTCAGCTTGGTATTGGCTGCTAAAGTGTGAGAAGCTCAGCAGCCCTAGTTAAACAACAATAGTTGAACTTGTGGAAGATAATAATAATAATAGCCCCTTCAGTCATAACTGATTATGGGAATGCGCCCCTGAGGTGACAGCCCTCAGCTGCTTATTTTCCTGGTGTTCCTTTCTACGTTTTCTCCTCTCTTCTGCTTTCCATGAGAACTTCCGCCCAATCTGAGTTGGTGCTGTAGAGAGCATTACCACTTGGTGCACTTGACAGCTTCATCCTCCCAGGTTGTTGGATTTATGTCCAGTGCCTTCATGTCTCTCTTGTACACATTCTTTGAACCTCAGCTGTGGTCTCTCAACTGTTCTTTTGCCATCTGCCAGTTGTCCGTAGAAGATACCTTTCGGGATGCAACCATCTTCCATGCGACGGACATGGCCAAGCATAGTCTGCACTGTCTAAGCAGTGTGTACATGCTTTGAAGGCCAGCACGTGACAACACCTCAACGTTTGTCACTTTATCCTTCCACGAAATACCGAAGATGTGGCATAGGCACCGAAGATGGAAGGTATTGAGCCTTCTTTCTTGCTTAGCATAGGTTGTCCATGTCTCGCTGCCACATAGAAGTGTGCTGTTGATGCAGGCTTTATATACTGCAGCTTTGGTCTTTGTTTGGAGTTTCACCAAACACGCGTTGTGAGGCGGGCATAGGTAGCTGCAGCTTTGCCAATGCAGCTGTCAATTTCTATGTCCAGAGAGAGTTTGTCGTTGATGATAAACCCCAGGTTTGTGAAGTGGTGCACCATTGCTAATAAAAGAAGATACAACATTAAGATTAGCACATCAAAGACAGGCACTATGAAGAGCAGCAGATCATCAGGCCCGCTTAACAAACATGTCAACATCATTAAGCTTAAGCAGGTTCCAGAGTTAAGTACCTAGGGAGCATTTGCACAGAAAATGGAAGACTTGACAGAGAAAGTGAAACAAGATGTCAAAAAGCCAGTGAGTGACCTGTCACCACTTCTCCAGCATATGAACATCAGTATGAACACCAGACAACAATTGATAAGTTTTATATTCTTACCATCTCTTTGCTACCAGTGCCAAACATGGTCCCTGTTGAAGGCACATGAGAGGAAATCACATTTTGCGAGATAAATGCTTGAGAATAGCCATTAGTGTTCCCAGGAGAGGCAGAATAAAAGTGAAGACATCAGAAAAATTGTAGGAAATTCATCTTGCATCCAGAGACAGAAAATAAAGTGAGTTGGCATTTTCATGAGAATAAAGCCTGATCAGTTGCCACTACATGCCTACAACAGTAGAAAGTCTGAGTTCAGGACATGAGGTAAACCAAGAGACAGACGGATTGACTGTATTACATAAATCCAACAACATGGGTTCACAACAACCAACAACATGGGTTCACAACAACCAACAACATGGGTTCACAACAACCAACAACATGGGTTCACAACAACCATCAACATGGGTTCACAACAACCAACAACATGGGTTCACAACAACCAACAACATGGGTTCACAACAACCAACAACATGGGTTCACAACAACCAACAACATGGGTTCACAACAACCAACAACATGGGTTCACAACAGCCAACAACATGGGTTCACAACAGCCAACAACATGGGTTCACAACAGCCAACAACATGGGTTCACAACAGCCAACAACATGGGTTCACAACAGCCAACAACATGGGTTCACAAAAACCAACAACATGGGTTCACGACAACCAACAACATGGGTTCACAACAACCAACAACATGGGTTCACAACAACCAACAACATGTGGTTCACAACAACCAAAGCAGCAGACTTGGCTCAAAAATGAAAACTTCAGCTTCCCTTGATGCTTCACATCTAGTAGGAAAGAAAAGGTGACAGGACAGAGATAGTTAAGGTCCACCTCTGGCAAAACAAAACTAGACATTGTGATTTTTTTCACCCATAAGTTATCAATACAGCCAAAAAGCTACAGACTTTCATAAACGGGTGCTTGCATAGAAAAAAAGGATTGAAATGGTATGACAAGATCCAGACAAGTGCCAGTGGAACAAGAGATGAGAAGAAGACACTGGTGATGGATAGGACACACATTGAGGAAGCCTGTTGATAGCATTACAAGGCAGTCTTTGCTCTGGAACCCCCAGGATAAGAGGTAGAGGGAGACCAAAGAACACAGAAGACAAGCATGAAGGGGATAAAGAAGGCACTGAAAGATCTTGAGCTGATGGCATAAGCAGGAAGTCTTGGCATAAGTTTGTTGAAGGCCTATGCTCCTTTGGGAACTAAAGGTTGAAGGGTGATGATCCACATAACCAGTGCTACCAGTAAACCTCCAAATGGCTAGTTTTAAGACTTTTTGATAGCACAATGTAGACAGACATAAAAAGCATTAAAAAAAGAAATGAACACAGATGGCACAGGACAGGATAGCTTGGGGTGAACTAAAACAGTGTATATTTCTGTAACGAGATGGTATATTTCTGTAACGAGATGGTATGTTTCTGTAACGAGATGGTATGTATAGTGGTTGTTGTCTTGATGACAGTCGATGATAGTTCAATAAAGAATAATGAACTACACGATATACCCCAGTCTCAGAAATGAGCACTGGTGAATAATAGCACAAAGGATAGTCAGACAGTAAAGACCCCTGGTCCGGTGGTAATAAGAAGATCAAGAGCCTAGAGTGTCTTCTCGTAATAACTATCTTATGCTTTAAAAAAAAAATGAAATTCAAATTGAACTCAATGGTAACTTCATGAAATTAACAAAATCCAAGTTACAATTAAAATCAATTTATTTATAATGATTCTCTTTTCTTCTGTTCTTGGAATTGATGGAGATGCTAAATGTATATGAATTTTCTATTTACACAATATCCACAGAAATCACAGTGATATTATAGTGTTTACTTTAACTGAATTACAGTGTCTCAGCTTTTTTGACAAAATGTTAACCAGTCTTTTTCTTCATATGACGGACTCTTCACACATAAATTGATTGAATGTTCTTCTGTTTCTGCACTTAACTGAATGCTCCTTAAATGATGGTTGACAATGTTGGTGGACTCCACACGACTATATAGACTCGGCTGATCTTCCCATGTATTAGGGATACCAGCACAACCAGGTAGACCAGCTTTAGTGCTCCGTGTCGCTATGCAGGATAACACTTGGGTTCTCACTTCTGGCTTAAGTTCTATAGGTATGACCGAAACCTGAAACAACATAAAGCCTGTGGCTAGCCTCTTTCCAAGAGTTCCCCTAGACTAATGTATGGTTGTTCAGTGTCATCAGTAATGCATGTGTATGAATGCGCACATGTGTTTCTGGTTACATGGTTAGTAGTACAGATGTCTACTTACTTACTTACTTAGTCGTTCCCCTTCTACCGTGAGGTGTAGAGGTCAGATGTCTACTTGCAAACACAAATTCAAATGATATGATTACAATGTACATTATATTACATCATTCATTTACATCAAATGATGTTACTTAGTCCTTTCTTCCATCTGCTATCTTTCCATCCAAACAGAATGATTCTGACATATATTGCTTATGGTCATCAAAAGTTTGAGAACCCCTGGCCTACCTTGTGCCCATAGAGCAGTCAAATCAATTTGGGGTCATTGGTCCCAATGGGTTGAGAACCACTGGGATATAGTCTCCCATGCTGCCGTAAACCTGTAGGGGTGTACTTGCGGCCAAGGCTTAAGAACCACTGATTTACATTTTTGCTACTTGAGCATTAAATCTATATGAGTGTGTTCCTGGTCTCAGCCTTGAGAACCATTGGCTCACCGTCAGTCAGTATATAAACACATTAAAACATGACAAGGATAGTTCAGAAATCAGTTCAGGATCACTCCATTCCATGATTGTTCAATGAAGTGACATTTAAATTTATTATGCATTTACAAAATAGGTACAGTAGCCCTACTCACCCTCTGGTCTTCTCAGAAATACACTAACAGGACTACTTCTGGCAAAGGCAGGCCATCACAAATACCCAATGGGGAAGGAATACGTGATTAGCTCTCTCCTTTTGTCCTCTGCATTCTCTCATTTCGTGTGTGTCCTCCCACTTCCAACTACTCGCGTATTTATTCTCTTCCTCCGCCATCTTGCGTGACTCCGCGCTGATTGGCTATGCCTTCAAGCGACTACAGTCCAAAATATTTCTCGTATTTCACTTCGGTTTGGTCATCTGTGTTAATTTTTAAACAGATAACTTAGTCGTTCTCATTTCCTACCAAAGCTATTACCTCTTGAGATATCTCATTTTACTCGGACAACCTGTGGCTTTTCTTCCATACCAATCTTTCCAAGATCCGTCTGTCCTTCCTTTTTCTATGAATTTTAAAACCACACTTTTCATCATTTTTTGAACTGTTTGACCCACTTACGTGATCATATCCCCAGAATTATAAAAGATATTGTCTTCCTGGCTATAACCATGCCTGTGTCTACTCTTCCTCTATGACTCGATGAAGTAGAATTGCCTTCTGTCAATCCGTTGATTTTTAATGAATTTATTACTGCGCGGTCCTAACACAGATTTTCTCCCTACCATCTTGCCAATGTAAATAATGCCCCCGGTATTGTTACACTTTGCCACAATTTCCTGTCTTGATTTTGGAAGTCATGGGATGGTTTTCACATGCTGTGCAACATTTATTGTCCTCTATGATAAAAAATACTATACAGAGTGTTACTAGAGAAGGGCATCTGATCATCAGACTGGTGTTACAGCCATTTTATCTCCTTTGCTGTCTGAAGAGAAGGGGGGGGGGGGGCACTTGAGTCATGACTCCCAAATATCATCTTCCTATTAATTTTTATCTGCCTGCACTGGTAATAGAACTCACTCCACCTTGGATGCAACTTCCAAATTCACTCCTGTTTTTATCCATTCTGTCACCAGTTGTGAAAGTTATTCTCAGGAGTTACTTTTGTCATTGTTACATCACCCTTATTGTTATCAAGGCCCGAAAGGGTAGCAAAGAATAGTAACACTACAACCAACCACTGATGTCATAAGAGGCAACTAAGGTGGGTTGGACATGGGGTCGGTTATCCAATCCTGTAGAAAATTCTTAAAGCCACAAAAACTTCAACAAACAATGTCGATTCAGTCGGCCAAGACAGAAGAAGGTTCTCTGGTAAGGATGCTCATGATGCAACACAGAGAAAGCTGAAACCTGTTGATAACATAACCAGTCAGTCCTGGAGTCCCCAGGGTAAGAGAGGTAGAGGGTGACCAGGGAACACATGGAGAAGAGAACTGGAGATAGACATGAAAGGGATGAAGAAGACATTGAGCTGATGGCACGGGACAGGAAGACTTGGCATACGTTTGTTGATGGTGTGTGCTCCTTGGGGAGCTGAAGGGTGATGATGATGATTGTTACTTGAGCTATTCACATATTGGTATGCTAGTTTTATATGTTTTGGTTGTTGTAGTCATGCTGTAGTTGTTGTAGTCCTGTTTTTGTTGTTGTAGTCCTGTTTTAGTTGTTGTAGTCCTGTTTTAGTTGTTGTAGTCATGTTTTAGTGGTTGTAGTCATGTTTTAGTTGTTGTAGTCATGTTTTAGTTGTTGTAGTCATGTTTTAGTTGTTGTAGTCATGTTTTAGTTGTTGTAGTCATGTTTTAGTTGTTGTAGTCCTGTTTTAGTTGTTGTAGTCATATTTTAGTTGTTGTAGTCATGTTTTAGTTGTTGTAGTCATGTTTTAGTTGTTGTAGTCATGTTTTAGTTGTTGTAGTCCTGTTTTAGTTGTTGTAGTCCTGTTTTAGTTGTTGTAGTCCTTTTTAGTTGTTGTAGTTCTGTTTTAGTTGTTGTAGTCCTATTTAGTTGTTGTAGTCCTGTTTTAGTTGTTGTAGTCCTATTTAGTTGTTGTAGTTCTGTTTTAGTTGTTGTAGTCTTGTTTTAGTTGTTGTAGTCCTGTTTTAGTTGCAGTGTAAACATAACCACATCAGCCATTTTGTTGCTTATAATAATCTAAGGTTCTGGAAGGTTATGGTCAAACAGAAGCAGGAGCTGCCATAACATTGACCGTATCTGGAGATCCTGGTGTAGGTAAGTTTGTCTATAATCAAAGACTTTTTATTTATATCATTTGGATTATATGATTGAATCTACCTTTCAGCTTCCTGAGGAGCATAGGGCTTTAATCCCATATTGAAGTTGTAGGTGCTTGTTAGAAAGAAAGAAAACACCTGGCAGCAGAAAAGAAAGATTAGTAATAGACGCTTGGGAGATTCAATCTAGGTTCGCGTAACCAGTTTAATTCGTGCTGGGGAAAATGAAACTTTTCCACATAGTCACCACCCAAATTCAGGCACTTGTCGTACCGTGGCACGAGTTTGTGTAACCCCTGGTCAAGGAACGGTGCCGCAAGGGTACTTAGCCAGTTGCTGACTCCATCCATGAGCTCCTCGGCGGTGTCGAAGCGCCGGGTAGCCAGCCAGACCTTCATCTTGCCGAAGAGATGATAATCGCTATTGTGGTCCCTGGTGTCATGAATTCCGTCAACAAAAGTCGATCCAAAACAAAAGGCGCGGAATGCTCACCAGTGGCGTCATTATCCTGCACGACAACGCGCGGCCTCACACTGCTGCTCACACAAAGGCTTTACTTGAGCAGTTTAAGTGGGAAATTTTCAACCACCCACCTTACAGCCTGGACTTGGCACCAAGCGATTATCATCTCTTCGGCAAGATGAAGGTCTGGCTAGCTACCCGGCACTTTGACACCACCGAGGAGCTCATGGATGGAGTCAACAACTGGCTAAGTACCCTGGCGGCACCGTTCCTTGACCAGGGGTTACAAAAACTCGTGCTACTAGTGATGTATGTAACTTTTGTATGTATTTAAATGTTATTGTCAATTTTTTAAAATTTTTACCAGCCAATCGGAGGTTGATTTTGGAATAGCCCTCGTATAATGTCATATCAGCTGTGTAAGATTACCCCATAACTAACCCACCTGACACTCAATGACTACCACCTTTTTTAGCCTGCAGCTGCTTGATAAGTATTCTCAGCTAACCTGTAGTTTCCTGACTGTGGGTTATATTTTTTTGCAGCAGTGTACAGTATTTTGGGGTGGTTCCATGCTCCATAGGAAACAAACAAGGAAAGGATGATGAATGATGTGCAGTATATTATACAAAAAAAATAAGCGATTGATTACGGACATGCTGGAAAATGTCTGTAGTAAAATAGACATGTTTATTCACTCACAGAAACAAATTTGTTATTATGACTGGCTTACTTGTTTGTCCAATTTGAGCATCCATTTGGGAGAGTGGTTAGAAAACTTGTCTCTTGTGGCAAAGGTAGCTGGTTTGAAACACTGTGGTGTCACGCTCCAGTCTACTGAGCTGTAAATGGATACCTCACTCTGCTCTTGAGTCGTGAAGGGCAAAAGCGGTGAGGAAGGAAACTGGTCACTTCACCTCTCAAAGCTGGACCTAGTATAGTGAAGTCTCTAACACTTCACTCCCCAATGGCAGTATCTGGTATGTGACAACCTTTACCTTTAATTCTTTATATGTTAGGCTGACATTTATTCTTTGTATATATCCTCAGTTTACGACATACGCAATCTCCGAGCACCTGCACTTACGACGACCACACCATTAATGCTCTCATATTATTTTTTTTTATTAGTGTTGGGTCGTAAAGTCTAATGATGACCACTCTATCCGCCGTGCCATAACATCAGTACAGTCATTTTTGCGTTATAATCTGTACATTGTATTATTTCACTATAAACAAATAGTAAAATTAGTTTAAAAAATATAACAAAACAGACCTACACATTTTAGGATTCAGGTATGTTAGTTTAATTGTTAACATATCCTTATGATTCATATAGTATGTAGTGATTTCTGACCTATGATGGGGTTTTCAGACGTTAAGTCAAGACCATTCAGTATTGGTATTATTGCTCTGAAGGTTGTGTCACATAGATCTTATAGGTAACATTATTTCAGCATTTTGTTCCAGAACTATTCTACGTATTGCCAGGTACAAAATTGGATTGTTCCACATTAGTTATTACTAATTTCAGTATAATTTTCCTTTTTATTAGGCAGTGTTGGTCCACCTCTCCCTGGTTGTCATGTGAAACTTGTGGATATCCCAGAGATGAACTACTATGCCACCGACAATATTGGAGAAGTATGTTTCATTTGACTTGAGGAAAAACCTAATTGTACCAACTGCTGCACAGTTTCTGGAACAAGCTGATAATATAAAATAAGGCATGAAAATTCGCGCTATCACACCTGCCACATGCTTGGTTCCAGCAGGGGTTAAACTTGACAGAATAGATGGCTGACTGGATGCGAGCATACATGTGATGCACTTAGATTGGCTGTGTGTGGACGTATGTGTATATTGTGATGGCCACCCTCTGAAGGTCGTTCAACCTTTCTCATTTCATCATCATTACCCTTCAGCTCCCAAAGGAACATAGGCCTTTAGCAAACATATGCCAAGTCTTCCTGTCCTGTGCCATCAGCTCAAGGTTTTTTCATGTCCTCTTCATCCCCTTCATGTCTGTCTCCAGTTCTCTTCTCCATGCATTTTTTGGTCTACCTCTCTCTCTCTCTCTCTCTTACCCTGGGGATTCGAGGCTTGTACCTTGGCTATGTCCATTCTGTGACAGAATACAACAACTCACCACTTACAACCAGCTCCAAGAAAAACCTAGAGTCTCTCAACAGTGTGCCAAGTAATGCCCTTTGACTAATTGTAATTGGAGCTATGAGATCAGCTCCAACTGCTGCATGTGAAATACACACAAATGTGGAACCCCTTGGGCTGTGGAGGGATAAAGCTGCTTTAGAAGTTTATGAAAGATGTAAGAGAATGAACCGAAACCACCCCAATAAACACCTTGTAGAAAACTGGGAACACAAGCAAAGAATAAAACACGTCAATCTTACACCTTGCCATGAAATTCAAGATAGATACCACCTCCAAGAAAGAAGACAAGAAAAACAGAAAGTAGTAAAGAATTTACCACCACATACCCACTTAAAAACACCAGAAGAACAAATAAAATTAGTAGATGGAGCAACCAAACATTCCTATCCAGTTAGTCTTATGAGTGCATCACAAACCATTAATGCCTACCCTGAAGAATGGTTGCATGTCTGTACTGACGGATCTGCATTTAAGGCTACCATCAAAGCAGGTTATGGAGTCTACATATGTTATCCAGATGGATCCTCTGATGCATGTGGGGAGTTTGCTCCAACTATGAAGCTGAAATCATTGCACTGGAAACAGCCATATATCATCTGAAGACTGTATTTGATACCTTTCCCTCAAAGGCTCAAAACATCGTCATTTTTACTGACTCAGTGTCTGCCCTTCAAGCTTTGGATGGCAGTGGACATTGTAGAACTGAATTAGCCAAACTAATCCTGGATGCTGATCAGCTTATCACTTTCTGTGGCATCAAAATATTTATGCAGTGGATCCCTGGTCACTCAAATACACCAGGTAATGACAGAGCAGACAGCTTAGCAAAGAAGGGAACAAAACAAGAACAACCACTCACAGCAACAACTCTCCAAACAGCCACTCACTCATATGAACAACAAACAAAGAAACTTGGCTGAACAGATGGGCCATGGGAAACACTGGGAGAGAGGTTTACAGACATATGGCTGGTCGTGATCCTAATGACAACATTGGCCATATTACATATAGGGATCAGAGCACCATTTTTTGGCTCAGATCACAATATATACCACTCAACAGTCACTTGAACAGAATCCAACCACAACACACTCCAGAGTGCCAGTTATGTAACTACCCCTATGAAACTGTTGACCACCACCTCTTTGAGTGTCCAGCACTCGATGATGTTAGGAAAATGCTCCTTCCTCCCAGGCCAGATAAGTGGAACATCTTGTACGGAGAAACAAAACAACTTGTGAAAACATGCAGATATCACTACATGGCATTGAGCCAAAGGGTGAGAGCCCAAGCGCCGCTGGATTGATAACAACAACAACAACAACGACAACCCTGAGGATTTCAGAACAAGGACTGCCTGGTGATGTTATCAAACAATGAAAATACTTGATGATGTAATTTCATCAACTTGCATGTGTTTTCAGACTTTAAAAAAGACCTGTAAAAGTAAAGAGGCCTATAGCCAAGAGTGCCAAACGGTGCAGCACTATGTGGCGTTTTACAATATCAACTTCTGAATTCTGTCCATTGCTGTCATTTCCACATTTCATTCTATCTGAGAAATACCTGATCAGTTGCTGTATTGGTACTTAGTTTTTTTAATTTCCAAAGTGCATTTTTATTTTGACTTAGCTCTTCTGATTCCCAAAGTGTACTTTACAGTTTTATTTTGACTTTTATCATTGTCAACCAACAGGTCTGTGCCAAGGGTGATATTCTGCTAAGTGAATATTACAAGCAGCCTGACAAAACAGCTGAAGCTCTCGATAATGATGGTTGGCTTCATACTGGAGATGTTGGCATGTGGCTGCCGGTATGTTACATTTTTACACAGTTTATGTCTGTTACTATTTAAAGCAGGAATCAGCAGCCTGTGTCTTGAACACTTATGCTTACAATTTATGCAACCCAGTAACACCAGTTGATAGTTTTGGTATAATATTTGCTCTAGGGATGGGTTTGAAAAAAAATCGAAAAAAGGTGATTCGTCTTACGAGGACAAAAGACAAAGAAAATAGTCTACGTTACGGCCACAAGGCCTTCGTCAGGAAAGGAAAGAAAGTGAAGGCTAGATAGGACACATAAGAACTTAAATAAAAATAAAACCTAGGTACTTCCCTGAAGGCAAGGCATCGAAATCCTATCAATATTTGCTGTCCGCTGATGGACGCGTGGCTGAACAGGAAGTGACTTCCGCCGCCGGATGTACACAATACATACCAAGAAACTAAAAACTAAAAAACGAAACCGAACAATAAACTACCCAAATGTAATAAAAGTGGGGACTGGAAATAGAAGAGGACAGAATGAGTGGGAGATAAATAAATATGAAATAAAAAATCAAAACAAATTAGAAACAGTGTATATTCATACATATTATGGAGGATGGCATAAAAATAGAAGAATAGGATAAGAGTGGAAAGAGTCAAAATAGAGCAAGAGACCTCAGACAAAGGTGTGAAAAGTGTTGAGACCGGCTGGTTTTAGACACCCCATGCAGTGGATAAGACGGTTCTCAAGCTGTTCTCGGCTGGCAGTGTCAGAGGAGCAGGATAGGATCGCTGTGACCTGGATGTCGATGGGACCATGGTGGTCAGGACCATTGAAGTGTATGGCAACTGGTGTGGACTTTTGCTGAGCGATGTCATTTAAGTGCTGGCTGAATCTGTCCCCAAGTCGTTTGCCTGTTTGGCCAATATAGGTTTTGCAGCAACGTTTACATATGATCGTATAAATGACATTGCGCGATTCACACGTGAAGCTACTAGTGATGGTGTACGTAGCCTTAGGAAAGGACACCTTCTGGGTTGAGATGACATGCTTGCACGTGTTGCATCGTGTCCGACCACAGGGTAGTGTGCCAAAGTGAGTGGCATTTTCCTTTGGGAGATGGCTGTGAACAAGAAGATCCTTCAAGTTCTTGTCGCGTCTATATGCCACCAAAGGTGCTTCACCGAATACTTCTTGGGTCACAGGCTCTGCTTGGAGGATAGGGAGGTGGCGGAAAAGGATCTTTTTGACAGCAGTACTGTGAGGGTGATGGGTCAAGATTAATTTGACTCTATCCGAAGTGGATTTATAGTGAGGTTTGAGGGCCTCCTGATGAGAGATGGGGAGCACACGTTGGAGTGCAGAGGTGAGAACATGTTCCGGATAAAGTCTGCTACGGAAGAAATCCAACATCTTATTTGCTCGGAAGTGGAAGTCATCGTCGTCTTGGCACAAACGGCGGAGGCGGAGAAGTTGTGAAAAAGGAAGGGAGTCACGAGAGGCCCGAGGATGAGAAGAGGTATACAGGAGGTAGCTGTCCTGTACCCTATCCATTGTACTCCACATCTTACCGCAGTTCCCCTCAACTTCCTCAATATTTGCTCAAGAATGCTATTTTGTGTGTGTGGTAATCTTAGCAGTAGGTTATGACATTTTTTAAATTTTATTTAGCAGTGATATTTTCCTCTTTTGTTTGTTCTGTGGTTCTTCAGGTGACATTTTGTCTTGTATGTTTCTACAGTTATTCATCATCATCATTTTCCATGATCATGAAGCCACCACTGTAGCTTCTTTACAAGAAGCCTGCACCACACATTCATATGCTGTTGCAATGGTGGTTCCTGTGGCCATATGTTTTATATGATAAGGTTACGTGCCTCTTGCACAACCTCGTATTAGTTGGCTCGTACGACATGCCTGATAGTACAGTAGTCCTTTTCTTTTTTGTCATCAGACACACACCTTCTCTCTTCCTCCCTCCCCCTTGAACTACACGGGGCTCAACAAATATTAGGTATAGTTTTTTTTATTTTTTCCCTACAGATTGTGGGTTTAAAGTTATATGTTTTTTGTTTAAACTATATAATTGTTGTTGTTGTTATTGATTCAGTGGTGCTTGGGCTCTCACCCTTCGGCCCAATGCCACATAATTAAATTATCCATTTAGTGCTGACACTACTCCATAACTTTTACACACCTAAAAAAGCTAACCCCATTGAAGATATTGCTGTAGAGGAGTGAAGTGCTAAAGACTTCCCTATACTGGGTCCAGCATTGAGAGGTGGGGTGACAAGTTCCCTTAGTCACTGCCTTTTTCTTCCCTATCTCAACAGCAAAGTCAGGTACCCATTTACAGCTGGGTAGACTGGAGTGTGTCAATACCGTGTATCAATCCTGGCACCTTTGCCGTGAGAGACCAGCACTCTAACCACTTTGTCTATTGTACGCTCGATTTGCTACCTAGCAAAGTTAAAAAATGAAAGCTGCCACAAATACCAAGCTGTTGTTAACTCTTTATTTAAAGAGCTAGGTTATCCAAGTTTGTTCTTTGTTCAGTAAGGGGGAAACCTGAGGCTCTTGAAACATACACAAATAGTGAAGTGATAAGTAACTGTTTAAGATTCCTGAAAAAGAAGGAAAGAAAGAACATTAGACAGTAGAAAAGAAAGAGAAGTAATAGACAGTTTTGAGATTTGAACCAGTTCCAAACTGGTGATACCATCATCTAGCTGCAAGAAATCAGTATGTTAGCGAACTGACCAAATAAACACTTCCCCCCCCAAAGCTCTGTCATTGATCTATCCTTTGAAACACTAGATTCATGTCTATATCCATAAATTTCTGTAGGCGATATAGCATGCAAAGTATTTTTATTTGTGTGTGTTTATGTATGTGTTAATTCTGTTTATGCTTGTTTAAGGCACGAAGGTACGTACTTTGTGCTTCAGATGACTTACACCACACAACAAAATGTCTGGATGTCCTTAACTGTTTATGTGACATACTTGTCTAGCACAGAGTTAAGGAGCCAAATAGTTTTATTTTGCCATCATGGAACTAGCTTCTAAATGTCCAAAATCTGTTTTCAGCATCTCTGTATGTGTATAGTCTTATCAATACTGTATTTAAAGCAAGAAAGGTAAAATAAACACTTGTGTTGTATAAGTGGATGAAATGAAGGGTTTTGTTAAAGAATCATCCAAAGATTTCTACCAGGAGGCTTCATGTAAAGTAGTACACAAAGGAAGACTATCAGAGCCCTTCAAAGTACAAAGTGGAGTCAGACAGGGATTGCTATCACCAACAATATTTCTCATGGTCATAGACTGGGTTATGAGACAGACAACAGAGGGAGAGAAAACTGGAATACAGTGGACATTTAACAAACAACTGGAGGATCTAAACTTTGCAGATGATTTGTGCCTTCTGTCACATAGACAGCAAGATATGCAGGAGAAAACAAATAGATTAGTAACAGAAGCTGCAAAGATGGCACTACACATAAATGTAAATAAAACAAAAGAACTTGGAGAAGAACTGTTGAAGAGGAGGCTAGGGAAATTGGAATGACTTGGGCACAGTTGAAACAGACAGCTCAGAATAGAAATCGATGGAGGGCAACTGTTTCTGCCCTATGCTCTACAGGGAATGAAAAGGAATGATGACTTCATCGTGGAGCGTCCAATTGACAGAGTGGTTAGATCGCTGGTCTCTCGTGGCAATGGCGCCGGGTTTGATTCACGGTGTCAGCAAGCTTCAGTCTACCCAGCAGTAAATGGGTACCTGACTTTGCACTTGAGTTAGGGAAGGAAATGGCAGGAAGGGTACTGGCCACCCCGCCTCTCGATGCTGGACCTAGTATTGTGAAATCTCTAACACTTCACACCCCTACAGCAGTATGTGCTACGGGACTATCTTTACCTTTACTTTACTGTATCATGACAGTAAAACTTGGTTTGTATTCTCCGACAGAATGGAACGCTCAAGATTGTTGATCGAATAAAGCACATATTCAAGCTGTCACAGGTACAACTGATATTTGTAGCAGTAACATTGTTTTGTGTAAAAAGCTTACTTGTTCACTGTTTTATGAAGTAAAATTTATAATGTTATTTATAATTGTCCTGCACAGTAATGAAGATGATGATAATAATGGTGGTAGTGGCTAGTGTGATCATCGTTATTTAAATTTGATGACAACGACACCAAGGTCACAATGTCTGAATGTTGACTGAATGAAACAGGGCTGTTACATGTCGTTTTGATGATAATGTTAATATTTACTACCAGGATGGTTCCTGTGGCCAAGATGACGTCTAAGGTAATAAATCTCTAGACACCGCAACCAGCCCCACACCACTCAGAATGATATGAATCACAATGGCCGAAAAGGGACGATATACACTTTAATAAAGACTGCACGCATCTCCACAAATAAATAGTTCATGCCAACAATATAATGACAGATCATATGCAGTAGACGAAAATGCCGTAGGCAGTCAGTCCATGTCAGGAAGGCTGTCCTTTTCTCAATAAGCTTTATTCACATCAATACTCAACACTGAGCAATTATACTCCTTGTCCAAAAAGATACTAGATACTCGATGACTAGATACATCTCACCAAAGACCTTGATGTATTAGTAATAATAGAACTCCATTTTAAACACTTTAACAATCAGGAGCTCAAACGCATTTCGTCCACTCGCCATGACACACACTCCAATCTCTGCCTGCATTTCTCCTCTAGTCTCACGTGAGCCAGCCAAGCATATCGGCTTAACGTCACTCACCTGACTTTATCAGTGACCCGTATAAAATAAACAAACAAAGAGCCCTGCTGAGATAATCTATAATAGGCACAGTTATGAATTTTACTCATAACAATGAACTCAAACATTTCATTCAGATAAGTCAGATATTATAATATGGTGAACTTTATAATAATAATAATAGCCCCATCAGTCATAACTGACTATGGGAATGCGCCCCTGAGGTGACAGCCCTCAGCTGCTTATTTTCCGGATTTTTGACGTTTTCTCCTCTCTTCGGCTTGTGTGAGCTTCTTTTCACCCAATCTGAGGTGGCACCGTAAATAACATCTCCACTTAGTGCGATCGGCAGCTTCATCCTCCCATGTTGCTGGATTTATGTCCAGTGCCCTCATATCTCTCTTGCACACATCTTTGAACCTCAGCTGCGGTCGCCCAACTGTTCTTTTGCCATCTGCTAGTTGCCCATTGAAGATATCTTTCGGAATGCAACCATCTTCCATGCGGCGGACATGGCCAAGCCAGCATAGTCTTGGCTGTCTAAGCAGTGTATACATGCTTTGAAGGCCAGCACGTGACAACACCTTATACTCGTGAACTTTATACAGTGTTCCAAATGGTATATGGCATATATGGTGATGTTCAGTATAAAAAATAACCCTGCTATGTCTTTCAGTTTACTTTGGCCTTAAAGTTCATATGTAGTTGGTATGCATATCCGACACTGTAGCAGGAATATTATCGCTGTCATGTCAGTGTAAAAGGTCAATACTTGCCAAAATATTCATTGTGTTAATGGGTTAGTTATAAGCAGCTGGAACATAGTTTGTTTGCAACAATCTTAGATGTGAACAAGTTTTCTTGGTAAATGAGATTTCTACATCAGACTTGTAAGGTAACCAGTTCTTACTGCTTGTCTTGATCAGAAATTCTAACAACAAAAACTTAACAAATCTTCTAGCTAACTTTATGAAATCATAAGCATCTGGTTCAAGACTCATGAACACTGAGCCATAGAGAAAAATAATCAACAGTTCTGCTCAGTCTTTACTTACAGGAAAAACACCAGACATAAGTCTGTCATAATTTCAGCCATTATCCTCACATGATGACTCTAAGACTAGAATTGTTTGCTGAATAAGTGACTTGCGTAGAGATAATTCATCTCCCATCACAAATTAGAGCTATTTTCTTTCACAAACAACTCGTGCTTCCCATCTTTCTCAACATGTAAAAAATCAGTCTCTTGTGAGATTAACTAAAAAACTGTAACTCTACATCATTACTTCACTCTCTCCATTTGCATGAATAACTATTTGTGTATGGGAAATAACTATTGCATAATAACTCTTATCTATCTATGTAAAAGATTATACCCTATTGGCGATGACAATTTGATCACAAGTGAGAATATTCAGCAAGCCTATCTCTAATAGTAAAGATGATGCTAAATCATGGAAGCTAATTAGAAACAGTAAAATTAATGTCTCCTACATATTTATCTGTAGTAATTTAGGTTTAAGATCATTTATTAGAATTATTATTGGGTTGATATGTTTATTAAGATTCTTGTTGCAGTATTATAGTGAATGTTAGTATGTGTGTTTAAATCATTATATCAATTATTCTATACATTTGGTTTTGGTTGAGTCACATACAATAAATCATCTACTTTTTTTTCTAGGGTGAATATATTGCCCCAGAAAAGATAGAAAATATTTACAGATCAAGCCCATATGTTGCACAGTGTTTTGTAGATGGAGACAGCTTTAAGGTAACACACGTAAACTTTGTGTTTTTGTCACAATGTAGGCCAGATTTATAGGCATTCTTCAGCTTTTGGGCATATGCTTTCCAAAAGCCAAAGGTCCAATTAAGATGAGCAGTATATTGACAAATTACGGTGGGCGTTCCGTTCCTACATTTGACATGTTGTTGCCGTCATGTTGCTTCCTGTCAATATTTTACTTGAGATGCAAAGAATGAACCAGAGCTGGGGCACTGCACGAAGGATGGCCGCTGACCGAGCAAAGTGAAAGCAAGTTGTTGCTGCCCTACAAGATGCCACCAACCGTGATGGCCACTGACTGCTTTGACAGTCAGCGGCTAAGAGTCAAAGAAGAAAGAAAAGAATAATTTACTTCTTAAGGGTTGACAAGCTGAAGAAATGTTAAAAAAAAATTATATGGCCTGTCATAATTTTAGAGATTATTCCTTTTCTGTCAAATGGTAGGGTAATGAAAATTGCATTGTGGCTTAATAGGACTGAGAATTCTTCTCTGTCACGCTCTTTGTCTTTTTGATATTGTCTTTGATATTTTGTAGAATTTAATATGTGGTCTTTTTCTTCATCATTACTTTCCTTTTCATGTGTCCCATTGAGTGTAGAGCCACCACTACATCTGTGCCTCTTGGAGGGAGCGTGCCGAAGCATTCTTGTGCGCATGTAGCGGTGGTTTTTGTTGTTTTACATTATGATGTTGCCAGTCCCATACACATCGTAATATTAGTCACCTTGTACGATATACCTGAGGGTGCAGTAGTTAAATTCTTTGTTTCTTCTGAGAATCTCTGGACCTACACGGGGCTAATCAAATAGTAATAACTTTAATTTGCTATATGCAACAATAGGAGGGTCCATGTGGCAGTGTTGTTAGAGTTTGCTTCTCTAGTCAAAGGGACCTATTTTAAAACCAGGTTGCATCGCTCCCTAGTCTAACCAACACTAAAAATGATTCTTCTCTGAGTTATGGAAAGTAAAGGCAGTGAGAAAGGGAACTAGCCACCCCATCTCAGAAAGCTAAGAACTAGTATAAGTGAAGTCTCTAACACTTCACTCCCCTACAGATGTAAATTCTATGGGACTACCTTTTAATCAACAATAGACATTGCATACCCTAATTATAACCGATGTGGGATTGAATGGCATTTTTTTTCCAGAATGGAAAAATAAAATAAAAATGGAGTTGCCCAAAAGCTGAAAGCAGTCTGTATACAAAAGCTACAGCAGACGTGTAAAAATACATTAAGTTAATTTACACTTTTTGTTGTGTCTGTAAGGTAGATCTGACTGCCATATAACAAGCTAATGTCTATAAGAGTAAAGCTTTAAGATTTAAATTAAACATATATAGCAATGTTTTTTGCAGCCCAATTTAAAATTTCTTCTTCAAGTACCGTGCCTAGGGGCATAGGAGATCATGTCTCTCCACAACTTCCTGTCTCCAGTACAATTTATTAATTCTGCTGTTGACTTCTTTCCATGCCACGATGTCAAACTGTCCAGCATTTGCTCTCTTTGTCTTCCCCTATCTCTTTTTCCTTCAATATTACCTGTTGTTACGATATATTCCAGCTTTCCTCTTCTCATAACATGCCCAAAAAAAGTAGATTGCTTCTTTCTAACTTGTGAAATAAGTTTCCTTTGCACATTGGCCTCTTTCAGGACATCCTCATTACTCTTTTTGGCTGTCCATAGTATTTTTAACATTCTTCTGTAAAACCACATCTCTGTTGCCTTCCCTGTTTGTTTACTAATTGTCCATGACTCACCTCCATATGTCAGGATTGGTTCTATATAACAATGAAGAACTCTCTTTCTTACTTCCAACGACAAAGAACTGTTGCATAAAATATTTTTCATTTGATAGAATTCTGCTTTTGCCTGAGCTATTCTGCTCTTCACTTCTGAGATGCACCTTCTTCTATCCGTTGTTATTAATTTGCCCAGGTATTTGAATTTATTGACTTGTTTTAAAACGGTTCTATTTACTCTGATAGTGAATTCTAGGGAAGTTCTTTTCTTTGAGATGACCATTACTTATGTCTTTTTGCTATTAAGGTTAAAGCCTTTATTTTCACTTTCTATCACTATTGTATCAACCATTTCCTGCAGCTCCTTTTCACTTTTTGCTATTAAGACTGTATCATCAGCGTATCTCAAGTTGTTTAAATTATGTCTGCCGAATGATATTCCTAGCATGTCCTCTAGAGATCTCATTATATTTTCACTGTACAGATTGAACAGATCTTGTGACAGCACACATCCCTGACTGACACCCTTTTTTACTTGCTGAAACGTTCCTATTTGTCTGCTAATTCTTACAGCTGCTGTTTGTTGCCAGTACATGTTCTTTATTATCCTCAAGTCTTTTCCATCAGTGTTGATGCTTTCTAACATTTTGATAATTTCGTCATGTGTCACTCTGTCAAATGCCTACGCGTAATCTATAAAGCACAAGTACAGATCTGTCCTCACTTCTATGGTTCTTTCTATTAATGTTCTTATAATATATATAGCATTGATTTTGTGCCTTTACCTTCTACAAATCCACACTGTTCATCACTGATTTCTGATTTAATTTTATTTCTCACTCTTCTCATGATAATTCGTAATAATATTTTGGTCACATGACTTATAAGACTAAAGGTGCTGTGTTCTTCACATTCCATGGCTAAATTTAAAATTTAGCAAAGTGATTAACTATGAGCAGATGATCTAAAATGAGCCATAATTTCTGAATAAGCTCTTAAGAGCTCTTGACCGTATTTCAGTAATTTTATATAAACTTTTGGCAAAGTCTTGGGCAGACATTACTGCTGAATGGATAATTTGAACATGACATAATCTCACTGGCATATATTGGCAGACTGAATTCTCTTATATCTTGAACTCTTTTCAGTCACACATCATGGCTATTGTAGTACCAGATGCCATTTACCTCAGCAAGTGGGCATCTAATAATGGGTTTCCTACAGAACTCAAAGAATTTTGTGAAAATAAGGTAAGTGTGATATATAAACTGTATAAATATGTATGTATAAATAAGAAAAATAAGAGAAGACTCTAGGCAGAAATATGTCTCCAACTATATAAGGAAAAGACGATGGTCATATATCGGTCATGTCCTACGAATGCAAAACAACAGAATACCATTGCAGGCACTCACTTGGGTTCCTGAGGGTAAGAGGAAAAAAGGAAGACCAAAAGAAACACTCAGAAGAACAATAATAAGAGAAGGAAGAACGTTGGGATTAAACAATGTGCAAGAGCTAAGAGGAGTGGCATCACAACGTACAACCTGGAGAGCACTGGTTTCTGCCTTATGCGCCGTGTTTGGTGCTTAAAGAATTTATTATTATTATATATATATATTAATTTTAAATTTCATTGAGGTGTTTGCCTTGTTGTGGTGAGGCATGTACCTTTCAACCTAGATCAAAGTCTATCAGTTACATCAGAGCACAGTTGCCACAAAAAATAAGTGAACTGTGTAACTCATGTGTAGCATCAAAATACATAATTACCGCCGTAAATACTTCGGCCGGTCTGTCACACTTTGCACACCGTCGTTTGCGCACTTTTTTTCTATTTTCGAGAGAGTGCATTAACTTTGAAGCACAGCTAAGGGGGTGCAACTGTGGATGAAAGTTAGACAATAACATTGTATCGTTTCCCCTTATATGAGAGCTGCGGTAGCACAGTGGTTAGTGCACTGGCTACCTAGCTCAGTGGTCCATGGTTTGATCCCCAGCTGAGGTGGGATTTTTTAGACTGCAAACGGCTCTGGGGTCGACCTAGACTCATGAATTGGGTACCAGAGTAACTTCTGGGAAGGTTAAGGCGACCGGCGTGATACTGACCACATCACCCCTAGTGTGCCGAGGGTCAAGAAAATATGGGCCTAACACCATATTCCCAATATGCTCCAATGGGCGTGTAACGGGATCCTTTACCTTTTTAACCTTTCCCCTTATATGTACTCTCCCGAAAATAGAAAAAGTGTGAGGGTGTGCATTAAATCAACAGACAATCAAAATACTCTTCTGTCCAGTTTCATTCGGGAAACGGATTTAACTCATCATTTTTCTTAAAAGTGTAAGTTTTTTTATTGTTTTTTCAAGACAAAATTTTTATTTAAAGTATTGCAGACTTATTATTATGGATCAAAATGATAAGATGGCTAAAAGGAAGAGACGATCACGTCATTCACAGCGAGCAAGCGAGACTATAGAAGAAGCAGCAATGTAATACGTAACAGAAACAACACACTATAATTAAACACCTGCCAATTTTGGCGGGTTGTTGCTAGTTGATAAATATTGAGGGGAGCCGCGCTGGTGTAATGGCTACGGCGTTGTACTGGCGACCAGGTGTTCATGGTTCAAACCCGGGCGTCGGCGTTTGAAGAAATGTTTACGGCCGGAAATTTGACTGAATAACCTGAACGGCTCCTGTGATAAACCCTCTGTGGATGGGAAGGAGCGAAGCTCCTGACCGGGTTGGAAGGAAAGTCCTCAGGTTCCCCAGCCTCGCAATGACATGTCATTGGGCCGAAGGGCTGATAGCCTAAGTGCCGCTGGTTAAGAAAAAAAAAAAAAAAAAAAAAAAAAAAAAAAAAAAAAAATAAATAAATATTGAGTCCTGAAAATGCTAGTCCTAAAAGGACTGTTAACACTTGCAGCACTGATAAATGCTAAGCCTTAAAAATGACTACTAGTATCTATCAGCCAGTATGATGAAGCCCTGATAAGGCTAGTGCGTCTGGTGAAATAAACTAGAATAGACTACTGGCTTTAATGTTAAAGAAAAAATAGGGGGCTGAAGGGCCTCACTATAAACCATATTGCCATTTTTCATGTCATTTGTCATAACGTACTCTGTATTTTGGTACAAATCTCATATTCACATCAGCACATCCAAGAAAAAAAAACAGACAGACTGAATAAATATTGCAACAAGTGGGACTGAACATCAACCTGAAGAAGACAGAGGTCATGACACTCAGTGTGATAAATCCTGAGCCCATAAAAATAAGGAACCAAAAGCTGGAACAAACAAATACATTTACATATCTAGGAAGCATAGTAACACCAGATGGCAGAACAGGCAAAGGCATCAGTAACAGAATGAGTAAAGCCAGAACATCCTTTACAAATCTAAACAACATTTGGAAATCTTCTCAGTACAGCACAAACACAAAATTAAGATTATACAAGAGTTGCGTACTTTCTGAACTTGTTTATGGTGGCGCGAGGTTCTGGAGAGTAACAGAAAAGGAAATGTTTAACCTTTAGCACGCTGCGGGCGACACATGTCGCCGAAGATAACCTATGCTCTGCACGCTGGAGCTGCCATGTGTCGCCTTACGGATATCACCGTTTCTAGCATGAGGACTTGTGTACACGTGATTTCAGCCCCGTATGTTAAGTTGTAATGTTATTTGCAAGAGAGTTAGCTTCCGTTTCCGATCTTAAAAAAGCGATGGGTGTATCCGCATTTATTTTTTGTAAATTTTTTTAAATCGAAATGAATCTGCATCAACACACAGCCATTTTTGCTCTAATTTTATTGGATTCTGACGCCATGCGGTGGGGATGAGATTTTTGTCTTTATAAGCGCTGATATCGGTTCTCAGAATATGTTTGATGGCTGAGATGGAAACGAAAGTAAAATGGCCTTTCAAGTATGTATAATGTTAGGGGTTAGGACTAGGAATATCGGAAAGATTTAGAATTTCGGCCGAATGTCACAGCTGACGAGAGCGTTTGTTGCTTTGCTACTGATGATGGGTGTAACGAAAAGATCGTCATTTGATTTGTATTGGTCTATTGGTCAAATGACTTTCATTGAGATGCAAGGGATATGGACCCTTCGTTTGCTGGTTATTTTTTTAAATTTTTTTTTTATTTTAAAATTAAAAAAAAATATTTTTTTATTATTTAAAATTTTTTTTTCGTTTTTTTCATCTTTCCTTTCCTCTCTTCCTATCACATCTAATATGTACACAAACAAATTTTATATCATCAGATTCACCATTCATTTATTTATATAAATTCGAAACATGATAGCAATTGACCAAGAAACACAAAAACTATAGACATTAAGGGTCACCCACTATAGAAACGGGACGCTGTGAAAAAGAATGCAGCTGGAGGCGAAAATTTTCGCCAAAGAATGCAGCGTGCTAAAGGTTAAATTATCCTCATTCCACACAACGTGCCTAAGGAAAATTCTTCACATTTTTTGACCAAATTCTATCTCCAACCAGGAACTGCTTTCACGGTGCAGTCAAAAAGGCATGCACACAATCATTGCAGGCAGACACTGGAACTGGGTTGGCCATGTCCTCAGAAGGGACCCTGACGCCATCACCAGAACTGCTATGCTGTGGACCCCAGAAGGACGGCAAAAGAGGCAGACTAAAGACAACCTGGCGGAAAACAGTGGAGGCTGAGATGCAAAGCATGAACCAGAGTTGGGGCACGGCAGGAAGGATGGCCACTGACCGAGCAAAATGGGGACAGTTTGTTGCTACCCTACAAGATGCCACTAGGCGTGATGGCCACTAACTGCTTTGTCAGTCAAGGGCTGAGGATCCAAGAAGAAGAAGAAGTAGTACAAATTTATATTTCTTCAAAGCAGACAAGTCAGCACATCTCTAAACAAATGTTGGCATACCTACTATTCTTAATGGTGCAAATGACTGGGAGATAGCAGTAGACTGACCAGGGCGAAGCACACACCTTGAAACCATTAGGAAGTCTTGACAATGACCAGATATATCACTGCTGTCCTCATCATCACTGGATTATAATGATTGAGCTGACAGTTTGAATTGAAACCAGGTTAGATGAGCAGTGCACATTCTGATTGGCCAAATGTAATGATCTAGTCACGAACATGAGACAACTTCTGATGATCAGATTGCCTCCAGTTGTAATGCTCTGTATAAGTTTTTTTAATATTCTGTTCTTTCATGCATATTGTGCAGTGGCTTCTATGACTTATAAATGAACAGCCTTTTTAGTAAATCAATTTCTTTAAATCAATCAGTCAGTACACTTTAGTTCCCAGAGGAGCATAGGCCTTCAATAAACACATGCTAAATTCTCCTGTCGTCTACTATCGGCTCATGATCTTTCCACGTCTTCTTCATCATTTTCACTTTTCTCTCCAGTTCTCTCCAGTTCTCTCCAGTTCTCTCCAAAACTGGATATTTTCTTAGAAAAATAAAGGTTAGTCAGCAACACACTCCTTTTGGCTTTCTCTGTGTTGTGTTTCATACATCTCTTTACTAGAGGACTTTCTTCAGAGTTGGATGGCTGTTTTTTTGTTTTTTTCCTTTAGTTGACCTGTCCATGTTTTTTGTTTACATTTTTGTGGTGTAAAGATTCTTCAGGATTGGATAGCCTGTCCCTTGCCCAAACCTCCTTAGCTGCTTCTTATGACATGCATGGTAGGTTACAATGTTACAGTTCTTTGCTCCCCTTTTGAGCTTCAGTAACACATAGGTGAATCTAGTTCTTTACTCTTCTAATAAACAATTATTTTTTTTAATGTGATACAGTGTCAAAGTAAAGTGAAATGTTGTAAAATAATAAAAATGTGAATGTGTGAACGTAAATATATACTCTGTATAGGATGCTCATGATCTGGTTCTGAAGGACATGCTAGAATGTGGACAACGTGCTGGTCTGAAAGGATTTGAGCAGGTAAAGAAGTTTATAATTGTTGAGGAAATGCATTTTAATGTACTTCATTCATTCATAACCCTCGACTCCCAAAGGAGCATAGGCCTTCAACAAACACATGCCAAGTCCTCCTGTCATGTGCCATCATCTCAATGTACTTACTGTGTTACAAATAATTATAGTGCTTAATTATGATAATCTATTAATTAAATTAGAAGTAATGAAAAAGTTTAATCTGATTAATTTTGAATGAAAGAGAGAGGAGTATGGAATAGTCTTCCTCTATTCCCTTTGTGCTCCTTTAAGAGCATCAAGTCATCATGGCAGATGGCTTGCATCAGATCATTCATTTAGCAAAAATGGTATAGAATCAGTCAAATTAACAGTACACAAGAAACATGGGATGTTTCGGGGTTCACACCATGTTTCCCGTGGGGGGATATTTTGGGGTTCACCCTGTGTTTCCCATGAGGGATGTTTCGGGGTTCACCTTGTGTTTCCCGTGTACCATTAACCTTTAGCACGCTGCGGGCGACACATGTCGCCCGCAGAAACCAATGTTCTGAACGCTGGAGGCGACATGTGTCGCCTTACGGATTTCATCGTTTCTAGCATTAGGACTTGTGTACACGTGATTTCAGCCCCGGATGTTAAGTTTGCAAGAGAGTTAGCTTCCGCTTCCGATCTTAAAAAAGTGATGGGTGTATTTGCGTTTATTTTTTGTAAATTTTTTAAATCGAAATGAATCGGCATCGAACACGCGGCCATTTTCGCTCTAATTTTATTGGATTCTGACGCCATGCGATGAGGATGAGATTTTTGTCTTTATAAGCGCTGATATCGGTTCTCAGAATATGTTTGATGGCTGAGATGGAAACGAAAGTAGAATGGCATTGCTAGTATGTATAATTTTAGGGGTTAGGACTAGGAATATCGGAAATATTTAGAATTTCGGCCGAATGTCACTGCTGACGAGAGCGTTTGTTGATGATGGGTGTAACGAAAAGATCGTCATTTGATTTGTATTGGTCTGTTGGTCAAATGACTTTCATTGAGATGTAAGGGATATGGACTCTTCGTGTGTTGGTTATTTAAAAAAATTTTTTTTTTAATTTAAAAATTAAAAAAAAATTTTTTTTAATTATTTTAATTTTTTTTCTCGTTTTTTTCATCTTTCCTTTCCTCTTTTCCTATCACATCTAACATGTACACAAACAAATTTTATATCATCAGATTCACCATTCATTTATTTATATAAATTCAAAAAATGATAGCAATTGACCAAGAAACACAAAAACTATAGACATTACAAGTCACCCACTATAAAAACGGGACGCTGTGAAAAAGAATGCCGCTGCAGGCGACTATTTTCGCCAAAAGAATGCCGCCTGCTAAAGGTTAATTTGTAAAACTGATTCCATACCTTTTTCTTTTTTAATTTATATATTACTTCCCTTACTAGTTTTACTGCAGTCCCCTTGTTTATTGACTAACACCAAATCATTCATACGCTCTTAGAGTCACTACTTCTGTAACTGTTCATTTTACATGATGAAGTTACCAGCTCCCATGCTCAGCCTTATATTAGTCACCTATTATGACTTGCCTGAGGGTGCAATAGTTCTGTTTTTGTGTGTGTCTCCTCAGAGACCTCAGTAACTATAAAGGGCATGGAATAGTCTGGAAAACAGCTATTTTAGAATATGCATTATTCCAGACTATCTTGAGCATCACTGTTGGATTAACTTGCCGACCTATCTTGCATATGTTACTTATGAATCACCACATCTGATGTACATTATTTATGAACCAGCACATCTGATGTATGTTATTTATGAATCATCACATGTAATGTATATTATTTATGAATAACCACATCTGCTGTATGTTATTTCTGAATCACCACCACTAGTGAATGTTATTAATGAATCACCACATCTAATGTGTTGTGCTATTTATAAATCATCACATCTAATATATGTTGTTTATGAATCACCACAGCTAATGTAAATGTTATTTTCCACCAGGTCAAAGACATTATTCTGGAGCCTACAATGTTTTCTGTTGAGAATAGTCTACTCACACCAACTCTAAAAAATAAGCGGCCAGCATTACGTTCTGTCTACAGAGACCAAATCTTAGCTCTCTATGAAAAACATGGCTTGTAAAATGCACATTTTGTACCTCTCATTTCCTTTATAACTCCTTACAGAGCATGGAGCCACATCTACAGCTGAACCACTTGCAGGAAGCTTGCTTCAAAGTCCTAGTTCTTATGTAGCAGTGGTTTGTGTAACTGTTAGTTTTACATGATGAGGTTGTCAGCCCTAATGCACCCCCTTGCGTTAGTCACTGTTTTTGACATGCCTGATTTCTGCCATACTTATATTTGTATGTTTATTCAACACTTTTGCATTCTTGTCTCTAGCTTCCAAATGGAGTTTAGTGGGAATGCGTTTTAGCACAGATTTATTTTTAATGCACAGATAAAACATAAGTGAGCATAAATTCAAATTTTATATACATCAGGCTGTTAGGGCATTTACCAAACAGCCATCTTCAGCTATCAGATATATTAAGAACAAAGTTTATACATTTTTTTAAAATATATATATTTTTATATACAAGTTTTTTCATGAAACTTGGAGTGTATTCTGTATTGAAAAATAACATATTGATGCTATTCTTAGATTTATCAAAGTAGTGGACAATTTTTATCTAATAAAATAAAATGTGCATTCCAGACAATGAAAGCCACACTATGTAACAAATCTATGGGAATGGAAGTAAGAAGTGTAATTCTTTATTGTTATTTTGGACCAATCCAGTCATATGGAAGTTAATCAAGGACAGTCAGTAAAAAAAAACAAGCAGACTGCTGGAGATAGTATAATTGTGATTTTATAACAGAAAGTGAATAACATGCACAGCCAAAAAGACAATTGAGGATGTCATGAAAGAGATCAATGCCCAAAGGAGGTTTATTACTGACACAGGAGTGGTGGAGTTTTGTCATAGTAGTAAGTGTGTGTGAAATAGTACATTATGTGTAGACTTGGATAGTTGTCATCTAGGTGTGTGTAGACTTGGATAGTTGTCATCTAGGTGTGTGTGTAGACTTAGATAGTTGTCATCTAGGTGTGTGTAGACTTGGATAGTTGTCATCTAGGTATGTGTAGACTTGGATAGTTGTCATCTAGGTATGTGTAGACGTGGATAGTTGTCATCCAGGTGTGTGTAGACTTGGATAGTTGTCATCTAGGTGTGTGTAGACTTGGACAGTTGTCATCTAGGTGTGTGGTTTCAGTCCCAGGCAGATCATACAGTCATCTAGAACAGTTCTCCGCAACCTTTTTAACTTCACGGCACACTTAAGTGCCTTTCCAAATTCTACGGCATACTTACCTGCCCTTCAAAATTCCACAGCACACTTACCCTCCCTTCAAAATTCCATGGCACACTATAATATTTAAGTAGGTGAGTATGGTATGTATTTAAAGATAACACTTTCTAATTTTTGTGATGGATTGGTGGATGATGATAACTCAACTTATTATTTGTAAAATTATACGTGAGAGATTTTTTCATAATATTTTACGATAACATAAAATTTAGTAACCATTATATGACGTATTCTGCCTGGCGTCATGGCACACCAAGCAGATACTTGCGGCACACCAGTATGCCGTGGCACACCGGTTGCAGAGTCCTGATCTAGAGAACACACAAGGAACTCACTAATTCATTCTCAACAAGTACTGTAATAACATAGGTATTCTGAGCATCAGAATTTTTGTGATGTTGCAGATACAACAGTTTTTTGTCAGACTACTGAAGCAGTCAAATGATGAGAGATGAATTGTCATTCCATATCTGGAATAATAACCATTGTCTATCTCACAGTCAGGTTTTCGAACTTTCAGTTCTATAATATAATCAAGGAAACTAACCCTTTTCAAACACACAGTGATGGTCTATACAGCACTAACAGCCCAGAACAGGAAACAGATGTTGCTTACAAAGCCCAAATTGCAACTTAATTTTGTGTCCTCACCCAAAACTCATTCACCCTCATGAAATATCCACTGACAACATGCAAGACTTCCTGTCATGTGCCATCATCTCAAGTTCTTTCCACGTTCTCATCATTTCCATGATATCATACTGTCCATTATCTTCTTTTTTTTTAATCATCTATTGCATTTTTCTTCGATCTTGTTAATAGTCACAATATATTGCCACATTTTGTTCTTCCCTTAAAATGCCCAAAGATAATGGGCTGCTTCCTTTGAATAGAAAAAGCAAACCTAATATTTTAGGCCATGTTATGAGAAGAGGAAAATGGAAGGTATTGTGACAATGGACTAAATTGATGGAAAAAGAAATAGAGAATGACAGACAGACGACATCAGACAGTTTAACTTCATATCATGGAAAGTCAACATTAATATTAATAAACAGTATTAAGCACTGGAAGACTTCAAGCTAAACAAGACTGCCAAAATTATAAATAGTGGTCAACAGTTACAGTCCAGTGTTCTAATTGGAATGAAAGAGATATAATAAATATGGACAGGATATTGTTGAGATACGCTATTACCTATGCAGATTTGAAAAAGAAGTGAACATATTTTATAATGTTGCATTTTTGAAATAAGTGCTAAGCTATACACCTTATGAAAGCTTTAATTTCATTGAGATGACTAAATCTTATATCTTATTTCAAATATTTTTTAATTATCCAAGGTTTAAAAACAAATATTTGTAGCTCATTTAATAACATAATTTGAATGTAAAAATATAGAGATTTAAAAAAAAAGTATATATATATATATATACACCTATATACTACAAATAATAGCATCTTATATTTAATCATTTTGCCATGCTGTCTAACTATCTGACACTTTCTTTTACTAGTCTTGCTGCTTTTGATCTCAGCTGGTATTTGTCCAGCCTTACTGGGACCTGCAACGATTCAGTAACTCCTGTTTCACTTTAGAATGTTGTTCATGATTATTCTTCCTTTTTCTACTTAGCTCCTCATGGAGCATGGCATCATCATGGCAGCTGGTCCCCTTGTGGTTTCTGTAGCAAATTGTTTGAAATGATGAGGTTCCGAACCCCATGCACAACCTAATATTAGTCATCTCTTACTACATGCATGAGAGGGCAGTAGTTCAATTCTTTCTTTGTCTCCTTAGAGACCCCCCCCCCCCCCCCCTTACAACTACACAGGGCTTTTTATTTTTATTCTATTGTCACTGCTAGGGTATTAAGACCAATGCTCTGATACCTATTCCTCCAAATACCAATTAGCTTCTGACTATAAGGATGTGTCATAAATGGTTGTAATACTTGGCTTTGTAAACTAAGGATTTGAGAGAAATTTATAATCTTGGAAGTGACATCTGAGAAAATTGTCATGAGCTTCTTCTATGGAGATAACAAACTTCTTTAATAGATGCAGATTTAGATAAACTTGTTTAATAGATGTAGATTTAGATAAACTTGTTTTATAGATACAGATTTAGGTAAAATTGTTTAATAGATAAAGATTTAGATAAACTTGTTTAATAGATACAGATTTAGATAACATCGTTTAATAGATGCAGATTTAGATAAATTTGTTTAATAGATACAGATTTAGATACTTGTTTAATAGATGCAGATTCAGGCAGGTCTACAAAGGCTGCTAGTTATGTAAAACAAATAGTTGCTATAGAAACCACTGCAGCAAGCATGTGGGCTTGCTCCAAGGAGCCATCTGCAGTGGTGGCTCCTTGCTCCATAAGGAAGGGAAAAGACAGAACGTGGAGGAAACAGAACGTGGAGGAAACAGAACGTGGAGGAAACAGAACGTGGAGGAAACAGAACGTGGAGGAAACAAAAGAGTAAGAAGAACAAATGCCTCGAATACAAATGCCTGAAAAGTCAGGTATCTATATAATATCTAAGAAAGTGGAGCTGTGACAAAATTATATTCGCTCATTTCTCTTTCAAGGGTTCTTACTTTATTTACTTCAGTCTTAACATTTCTCATGAGTTCTTTTCCCATCTTTTCTTATGATGATATTTACTGTTGATTATTCCTTACATAAAATTTGAGAATTTGTTGTTGTGTTTTTCATTCACCGCTGTGTCTATTGAGTACTCCTTTCCATTCCTGCTAAGATCTCCTTTAATACTAATTATGTGTTCGGGGGACTTTCACAACTTTATTTTTTTTAAATCTTATGGACAGTGAGTAAACAAATTCAGAGCTTATCAGCAACCACCATGATGTGGTTTTCAAGAAGGGGGATGAAAATGCCATGGACTTCTTCATGTACCATGCCAGGTGGCATAGGTGATCATGTTTCTCAACAACTTCCTGTCTCAAGTACTGTTTATCAATTCTGTTGTTCTGTTTCCATGCCATGATGTCATACTGTCTAGTGTCTTCTCACTTTGTTGTCCTTTGTCCCTTACTCCATCAGTCTTTCTAATTGTCATAATATATTTCTTTTTCTAATAACATGCCTGAAGAAAGTGTGATTAGTATGCTTCATGTACACACTGGATCCTTTCAGAACATCCTGATTACTCTTTTTAGTTGTCCATGGTATTCTTAACATTCTACCCTAAACCAGTAACCTCCCCTCATAAAGCTAAGACTAATCATAATAAAGGCTTTTAACACTTCGCTCCCCTGTGGCAGTTTCTACTTGTGGACTCAGTTTACCTTTTTTTACATTTTCTTAATTATTTTAATTTATATTGATCTGTGAAATGTCATGAGTTTTGTGACTTAATATTACACATTTTAAAAAAATAATACTTTTTTTTGTTAATTATCTAAGTTTATATTGATTTGTCAAACTTTATGAATAATCATACTAAAAAAAAAGATCTTAATTTGTATTGACTTCACTTATAATAAGTTATGTAATATTGCTCTTTTGTTATTGTAGTCACATGTCTAAGCTGCAATACTTATGTATGACTGTTATATATTAATGTTCTGTTTCAGTTAAATATTGTTTCACTACAGTAACGTTGTTAAAATTGCCAATTTGTGTGTCTGCAACTATTTTTAATGTGCCTAATATTTCCACCATTTCTGCCATGAAGACTGATGTGTTTATGGTCAAAGGTAAAGGATCCCGTTACACGCCCATTGAGGCATATTGGGAATATGGTGTTAGACCCATATTTTCTTGACCATAGAATTTCATTTTCCTCCTTTTTCTCCCCAAGCACTATTCCACTAGGGGTGATGTGGTCCAGCATCACGTACATATTGGCCGCCTTTTTTTTTAACCTTCCCAGAGATGCTTCCCTGGTACCCAATTCATGAGGCTCAGGTCGACAGATTATAATTTACTTTAAAAATTGCCAACTGCAGCCATTTGCAATCTAAACAAATCCTGCCTCAACTAGGGATTGAACCATGGACCACCGAGCTAGGAAGCCAGTGCACTAACCACTGCGGCTCCCAATGACCATGTTTACGGTCAAGCGAAGTCTTTATTTCTTTTATCTCTATGCTATCATGTTAATCCCTAATCCGAGGAAGTCGTGTTCTAATTTACATCCATCAATGTAAATTGTAAAGCTATTCCTTTTTTGTTGTTATTGTTGTATTATATATTTCTTGACTACGCTCTTCCAATTTTCTGCCGGTTTTTAAACTCATAATTTGTATCCTTGTTCTTTTGTTAGCTTTCTCAACATTGAAAAAATCTCGCATATGAAGACACATTTATTCTATATATTTCTTGGTTGTTTGATTTCTGGTGTGTTAATTTGTTCACTGTATTTGTTAGCCATATTTCTGCTGGTGTGAAGCATCCTTTATTTTTTCTATATACTTCTAGTCCGTGTTTCTGCTGGTGTTAAGCAAACCTTTGGTATCTGTTCTATATACTTCTAGGTTGAGCTTCTAATTGGCTGTGCGGATAGAGCTCTGGCCTCTAGTGGCAAAGTTACCAGGTTCCAATATCACAACCTGGTAGCATCACAATACAGTCTACCCAGCTGTAAATGGGTACCTAACTCTGCTCTTTAGTTAGGGAAGCAAAGGCAGCGAGTATGGGAACTGGTCACCCCACCTCATAAAGCTGGACCTATTATAATGAGGTCTCTAACACTTCAAACCCCCCCCAGCATTCTTTACCTTTCTAACTTCTTGGCTGTACCTGTCAGTGTTATCTGCCCTTTGTTATTTGTTCTATATCTTTAATGGCTGTGTTTCTGCCGGTGTTAAACTATCTACTGTTATTTGGTCTACCTTATTCGATTCTAAGATGCCATTGATTGAAAGACGCACCATTATTTGTATTTCCATTAATGAGGAAAAAAATAAAATGCTAGAATAAATTGACAATGTGCTTTGCAGTAAGTTTTCGTTTCAACCCAGCATCATGGTAAAATTGTTTTGAAGACATTTTAAATGGATATTAGGGACCCAGATTTCAGCTGCATGTGTACTAGCACCAGTGAGCATTGTGGTAACTCAGCTGTTACATCATATAGTAAATAGAATATTCAAGTTTGGAATGTGAGCCACATAGGAGTGAGGGCAGTGTAGTAGGATCAATTCTCTGTTCAAAAGGCATTTTTAAAAATAAATCCAAGACTGAGCATGTTTTACTAGCTCATTAATTACACCTGTTATTGGTCATTTAATTTATTGAGGCTAAGAAATGAGAAGAAATTATTTTTAATGAAGTATGTTTATTAACCTAAAAAACTGAATAACATTGTGTAACTGGTTTCAGAACCATCATATTTTACTAAAGGCACATACCGATAAATACAATTTTGCAAGATATCCCCCCCCCCCCTCTTCTTCCCATCTTCTTTACATATGCTGCCTGGCGATCTCCCTCCCACCCAAAGACTTCCCCTCCCACAACCTTTTTTTTGACAGTGGTTAGAAGGACACGAGCAACTGTAGAACGCACTCCTATTTCAGTGACATTAAAGTATGAAACTGTGTGCATCTTAGAATCTAGGAAATTCAGTACTGTATATATTTGTTGCCTGTGTTGTTTCATGCCGTGTTATTAAATATCTGTGTCAAGGTGGTCACTTCAATTTCCAGGGCAATACCTCGGGTCTGAAATTACAACTACTATTTACCAAGTTACTTCTTATCTGGTGTTTGTGTATGTAACACAAGAAACAGCAGTTGTAAGAACACACCTTGTTTAATAAACAAATGCCTTTGTTCATTTACTGTGGCTATCAAAAATTGTTGTTAACAAAATATTTTATATAACAATTTTTTTTGGGTATCAAAGAAGGGTATATATGCAGAGGGAGCATGTCTAAATGAAATTGAACGCAAATATTATATTGCTTGATGTTACTGTAAATTTGTTGCTTGTTGATGAATGTTTCTGTGTTGACACTGCCTTGAATGTTACTTTAATGGCCTTTTAGGCTGAAGGCAATGTTGCTGAGGAAACCAAGAAGAACAAATATTAAGTTCTCAAAATACCAAGGAGTATAAACAACATTCCCAAGAATGAAGTTGCCATATATTCTGTTTGCAGTAATTGACTGCAAAATGATAGGCTGAATCCATCCAACAGCTCTTTACACTTGTATAATATGTCATATGACATGAAGTGATTTTGTTTGTTTGTCATGACATACAAAATGATACACTTATATGTCCCGTGAATCAAATGTTCGGCAACTTCCCACCATCCAACATTGCTATCTTGTCACTTCTGAATTTGGTTTATGTGTTATCTTTCAATATATGTATCCTGTCAAACAAAACAAAAAATTGTACATTATTTTATAGTACTCCCATAATTATAATATTACCTTGTTTTGAATTATACGTAGATATCCATGAACAAAGTTAATGTTATGTCTCATGTTTATTACACAACAAATATGGTTTTATGTAATTGTGACATACACAACGTATGGAAAGCTTTGTCAGGATTAGTAAATACATACAACACTTATGATGCATCATTACAAAGCCAGTAATATTTTGGAATTTCTGGTGTCAAGAAAAACACTAAGAACCTTTGTCTTCCTCCTGGCTTGGTTCCATTCTAGTCCTCGGTCCTCCAGATATTGTCTAATGTTGTCCTCCCAGTGTACTCTGGGTCGTTCTGGATCCCTGGCTGTTAGCCTTCCATATCTGCCATGGCAGCCAATCTTCTCCCATTCTGCAGACATGGCCAGAACATCTTAATTGGGACTGTTCTACTTGGGTCTGCTGGGGTTAGGTTTTTAAGCCTTGACGTATCGTCTGGTTGTGGACCATGTCTCTTCTTGTTACTTCAACCACCTTATAAAACCACATGTTATAAAACTTACCTCTAATTTGGTTAGAAAAATCAGTTTTTGGATTTAAATTTTGTTATGAAACTTTTATTGGTTACAAAATATAATTTTTAGATTTATATTTTATTATGAAACTTAATTTTAATTTGGTTATAAATATCAGTTTTAGTTTTATATTTTTTCTGAAACTTACCTTTAATGTGTTTAAAAATATCAATTTTAAATTATATTGTGAAACTTAATTTCAATTTCGTTAAAGATATTCATTTTATATTATATTTTATAATGGCACTTTAGCTTTCTTCTGATATTTAAAAAAAAAAAAAAAGCTTCAACTTCTTTGGCATTAAATGATCTAGGTTACATGTTGAAAAAGGATCGTATATATATTTTTAAAACAGTCAAAATCTGTGACCTATTCAGAAGCAACAGTTAAAACAAAAAATAACTGAACATTAATCAGAGTTTAGTATTTCATTACTGTCTTCAGACACTCATAACCTTTCACTAAAGTTGAAAGAAATTTGTCACATTTTGCAAAATTTTTGAAATAACTGTCTTAGTGTACCAGTATCTGAGTTTGTTCAAATATCAGTTTGTAACTTTCTGGTGAGAATGAATCACTTTTGTAATTTCTTAAGTGAAGACGATCTGAGGAAGTCTTGGTATATGTTTCATATGTACATTGTTTTTAACTTCAAGAACACATTTGCAATAGTAACCCAGGTGATGTTTAATAGTGTTACAAGTAATTAAGTGAAGTAGGGTGTCTTTGTTATGACTTATTGCTTTCACCGTGAGCCTGAGGCAACCACTCAAGGAAGCTTTAACAGCAACTGTAAGAGCAGTGAATAGTTTAAAAGTTCCTAAGTGAATTAAGCCATCATTGTTATGATTGCATTTACTATGTGCACTCTGTGCAGCTGCTCAAGGAATCTCTAAATCAACTTCGGTTCAACCACCCAAGGAATCTCTTATAACTACTGTAGTAACAGTGAATAGTTTTAGAAGTAACTGAAGTAAGGTATCATTGTTATGTTTTGTTGCTTTCACTATGTGCATTCAGTGCAACCACTCAAGGAATCTCTTATAACAGCTGCAGTAACAGTGAATAGTTTTAGAGGTAACTTCTTCTTCTGCATTCGTCCTGAAAAGGATGTTGGTTACATTGTGTCGCCTTTTACAGCGAAGCTGCAATATTTGCGCCTTTCGGCCCGACATATCCGTTTTTAGCATGGCTTTTTTGGGACCGGGTTTGCCTTCCCTCTTCGATCCCTGCTGTCTCGGCCAGACTGCAGTGATGCAGCCTGTTTCCAGGACCACCACTTGGAGGTGGAGTAGGGTCTTGGTCAGCTCTGGTTCGCTGACCCTGACGCAAGCAGTCAAGCTATGAGTCGCTGACTGCATTCATCTCATTTGCTGCGTCTTCAGTCTCTTAGAGGTAACTGAAGTAAGGTATCAATATTATGTTTTGTTGCTTTCACTATGTGTGTTTGGTGCAACCACTCAAGGAATCTTTGATGATCAGCATCTGTATCCCTTATCTTTACTCATCTTCTGTTTTATTAGGTCTTTTAAAAAAATCGTTTTAACAAAGTGGGACTACTACTGCACCTGGCTCCTGTGCTGGAAGCCTGCACCTAAATTCAAAGCTCCCCATAATCACACGGGCAGTTAAACAAGGGGCCAGTAGTCTTAATTCATTTGAAGTTGAGGAGGGGTAACTGCCAACAATCTCTAGTTTAAGGGCAGGAATAGAAGAGGATTTTAACTCAAAATAACACAAATAATATTGGGGGTTAGTCCATTTCTGATCATTCTAGATTCCCCAAATCTAAATATGTCAAAATCATTTTTCAGAACACATGTATTTTGACATAGGAAATTGTATTTCTTTATGAAGCTGCCCTTCTTATAAAGAAAACACTTGATTTCTCTGAACCTTGTTGTCTGCTACTACACAAATTTTCTTATAACTTGCTTATTTATTCTTGGATTACCTTGAGATGTGCTACACAAACTTTCTGTTATATTAATGAAACTATTGTCAGATCAGATTTATGATCAAAATTGTGATTTATTGACAATAATTTTATACAATTTGTTACCAATTTTTAGACACTGAATTTAGAGCCCCGTAGCTCATGATCTACTAAAAAAATCTGATTTGAAAACAAATGTTTTAACATATCATCATGAGCTACAAATTCATATTTGATAATCATACCTCAAAATAAATAAGAAAGCCATCGCACATTAAAATATAGCATTAAAATCCCGTACGGCCAACATTTCCATGACAATCAGTAGCATGGCACCATAAAACTCTTTGTTGCACATAACTGTTATGGTTGTAGGTTGAGTGTGTGCATTTGACTTTAAATCCTTTATGTGTTTATGAAAATAGTGCTTCAGTGTAGCTTCTCCCGTTTAAGTGCCTATAGAACAGAATTCAGAATTTATGATCTTTTTTCTGGTGTCAAATAATGTCATTCTTCACTTTATATACTCTAGTGTTCAATCTTCTTCACAAGCAGGAATTTCTCGTCCTATCATTTTTATACATTTTCTGTTGTTTTTTTATCTCATCATGGTCTTAGTTTCCCTTCATAAGATATTATTATCGAAGGAAGAAAAAAACATTGTGCTCACGTATTATACCAAAAAAAATGTTTTTCAATTCTAAAGTGGACTGGCTTTTTTTTATTTTTATATTTAGGCAAATTAATGTAAAAATCTGCTATGTACAAGAAAACATATCTGACACAGCATATTATGTGTTCTCTTCTTATTGGGATAGGTTTAACTTCTCATCTATCTGCACTGCTTTTATGATCTGTCATTGTAGACATTATCTTTTGATTTTTCAACTGTGTATTTTTATTTATTAAAAAAAAAGAAAAATTCCACTTTACATTTCTTATTTATTGCATGCATGCAAGGATTTCCAAAAAATATTTGGATTAATTTGGTAAAAAGGAAAAATCCATCAGTTTTGTAAATTTCAGTTGTGTTTTTCTGTGTTAATGCTTTTATGCATCACTCAATAACAAAACTTTACAGTAGGGATTCACTATAGTTTGTTTTGGTATATTATTCAGCAAATAAAATTTTCTATGTATTTTCTTATATGGCTGATGTTTTGTTATATAGTTAAACATTTGTCAGCTTTCATTATTTGTTATTGGGATTTTTTTTACTTCAATGTTTCCCAACACCGGTTCTACAGCACCAAGGAATTCTTCATATACCATTACCAGGAGTTCTTGAGAAGTCATGTTATACATGAAAACTGTATAAAAATATCCCTTGAAATATCAATTCAAATGTCAAGTCAGCCCTATTGTATCGCTCTGAAACATGGAGAACAACATTTTCAACAACTAAAAAGCTACAGACTTTGATAAATGGGTGCTTGTATAGAACAGAACAATTGAAACAGTATGACAAGATCATTAATGTGGAACTGATGAAAAGAAACAGATAAATGTCAATGGAACAAGGGATGTGAAGAAGACACTGGAGATAGATAGGACACACCAGTGAGGAAACCTGTTGATAACATTACAAGGCAGTCCTTGTTCTGGAATCCTCAGGGTAAGGGAGGTGGAGGGAGACCTAGAGACAGATAGGAAGATGATGAGGAAGAAATGAAAAGACCTGGCATAAGTGGTGCCGACGGCCTAATCTCCTTGGAGAGCTGAAGGTGGTGATGATGATGTCTTTGTCAGAGCAAATATTACTAGCAAAGGTAAAGGTGAAGGATCCCGTTACACGCCCATTAAATTACTAGCAAAGGAAGAAATAATTTACTGTCCCTTGGTCAACTCCGCGTGTGTTTGTAAACAATGTGGCCAAGAATTCCTGTGCAAAACAAAACAACAGTGCAAAACAAAACAAAAGCCCGATATTGAAGTTCTTAACAAATAAATGTTCCTTTATCGTAATTTAGCATTAGTTGAATGGCTCATCTGCTATCATCCTTTTCAGGCAGGTAAACATTTTTAGTGATAGGGATATCGCTGATTTATGACAAGTTGTTTTATGGGTTATGAGATGTTACAGACCTAATAACAAAATGGTTCCAACCAGTGCACTACAGGAACAGAATTCATAACCTTCGGCATTTTCTGAGGGAGACTGAGCATCTATGGGTTTGTCCAGAGTGCAGTGATGTCGATTCTGATTAATAATAACAACAACGGCTCCAATATGTTCAAATAAAGAAGGGTTAATGCAGTAAAACTGGCTCTAGAAAATAAAGATAGCTACTTTTATAAATATTTTTCCTAGCAACAGTTTAGGAAACTTAGGAAAATGTAAAAATCAAACTATCATATTTTGATATTCGTGTGAAAATTGATTATCTTTTAAGATAATGACTGCTGCTTTAAGTGGCTATCCTTCAGCCTTGTTTATAGTAATTGCAAATGCAAGCTGCACAAAATATTGTATTCCTGATGGTTCAACTGGAAGAGTGATTTCATTCTGCTTCCGAGTTTTTTCTAGAAGTAAATTAACAAGACAAATTTTCTCATTCGACCTGGCGCACCAAGAAAGAATAGTCCACCATCCAATAAGAATCCACCCATTCTCCCTTCCCCCCCCCCCCCCCCCCCCCCCCCCCCCCCCCCCCCCCCCCCCTCTCCCCCCCCCCCCCCCCCCCCCCCCCCCCCACAACCCCCCCCCCCCCCTCCCCCCAACCCCCCCCTCCCCCCCCCCCCCCCCACTTTTTTTTTTTTTTTTTTACTACTTTTGTTCTTAGCACGCCCAGTTCAAAGATAGACATTGTTTCTTGAATCTAGACACTTATTTTCTGTGATATTTTTCTTGATTGTGTATATTCTATGTGCTGCACTGTAATATTCCTCTCGATGATGTATTTAATATTTTAATTATAATTCAGATTGCTTTGTCGTTTTGAAGCTCTGCTGTGTTTATACTTGCATACATTTAATATTCGTTGGAGGTTTATTTATGTCAGTCTGTGTCTTTCTGTGGAAGTTTACTGCAGTAGTACTATTGGAAGGGCAAGCCAGTTCCTCTGTAAAATTTGGCGAGCATCGTTATTTTAAAATGTTTATGTCATTTTGTCGTGGCACACTTTCTTCATCCAAGACAATTTCCGTCTGTTATATTACAGCATGTGTATAACATTAAAATATTCCCAATATAAAAGGTCGAGTGAATGTGTTGAGCTGTGTTCCACACAAAATACTGTTATTTCTTATGATGCAAACACAAAAGTAATTTCAATCTGCTTTCAAGTTGTAGCTAGAACCAAATTAATAAGACATATTTTACCCGTCCGACCAGGCGCACCAAGAAAGAATAGGCCACCATTTCCTTTTTTTTAACGTGTTTGCTACTTTTCTTCGTATCATGCCCTGTTCAAACTTAAATACTGTTGCTTGATGCAAACTGTGATATTTTTCTTATTGTGTATGTTCAGTATGCTGTACTGCATTATTCCACTCGAATATGTTTTTACATTTTAATTATTATTGTGTATACTGGCATGCTTTCAATAATGGTTGGAAGTTTGTTATGTAAATCTGTTTCTTTCTGGGGAAGTCTGCTACAGCAGAACTACTGGAAAAGCCAGTGAGAGGGCCTGCAAAGTTTTGTGAGCATCGTTATTTTTAAATGTTTTGTTTATTCCAGCCATCGTTTTGGCGAGGCTCGCTTAGTTCAGCCTAGACACAGGGTCCATCAGTTTTATTATGATGCATGTTCAAAATGAAATAACTATATCTCTAACTTTTAAATAACATTTTGTATCCTTTTGGTGAAGCATGCACTATTCAACCTGGACACAGGGTCCATTGGTTATATTAGGGTACATGTATTTTTGGGCGCTTTTTTTTTTCCTCGCATGAGGTCGCATATTTTTTTCCTCGCATGAGGTCGCTTATTTTTTGCCTTGCATGAGGTTGCATGGCACACGCTTAACCCGGCCCTGGTCAAGACCCATGTCCCAACACAAGAAGACCCAATGACATCATGTGTCACTGTAGTGATCTTCTGTGTTCTCACACAAAGGACCTAAGAATGCACTTTGTTAAATTAAGTTTAAATTAAAATCTGCTTTCTAAAATTAATTCTATTAAATTTATATAGTCAAATCAGCAGAAATGCTAAACAAAACTAAACTTTTAAAAAAATGCTTACTTAAAGTATAATAATAATAATAATAAATTCTTTAAGCACCAAACACGGCGCATAAGGCAGAAATCAGTGCTCTCCAGGTTGTTCGTTGTGACGCCACTCCTCTTAGCTCTTGCACATTATTTAGGCCCAACGTTCTTCCTTCTCTTATTATTGTTCTTCTGAGTGTTTCTTTTGGTCTTCCCTTTTTCCTCTTACCCTCAGGAACCCAAGTGAGCGCCTGTAGTGGTATTCTGTTGTTTTGCATTCGTAGGACATAACCGATATATGACCATCGTCTTTTCCTTATATAGTCGGAGACATATTTCTGCCTAGAGTCTTCTCTTATTTGTATAAGTGGATAATAAATAATTTTAAATTGCGTTGTAAAATATTAAAGATTGGTTTCATTAATTGCAAAAATATGACTGTTTTTATCATTTTGATTACTTCCCTTGACTTCTTGCTCGAATTTATGTCCCTCGATTCAGTCGTTAAGGGTATTATTTTGTTTCATCAAAACCAAAATGATCTGATCAACAATTACTTAACGGTGTTGCCCAGGAGAACCTAAAGAGTAACTGTACCTAATTTCAAGAAGAAATTTCAAGGCATAAAAATGTGTACAAAGTACCAGCAAACCAACCTACACTGCCTTTTATATATTAGATAATACACAGACAACTGGCAGATTTGGCAAAAGAAAAGTCTGGCGATGACAGCTGAGTTTCAGAGATGTTTGCAAGACAGACATGATACCCCCTACAGCATCACCTCAGATTGGTTGAAAAGAGGCTCATACAAGCAGAAAAAAAGAACTTGTCGAAAAAAGCAGCTGAGGGTTATGACCTCAAAGGTGCATCATCCCCATAGTCAGTTATGACTGGAGGAGGCTACTGAATACACTAAAGATTACTTTGAAAAATTCTTTGTGTCTCAGTGTATTCAACCACTGGTTCTGTTCCAGTGATGACTGTAATTGCTTCATTTCTCACTAAGTCATATTTGTTACACTTCGCAGGTGGGCGATATTTGTTTCCTACTCCTTTAGTCATTTGGATGACTACAAAGGCGGCCGGCATGATGCTGACCCCATCACCCCTAGCTTGCGAAATGGTCAAGAAAATATGGGCCTAACACCATATTCCCAATATGCCTGAATGGGCATGTAACGGGATCTTTTACCTATGTTACCTTTTTAGCTCCTTGACGAGCTAAAGGTAGTGACTGATTGATTGACCGGGGACAGGACTTTGTTGAGAGACATGATTACCCTGCCGGCTGGCAAGATGCATGAAGAAGATGAATTCTTGTTTCCATCTGTCAAACTTTCTTTCTATTTGTAATAGAAGAATTGCTGAGACATTTTAACTCTTTTCCATGTGTTAACTCATCATTACGAACTTCTCTTTCATTGTGTTTTACTTATTTTTTTCCCATGTTTATATCCCTGTCATGCTCTAGATAACTTGTGGAGTAATCTTACCTTAGTGTTCCTATAATTAAGATCAGCTGAGTTTAGAACACTCATTACACTTGCGTCAGAAATCCTTGACCTTCTTGGCATGGACCTTCAATATCATGTTAACTGATAGTTGTTCAGCTGTCATGTATATTCCTCAATTGCTTTGCCATCTTTTTAACACATTTATTACTTCATCTGTCCTTCCAGTTTTCTGAACACATTCGTTACTTCATCTGTCCTTCCAGTTTTCTGAACACATTCATTACTTCATCTGTCTTATGATCCATGTTATTTTACTTTCGTCAATTCTTCACCCCTGCCGTCTGCTAGTCCAATCTATGAATCAAAAATCCCCCCCGCCCCCCCGGACTTTTCTTTTCTCATTATGGTCACGCACACATTTCTTGTAGTTTGCCATAAAACTAAATAATCCACTAAGAGTTTTGTCCATCCATTCTAACTTGTTTCCAGTTAGACTTGGATGCTCAGCTAAATCTCTGAGCCAGGTGTTTTGTTAACACATTTATAAACAACATAATCAAATGCTTGAAATATGCATGAACTTGCTGCCACTTACATTTTAGATGATGCTAAACTGCAAAAGAAAGATAAATCCAGAGTATTGTTATATTTAATGAAGCAATCTCATATGGCAACAATACACAGCAATCATAAAACACAAACACAGTCAAATATGGTCCATAAAATTTAATCAATGATATTAACAAACCACAACCAGATATTTGTTAACAGAATCAGTTAACAGATCTATTTGTGCCACATAAAAATAATACATTTAAAGATTGTCAACGCTAATGAGATTTTTATACTTTGAACATCTTCAATCTGGGATTAAAGGTGGAGAAACTTAGTTCCAGCTTTCATCTGGGGTGGACCAGTTAGCAGCACTCTCAACAACAGCAGTGGTAGTGGGTTCAGCAGACCAGTCATCCATTTGTGGGATGGCCCACTCCTCAGCTGCGGCTGGGAATGTCTGTGGTTGAAGGCTGACAGCCTGGACAGGAACTTCTGCCGCCCAGTCACCAACATCAGGAGCTCCAACAATGCCTGAATACAGAGAAAAATGAATGATACAACATGGGTTACTGTATGGTTCACAAATATAGCATAACTAAGCATTTTGACAAACATAATATTCAGAAGAATTCACAGCTAATTCATAATGCTAGTACTAATGAATCACATTGAGAAAACCTGTTGACAGCATTACTAGACAATCCCAGTTCTGGAATCCCAAAGTACACTTGGAAAAGAGAACTGGAGACAGACATGAAGTCATATCTGTCAACCTCCTGAGAAGAAAAACTGTACGCCGGACCAGTAAAAACAAGTACAAACACCCAAAAAACCTTACGCAAAAAATTTGTTAATATATTATATGCAAAATGGTTTTTAAATGACATATACAAATTAATTAACATTTGAAGTAGTGCGGTATAAAACATACTAATAAAGTCTCATGCTGTTCTTTATTAGAAATGCTGTGAGTGAAAATAATTTAAAATGTGTTTTATATCCCTTAAAGTTATCACTGCATTCATAACATGGTGATGTTTGGTTAGTTTTGTAAACTGCACCAGAAAATCAATAACTTTATAACAGATGTCAGGTTTTAACTATAACTGTGGTGATGATATACATAGGCCCTATAAATACTAATGTAATAAAAATGAAGATAAAACACTGCCATGTTTAAAAGCAAAAATATCTTAGTAGTTGTAAATTGATGTACTCTGAGAATGCTCAGCACTACTATTACTTCAATGAAAAAATGTTATTTAAAATGCTGGTTTTTAAATTAACTCTATTCGTTTCTATCCTTATAAAACCCAACAAATTTGGCAGGTAAATTCCGAAGCCGCTGAAAGAACCTAAAAAAAATTAATATCGTTATTTTATAATAAAATACTGCATAAAATATATTTAAAACGTACAAACTTTCTTTTAAAACAAGTTTTATAAGAAAATAATCAACATTGAAAACGAGAGTGAAGAACGAAAACACTCTATGCCATTTTTAAACGTGGTCTGAGTTTCTTCTTCTTCTTCTTCCTCGTTCGCCCTGAAAAGGACGGTGGTTGCGTTGTGTCTGTTTACGCTGTAGCTGTGATATCTGCACCTTTCGGTCGACACATCCGACTTCAGCACAGCAATTTTTGGGACCGGGTGTGCCTTCCCTCTTCAATCCGTACTCGCTCAGCCAGACTGCACTGCTGCAGACTGTTTCCAGGACCACCACGTGGAGCTGGAGTACGGTCTTGGTCAGCTCTGGTTCGCTGACCCTGATGCAAGCAGTCAAGCTATGGGTCGCTGACTGCATTCTCTATTGCTGCATCTTTTGGTCCCGGTCTGAGTTTGATTTCTTTGTCTCTGCAAAAAAATTTAAAACATGAGTTCTGGCGATGATTTACATTATGAATGCAGCACTGATTCTGCAGAGGATGATGTCTGGGAGCCTGAAACATCAGATTCAGACATGGATGTTGAACAATGAAAATAGTGTCCCCGATGACCCAATTTGTGAAGCCGGTATGGCAAGGTAAGCTGCGAGAACCAGTGATGACGCGATTGCGTCAAGAATTGTTATGGAATGTGGTAGTGTAGTGACCTAGATTTTAAAAAATTACCACTTAAATAGTAACTGTAACCTATTTTCTATTAAAATTGATAATGATTTTAACATTTATGGTGAACAATTATTTTTTAAGCTTACCCGTCCATAGTAACGGTTGCTAAGGAAATGTATATTTGCAAAACAAACAGATACAGAGTAAAAAAATATAATAAAACAGCTTGGAAAGTGATCAAAGTTATATTTTGTTTGAAGGAATAATGTTTAAAGATATAGGTTCCAATTTATTATTATCATTTTAATTTTAAAGAATACATTATAATGCATAACGTGGGGTCCAAATGGGGCAGTGATGCGCAATACAAGACTCAACATGTCTCTTAGCCTCTCCTGCCCAAGTCTACCTCACCTACTCGTGGCAGACCCCGTTGTACCCAGTAATCTTGCCGAAGGTTGGGTATTAACCCCAGCGGGAGGCAAGATGGGACAGCAAACGAGGTAAAGGCGAAGTCAAATCCCCCAGCCAGAGGGGGAGGCATGAGCACACTCTGCCTTAAGAAACAGGTGCTGAAGTCAGAGGTACCAGGCCAGGAGGCGCACCAGCAACCATGGTACCATGCAACCCACCTTGGTTTGATATGTCTACACAACAGATGTAAAAAAATTATCGTTATGGTGCTCGCCCTGTGAAGTCCCTCCAGGCAGGAGCAGTGCCGGATTCTGAGCCTCGACAGAATCCACCCTCAGCTACTGGAGGTCCCCTTAGTCTGCCGAGTGGAGCCAGGAGGCGGAAGGGGAAAGTAACTGGCCAACCAGATAAGACGACGACCCCTCTGAATGTCATGCATTGGAATACAGAGGGAGTCAACAACAAAAAGACTGAACTAGAGAATACCCTATTTCAGAAAGAAATTAGCATATGTTGCATACAAGAAACCCACCTACAGGAAGGAAAAAATTTTAAGATACGGGGCTATCAATGCTTCAGAGTTGACAGAAAAGATCGGAAGAAGGGTGGCGTACTAACACTGATAAGGAATAACCTCAACGCTGTAGAATTCAAGACATATAAAGAAGGTGCAGAATACCAAGTAATCCATCTTAAACATAACACTCTGGAACTAGATCTCCTAAACTTCTACTGCCCCAGTGACATACCACTGAACATGGCTAGTATAGACGTCCCCAGTGGCAACTTCTTAGCGGTGGGAGACTTCAACAGCCATTCCCAAAGCTGGGGATACAACCAGCTAGATAGAAGGGGCTAAGAGATAGAAAACTGGCAAGACGATAATAACCTAACCCTTCTAAACAACCCTAATGATCCTCCAACCTTTTACTCCAGAAGATGGCATAGCACCTCTACCCCAGACCTGGCACTCTGCACACCTGATCTGGCCGGGATAGTGGAAAGGGAAATAGGAGAACAACTCGGTGGAAGTGATCATCGCCCTGTATTCATCAAAATTAATAGAACAATTAATACAAGTCCAAGTCAGCCAAGATGGAATTATAAAAAAGCAAATTGGTCCATTTACCAACACAGAGCAAATCTGCTTACAAAAGATATTATGGTACTAGACAGAGACATTAACAGAGTCATCGGGGATTTTAATAATGGAGTACTCAAAGGAGACAATACTGAGAGGAGCGAGGAAGAACTATGTACCATACTGGTCCAACACACTACAAAACCTACAAGAAGAAATGAACAAAGCAAGGAAGAAATGAACGAAGCAAGGCACACTACAGAGGTACAACCATCCCAACAGAACCATTTCATGCTACAAAAGGCAAAAGCAAAATTCGTCAAAGGAAAACTAGAAGCCCAGAGAAGCTGGAAGGAAATAACCTATAAACTAAACCTTGAAAATGAAGGGAGAAAGTTGTGGAAACTCACTAAACAATTGAATGACGATAACAATTCTCAACGACAAACAATTACACTAGACGATGCAGGTAAACTATATACCGGCAAACAAGCAGCAGACATATTTGCGGAATCCTACAGAAATGAAAGTAACATCTCCGTCAATTTACGCAGACAACGAGACATTCGTCAAGAAATAATCCACACTAGAATTAATGAAAACAGTCCGGACGTTATGTCCAAACCATTCACTATGGAAGAGTTAAAAACAGCCTTGTGGAAACTTAAAGACAGGAAATCACCAGGCCTGGATGGTATAACCAACGAAATGCTAAAACACCTAGGATATACAGCAATGAGCAAACTGTTGCAAATATACAACTACAGTTGGATGACAGGCAGTGTGCCACAGACATGGAGAGCGGCGCTCATGTGTCCCATCATAAAGAAAGGAAAAGACAACAGGAAGGCCACCAGCTACAGACCAATAAGCCTAACTAGCTGTGTATGTAAGACAATGGAGAGAATGATCAACAGAAGATTGAAATGGTACTTGGAATCCAAGAAAATTTTAGTGCCAGAACAAGCAGGGTTTAGAGAGTGCAGCAGCACAGAAGACCAAATCACTTACCTGTCCCAGATCGTTGAAGATGCCTTTTAAGAAAAGAAAAAAGTCTTTACCCTATGGATAGATCTCCAAAAAGCTTTTGACAAAGTATGGAAAGACGGGTTAATAGTAAAACTGCAAAGAAACGGAATCTCTGATTCATGCTATACAGAGCTTCTACAAGTCTTGCAGAAATTATGTGAGGACAGCAAACCATAAGTCAGAAGAGTTCAGGACCACCACTGGTGTAAGGCAAGGTGATATCCTATCACCTTACCTCTTCATACTCCTTATGGACGATGTCATCAAGGCATGTAAGGAGAGAACAAGAAAGTATTCAGTGGGGTACTGGAAGATGAGACAGGTCTATATTTCGGAGCTGGCATTTGCTGATGATGTTGCCCTGATTGCTAAATCAGAGGCACATCTCCAATCCAACCTGCAAGTCTGGAAGGAAGAGCTGGAGAAGAGAGGGATGGTCATAAGCAGCTCTAAAACAAAATCCATGGTGATATCACGAGAAGAAAGAAAACATCAGATTAAGTTGGGAGAACAGGTCCTGGAGCAGGTCGACCACTTTAAATATCTCGGAGCTATTATAGACCGAAAGGGAGGCATCAAAGAAGAGTTGGCCACTCGGAAAGCAGCGGCTGGGAGACTTTTTCAGGCCATAAATCGTGGATTCCTCAGCAAGAAAGAGGTTGGTAAGAAAACGAAGATGGCTGTATACCGCTCCACCTATGTCCCAGTCTTGACATATGGATGCGAGTCGTGGGCAATGACTACAACCCACAAAAGCCAGATCCAAACCTCAGAAATGAGGTATCTGAGGAAAGTGGTTGAAGTAACAAGAAGAGACATGGTCCGCAACCAGACGATCCGTCAAGGCCTAAAATCCCATCCGCTGCAGACCCAAATAGAACAGTCCCAACTAAGATGGTTTGGCCATGTCTGCAGAATGGGAGAAGATCGGCTACCACGACAAGCATGGGAAACAAAGAGCCAGGGATCCAGACCTCCAGGACGACCCAGAGTCCGCTGGGAGGACAACATTAGACAATCTTTGAAGGACCGAGGACTAGAATGGAACCAGGCCAGGAAGAAGACAGCTGATAGAATGGTCTGGCGCTCTCTCTTCCAAACCTCTACACCTCACGGTAGAAGGGGAACGACTAAGTAAGTAAGTAAGTAAGAAACGGAATCAAGGGTTATATGAGAAAATGGATCCAGTCGTTCCTACACAATCGGAAAGCAAGAGTCACTATGGAAGGCCACAACAGCAAGAAAATCCTCCTAAAACATGGAGTTCCTCAAGGCTCAGTATTGTCTCCCACCCTGTTCCCTGTGTTCATCAATGACCTCATGCACGATCTGCCACAAGGTGTGAGAGCTGCCCTATACGCTGATGACTTGGTGGTGTGGTGTGTAGAAGAACATCTAACTCGCTAATAAGCGAATACAAAGGGCAGCAGACAACATAGCAGCATGGGCAGAGAAATGGATGGTGCAAATCAACGCTGAAAAATCCTCAACAACACTTTTCACGCTCTCAAATGAAGACAAAGCAGGAGAGATACGACTTGGAAATATACATGACCAAACAGATGAGGAACCGGTGTACTTGGGCATTACATTAGATAAGAGAATGACATGGAGGTACCACATCGAGAGAACAGAGGCCAAAGCAAGAAGAAAACTTGCCATTCTGAGGAAAATAGCTGAATCAAGTTGAGGAGCTAACGAAACAACACTAACGAAAGTTTATACAGGTGCAATAAGACCAGTATTAGAGTACGGATCAGCAGCATGGTCTACAGCAGCCAAATCACACCTACAAGCCTTGGATAAGGTACAAAATCAAGCGCTTCGGTTGATACGGGTGCCATGAAGACCACACCAATAAACGAAATGGAAAAAATCACAGGCATTCCACCTTTATTCTACAGACGAGACACTAAGACCCTGATCCAGCACATCCAATGAAAACTAGATTTAGAGATTTAGCCAGTGGGAGGTTGAAGAGAAGCAGTTTTGTGTATCGGTCCAAAAAACTAATTAGAACATACAAGGATGAACTACCAGACACCACTAAGGAAATAATTCCCACACTCCTCCCAACCCCATGGGAACATCATCAAAATTTCAGCATTAAGACCTCCATAACTACCACCTGCCCCATGGTAGAGCTAAATACTCTCCAAAGGAAAACAGCAGCATGTGACATGATTGAAGAACTATACCCCAGAGAAGCATGGATCCAAGTATATACTGATGGATCTGCAACCAAAGCAGTGAAGAACGGAGGCGCAGGAGTTTATGTGGTCTATCCAGACAAAGAAAACGAATCCACCTGTTCACCTACTGGAATATTCTGTTCAAACTACTCTGCTGAAGTACAGGCCTTAACTCTTTAAGTCCCAATCGACTTTATATATCCTCAGGGGTTAGACGCGCTTGGCCCAATCAACTTTATAAAGCGTTTAGTATATGTGCCTCTGTTTGAGACTGTTTCTAATTATAACTACCCACAAACCACCCAAAACGTCATTTCGGACTGCAAGTACATTCTTTTAAATACCACATGTGTTTAAGAGTGAACGTGTTTCTGTTTTGAGATATTCATTTAAAAATGCACCGGGGTGGCCATTTTTGCTTGGGCCAAACCAACTTTTTTGCTTGGGACTGAAAGAGTTAAGCATTGCTGCAGGAATAATAAATAACACAATAAGCCAATGTCAGCAGGTTGTATTCCTTACCGATGCAATGTCAGTTCTGCAAGCCCTCAACAGTGATAAACTGCCAGAATTGAAGAAAGCCCTATGCGAAGTAAATATCAAAAGAAGGGTAGTGCTACAGTGGATACCATCACACTGTGGCATACCAGGAAATGAGAGAGCAGATACGTTAGCAAAAGAGGGAGCAACACGGGAACAAAAAGAACAAACAATCACCTTCCAGGAAAAGAAGACCCTTATCAAGGCCATCAGGAAAATTGACCAACAAAGAGACAACTATCACTATCTTGATCGAGCAAAACAGGTGATCCTGTTCCGCATTAGAACAGGACATAACAGACTGAACAGTCACTTATACAGACTGAGATTGGTCCCATCATCCCTATGTACGTGTGGACAGGCAGCACAGACAGCTAAACACATCCTGCAAGACTGCCACATGCTTAGTCAATTGCGGACTGAACATTGGCCCACAGAGACGCACATCCACACAAAGCTGTTTGGGAGTCTTGACGAACTTTCAACCACAGCAACATACATCCAGAGAACCGGACTTCTTGTGTAGACATTACTAAACAACAGCGAATGAGAAGAAGAAGAATGCATAATGTGCTATTTTAAAATATTACACTTAGTTTCTCAAACTTTAACTAACAGTTTGTTAAATTTGTTCATTACAGACCCAAAGGCTATAATGACTTGGATGCTGGAGCCCCTATGTCAATTCCAAAGTTTTTGCCCTGTCGAAAGCCTGGGGTTCATCTGAAGGAGGAAATTCTAACAAGAGAAGATGTCCGAGAATTTTTAAGGCCTGTGGATTTTATCAAGTTGTTTTTTACTGTTGATCATGTATCGTATTTATGTTTATATACAAACAAATATGCCATGATGTATGGTCCATCAAAGCCATCAGTTTACAGGGGATGGATGGATGTAACGGTTGAAGAATTTTATAAGTTTCTGGGACTTCTTATGTGCATGGGTATTGTACAAATACCAGGTGTGCAGAAATATTAGTCTACATCTTCCTTGTACCATGGATTGTGGGCTAGGTCTTTCATGACAAAAAAGCAATTTTTACAGATAATGTCATTTCTAAAAGTTTCCAACTTTGAGACTGAAAATTAAACTGATAAGCTAAGTAAAGTAAGCTTTCTGTTTGATTATATTCATAGAAAATGCCAGAAGCTTTATCAGCCTCGACAACACCTTTCCATCGATGAAAGGATGGTTCGAAATAAAGGCAGGTATCCATTTAGGCAGTATATTAGAGATAAGCCAACTAAATGGGGAATGAAATTATGGATCCCTGCTGAAGCTGAAACAGGATACACATATGATTTTGAAACTTACCTTGGTAAGGGTACCCAAGGTTCACCATTTGGTTTGGCTTATGATGTAGTTATGAGACTAATAAAGTCTCTTATTAATCAAGGTTATCACTTATTTTTTGATAATTTTTACACTAGTGTACAGCTTCTAAAAGATCTTTTAAAGAAAGGTGTTTGTATATGTGGAACTATTATCAAAAATAGAAAAGGTTTTCCAAAATCTTTAAAAGAAATAAAATCATTTGAAAAAAAATTAGCTCACAGTAACATGCGCTGGGTCAGAGATGAAGATTTTAACAATGCAATGGAGAGATAATAAAACAGTTTCTATCATGTCTAATTTTATGACAGCTAATGGATATTCAGAAGCCACTAGAAGAACAAAAGTCAATGGGGAATTTAGAGAGTTAAATGTTAAGCAGCCTAATGTAGTGAAACAATATCATACCTGTCAACCTGTACGAATTTTTCGTACAATGTACGGATTTTTGATACTTTTAGCAGTGTACGGCCGTACAGACTCGTTGTACGGATTTTTCTCCCCCCTCCAAAAAAAAATTTTTTTTTTTTAAAATTCTAAATATATTTTCCAACCCAAGTTTTTAAAAATTTTAAATCAGAAAATATTTTCTTGCCCAGGTTTTTTTTTAACCAATTTTTTTATATTTTTAATTCCGGAAATCTCGGCTTTCGTTTTTAAACTGAGGTCTCTCCCAGCAACCAATCAAATCCTTTTATACCCAACAATTCGGCAAACACTTTGAATTCGGCCTCATTCGCTTTCAGTTTTCAGCGTGACATGACGTATTTTTAAAGTTACCTGTTATCAACGACGACGCTTGATTGCCACCACACTTCGACGCCATTTTGTTTAAAAAAGCTAAGTAACTTGGTTAAATATTGCTGTTGTTTTGGCTTTGTTGCAATTTAATCGCTGCCTTAATCTTTCCAGTTAGGCCTATATCTTGCCCTTCAATATATTTCCGATAAATTGTCATAATATTCTGTGTAGGCCCTACATAACTAGAAAAAAAAAGTTTGTTTGCATTGAGTAGGCCTACTTTATGCCAGCGCTCGAGATTTGCGCTTTATTTTTTAATAAAGTGGCAATCTGTTATCACTGGTCTAGGCTACCAACTCTTAAATAATAATTTTGTAAATTTTTGGTGGTACGTTTTTTCTTCCTAGATTTGATATTCTGTTCATAATTTTGTTTTATTTTTTTGTTGTTGTTGTTGCTGTTAGCCATTTGCTTTGTTCGTTGTATTTTTTAATCATTCTCTTCGTCTACAAAGATTATTAGTTGAAATATTTCATCCACTGAATGATGGCTGAGCCTAATTCAAAGAAACAAAAGCTGACTGCGAAAGATCATTTTTAATGATGAAAAAAATCCACACAGACTGCAGGAGGTCCATGAATGCGGACACACTCACTTCTATTTTACAATGTAAGATTAACATTGATACATGCTGTGCAGACTTTAAGCCCACAAATGCAATTCTGCAAAGGGCTAAAAGTGCATGTGTTGATTATAATACAAAACACTGTACATCGAAAGAATAGTGTACCTCATGATCACTAAGTTTTTTATATGTAAAAAACAGCATGAGACTATTAGCATGTTTTATATCACAATAATTCAAATGCTAATAGATTTGTATATGTCATTTCTCATTTTAAAACTGTATTGCGTATAATTTATTAAAATATTTTTTGCGTAAGGATTTTTGGGTGTTTGTAAGGATTTTTTTATCCGGCGTACAAATTTTTGTCTCAGGAGGTTGACAGGTATGCAATATAATACTTATATGGGTGGGGTAGATAAAAGTCACCAATTAATTAATTAAATTTAATATTCTTAGGAAAACAAACAAATATTGGAAAACCTTCTTCTACCATTTTCTTAACGTTGCCAGGGTTAACATCTATATAATTTTTCAAGAGTGGAGAAAGGATCATCCTGATGTTGAAGAACTAGATAGACCGAATCGTTACCTTCAAACAGATTTTATGGAGGAACTTATTAGGGAGCTGGGTGGACTAAAAAAACATCAGAATATTCCTTCTGCACATAATGCCATAAAAACTAAAATCAGCACCACACACTCAATAATACCAGAACATACTGCTACAAGGAAAAATTGTAAACATTGTTGGGCAACTCAAGGTGTTGAAAGAACACAAACAAAATGTAGTACATGCAACACCTTTCTTTGTTTCATGAAAAACAGAAACTGCCTATTTGAATACCATAAGTCCTAAAACAATCTTTGTTTCTTGATTCAGCTAATATGATTTACTAGTTGATATCACTTTTTTCCCACAAATCTCAGTTTACTTTTTAAAATTATACATTTCCACTTATTGCCCCATTCTGTGTGCCAATTTTAATTTTTTTATTTACTGTCAAAATCTCTAAGTTTTGTTTTAAATTTTTACATACTTGGATAATCTTTTAAATAAATGTCAATTTGTTGTATTATTTTAATTACATAGGTTTTTTCATTCTTTAATATCTCAGTTTATTTACATTTTTGTCAGATTATGCAATCATTTCGACCTTGGATAATTACATTGTAAAAGATTATTGCTATAAATGTCACAGATACACAGTTTATTAACTTTCAAACATATCTATGTATAATGTACATTAGTTTCATACATTTTTCAAGATTTTAAGTGTTATTTTGTGACATCATCATAATCATGTTCAGATGCTCAGTTGTTCCCCTTTTCTACCTAACACATTAATTAATTTTTTTATTAATGAATTTATGATAATATTTGTCTGATTTTCACAAATCATATACACCTGAAAGTACTTTTAAATAAAAGCCACTGTTTTGTGCATCTTGCATTTGCTAGTATTTTTCCTTCATTGAATATTTCAGTGTATGGAAATTTTTGTTATTTTTCATGCATCATATTCGGTAATTAATTTGTTGCTACTCAACAAAGTTAAACAAAATCCCAAAATAACTACTACTGTACTAAAGTCCATTCATTTCCAAACACACTGATATATAATGTGTATAGGTTTAACATATTTAACAATATTCTACATGTTTTTACAAAGTGTCACCTGAAACCTACTCAAAAAACCTTCAAAAGTCAAGAATTGAATAGAGTTAAGGAATTCATTCCTTGCATAACATACTGTGGCTACTAAGTTGCCCTCTGACCCTATGAGATTTCATTTTTTTGAATTGGGCTTAACCATTACTTGATGGATGAATTCTTTCAAATAGGCCTAATGATCGTAGGAGGGGGAAAACCTAACACAAATTTACAAAATTATTATTAAAAGTTCATACACCAGTGGTAATAGATCTCTGTTTTATTGAACATAAACAAATCAATGAATCTCGACCGCGGATATAAAGTACTGTATGGATTTACGGCTGAATTGAAGGACAGTGGGCCAATTGTGTGATAAAGCCTTAAAAAAAGAAATCAGAAATGCAGTAAAAAGGAATACAGGTTAGGTTTAGGAATCCAAAACCTAACCTAATCCTAACCCTATCGACATCGGCGGCTTATTTGAATGACATTTAATATTGTTAGGTTTTTTTTTTTTTGTTTAAAAAAAAAAAAAAGCTTATTTTTTTCGATTGTTTTCCTCGAGAAAATCCGTACAATGACCGTTGTACGGGTGTACACTGCTAAAAGTATCCAAAAAAAACATACAACTTGACAGGTATGTGAAGTAGACATGGAAAGACCTTGACCCGATTCTTTTTAGTTCATAAATACACATAATAAAACAGAGCTCAATATGTGAATAAAGGTTTCTCATGAAGGAGACAGATACTTAGAAAAATGGACCCCTGATAGGGCCAGAGAATTGTGAAATGGACGGAAACCGCTAAGCATAGAACAGAATGTGTGGGCAGCATTGATAATAACAGTTGACAACGATACTTATCATCATTTTGATTTATGTTCCTTACAGACTGGTTCCTTACACTGGTCTACTTGCAGGAAGGCTGAACCAAGCATTTACATGCTCCTGCACTAGTGGTTTCTGTAGAAATTAGTTTGACATGATGTGGTTACCAGCCACATGCACCTCATATTAGTTGCCTCGTACAACATGCCAGAGGAAGCAGTATTCCTATCCTTGATACCTGGAACCACACTGGGGCAAAGATACTTATATCGTGTGATTAAAATTGGTCACATGACTGCTTTCTGAGTCATTGCTAGCACAAGACATATCTTTCAGAGATCTCTGTTACAGTAAAAAAATATTAAAATGTGAAACGTTTTGTAAAATGTTTGGCACATTTGAAAATTTTATGCAAGAGATGTTAATTTCTGAGAAAAATGGGGTTTGAAGGTTGGTGTGACATTGTTCTTTTTTTTTTTTTTTAATGAAAAGGTCAACGCTTTAAGATATATATTAAAAGTATGTAAGATCATTTCTGATAAACTTAAGCTATACCATTTGATATGCCAACAAGTTACCGATTTTGTCAGAAGACACAATATACAGTGACATGAAAAAAAAAGAGCGAGGAGAAGTTATATTCTGTCGTTTTGCTTATTTGACACACACACAAATACATGTGTAGAGATTGTCCTCAACTTATTTCTTCTTCTTCTTCTTCGTTCGCCCTGAAAAGGACGGTGGTTGCGTTGTGTCTGTTTACAACGTAGCTGTGATATCTGCACCTTTCGGTCGACACATCCGACTTCTGCATGGCATTTTTTAGGACCGGGTTTGCCTTCCCATTTCGATCCACACTCGCTCAGCCAGCCTGCACAGCTGCAGACTGTTTCCAGGACCACCACGTGGAGGTGGAGTGCGGTCTTGACCAGCTCTGGTTCGCTGGTCCTGACGCAGGCAGTCAAGCTATGAGTCGCTGACTGCGGTCTCTATTGCTGCGTCTTGAGGTCCCGTCCTCAACTTATGATGTAGGTGACTTACAACCACTCATGGTTATGACAGTTGTACCAGAAGTATTATACACTCATGCTTCATTACTTACTACAGTAATTTTATGTTATAATTTGTACATTGTATTATTTAACTTTAAAACAAAGAGCACAATTTTAAAAAATATAAAACAAAATAAAACAAAACATTTTATCATTCAGACATCTTACTTACTAACATATCCTTACAATTTATATAGTATATAGTGATTTCTGACTATCATTTCAACTTATGATGGAGCTGTCAGAAGTCGAGGACAATCAGAATTTACATTATACACATTGACTGACTTGTACATATGGTATTTGCTTTAGTTTTTTTTTCCGCTCAAAGTTTCTGCAGCATGAGGCAGCCAGCCCCACGCCCGACCCTCCTTAGTCCTTCACACCCTGGTAACATATGGCAAAGGAATGCATTAGAGACCCATGAAAGCCAACGCTTAGAGGAGATAGCACTTGATATGATTTTAATTCACAGCCATAAATATTATTAAAATATTTTAGCCACTGAGTTGAAACAAGACATCGTGTGACAAAAGGAGAAAGGACAGGAATAAACTATGAAATATACAACATAATAACTGAAGAGAAATCTCTAGCCTGCTCCTTCCATAAAGGAGAAGATACATAATGATAACAAAACTTGGTTCCCTGGATGAACAAATTATTGACAAATATTTACCAGCATCCCCAGGCCAATCTGGTTGTACTGGTGGAGTCTCCTCCTTTGCCCTCTCTAGGGCTTCCTTCTCCTCTTTCTCAACTTCCTCAGGATCACGGTAGAAAAACAGATCTGGCATGATTTCCCAAGGGTGGTCACGAGAAATGGTGCCTCGCAGCCGCAAGACTTCACGAGCAAGAAGCCACCACATCAGACCTATAGACTGTGCTCCCTGAAAAGAACATTGAGGAAAGCTACATAAATATCAGTGAATTAAAATTTTCCCATCCAGTAACACAGGACAAAGAACAAAACATGCTATTCCAATCCTGTGTCCCATCTGCTTAAGATAAAATTTGATTAATAATTTCTGTGACTGAATTCTTCCTGTTATTTATGGAATGTTTAGTAAAATGCTATTTATATCACATGTAAAGTAGCCATTACGTTAAGCTGTTGTAGTCCAATCTGGCAAACAGATGGTTGTGTACAGGCTTCACTCTGCAAGATTGGGCTTTATGGAACTGGCAAGGCAGGGTTGCAAAAAAAAAAAAAAAAAGGTACTTGCAATAGTATGGACTAGATTATGTCAATTTACACTGGTTAGGAAAAGGTTAAAGTTCCATATTTCTTCCTTAACAACTTGTTGAATTTGCTGAAGTAACTAATTTTTCCCTAATTGTGGGGGGGGGGAGGGGGGGGGGGGGGGGGGGGGTGGGGGGGGGGGGGGGTAATGAAGAGAGAAATGGGGAGTAACAAATATATGCATGAGGAATAAATTTTACCCTATCTACACAATATGAGAGGTAATTTTTGCTGACTCACTCTGATTGGTTCATTTAACCACTAAGCTTTGCTATGAGAGTGACCTACTGCACAGGCTAGAGCTTGAAAAGTTCTGTGTCAGCCACACGTGACAGTGTTAAACAAGGGAGGCATTATCACGTTGCACCATGTGTCAAAAACTACCATACAGAAATATCATTCTTCTAAATGTCTACGATCTTTTTACTTCCGATGCCTTACTTGAATTAAAAGGACCTGATTTACCTTAAATTTTAAATAAAATATATTTTTCTATTTGTAAATTTCTTTCATTGCACCACTAGGGAAAACTTTCATGCCTTTTTTGAATGGCACTCTGTGATAATTTGTCCTATTTCATTATCCATTCTTATGCTATTTCTTGCTGCCAATACATTTTTTAATCATTCTCAGATGCATACAAACTTACATCATTAGCAGTTAATAATATTCTTGCTTTAAAAAAAACATCAGATAATTTCTTACTTTGTTGTTGCAAGGGATAGCAATGTCCACATGCAGAAGTGGCGAGTCAGTGTTGCAGAATGCAACAACTGGAATGTTTACATATGAAGCCTCTGTCACTGGCTGGTGGTCAATACGAGGATCTGTTACTACCAGGAGGCGGGGTTCACGAAATGCAGCCTATGAGATTAAAGCAGAGCTAATAATGCGCAAAATATTAATACTGACAAATATCTTCACTTTTTTAAAAGGCTTTATTTTATGGATCAGGAATGCAGAAAGACCAAACCTGATAACCAAGAAATTTAAAAAGATCATAAACTGGTATTTGTGCATGAAGTCGTATAGAGAGATCATGAAAGCGATCTTATGAGCAAGAAGTGCAGAAATGAAAATGAGGCTCAGTGAACATACTTACTTACTTACTTAGTCGTTCCCCTTCTACCGTGAGGTGTAGAGGTTCGGAAGAGAGAGCGCCAGACCATTCTATCAGCTGTCTTCTTCCTGGCCTGGTTCCATTCTAGTCCTCGGTCCTTCAAAGATTGTCTAATGTTGTCCTCCCAGTGAACATACTATGGAATATATTATCTAGCATCATAAAACAATTCTTTGTTTTGAAACCCATGCATTAAAAAGGTTAAGGTAAAGGATCCTGTTACATGCCCATTGATGCATACTGGGAACATGATGTTAGGCTCATATTTTCTTGACCATACGGCACACTAGGGGTGATGTGGTCAGCATCCCGGGGGGCACCTTTGACCTTCCTAGAGTTGCATTGGTACCCAATTCATGAGACTGGGTTGATAGTGGAGCTGTTTGCGGTCTAAAAAAATCCCACCTCAACTGGGGATCAAATGATGGACCACTGAGCTAGGAAGCTAGTGCACTAAGCACTGCACTACTGCATAAAAGAAAGAAAAAATACTAAACAGTAAGCAAGGGTAGTATAGTCCGTTCGGAAATTCGTGCCCACAGAAAGCGTCAATTTTCTCCAAAACTGTTTGTTGTATGGACATGAATTTTTGCATGCAGTCTTAGATTTTCCATGCAGTTATTACTATATTTTTTGCCCTTACAAAACTCATGTCATGTTCGAATTTTCTTCTTTACGTTATATAAAAAACTCTTACCGTTGTCTGGGTTAATTTTTCTTAGTTTTACAGAAAAGTTACAAGATCCGTTCAAAAATATTTTTTTTTGTTTGAATTAGTGTAGTGACTACATGTCCGCACGAGTGCGCACCTATTGTACACAGTCGCGAGTAACTAATTCAAACCAAAAAAAAATATTTTTGAACGGATCTTGTAACTTTCATGTAAAACTACTAAAAATTAACCCAGACAACAGTAAGAGTTTTTTATATAACGTAAAGAAGAAAATTCGAACATGACATGAGTTTTGTAAGGGCAAAAAATATATTAATAACTGCATGGAAAATCTAAGACTGCATGCAAAAATTCATGTCCATACAACAAACAGTTTTGGAGAAAATTGACGCTTTCTGTGGGCACGAATTTCCGAACGGACTATAGCAGAATGCCCAGTAACATGAAGGTTTGGAGAAATGCAGTTTAAGGACTAATGCTTCACATGTGGCTGAAAGGTACACTAGTGCTTCAATTTAGTAAGATCACATCATTTTTTCTATTCAATTCTTATCTAGAAACTATTTTAATCAGAGTAACTGGGGTTCCTTATTACCCACTGAGGGACAAAGAAACTCATAAATTAAAAAGTCAGTGTGTTTGTGGTAACAAATTTGGGTTACCTTTTTTAAAAGTTAGTGTCCTGACATTCCAAGTTCCTACGAGTAAGTTATCCTGAATTCTAATTTTACCAAAAGTAGCTTGATGGCAGTAGGTATCACCTGTAGCACACGATGTTCCCTACCAGACGAGCTGGTTCCCCTGACACACACACACCCCCTCCCCCCAACATTGTTGCCTTTAATAAGAAATGTGTTATATGTTTGAGTTTGTTGCTCATCTATGGTTGAATGGTGGTCTTCTTGAAATAGGGTAGGTTTGTTTTTAAAATAAAAAAGGTATTGTGTCTTACTATGACAAAAGACTAAAAAAATTGCCTACACTGTGGCTACAAGACCATCAGGGAAAGGAAAGAAAGTGAGAAAATAAATAAAAAGGATATCTCTCGCAGAGTGGCATTTACAGGTTGTACACTTTTTTATATGCTTTTGTGTGTCGTCCTCACTAAACTCTTGCTTTCTTTCCTTTCCCTGATGAAGACATTGTAGCCACAATGTAGGCATTTTTTTTAGTCTTATGTCTTAGTAAGACGCAATATTTCTTTTTCCATTTTACAAAATAAAAAAACCAAAAAAACTCTTCACCATGTCTTACTGCACTTCTCCTCATCAGCTTCTTGAAATAAGAAATCTTGGTTTGAATAGGTTTTATAGGCTCATGCATTATATCTATTTGTCTATGAATTATCTGGTCTCTCTAGAAATAACTTTATTTTATCATCATTTCCCTTGATGATATTCCCTAAGGAGCATGGAGCCCCTACCACTTGTGGCCACAATGCAAGAAGCTTGCACAAAAGCATTCATGTGCTCGTCAGCAGTTTCTGAAACAATTTATTTTACATGATGAGGTTGCCAGCCCTATAAACAGCCTCAAGTTTGCCAGTGGGAGCGAAATTTATATTCTTTCATCTTCTCCTCAGAGGCTCTTTGGGAACTATAAGAGGCAGAACCAAAACGGGTAGCAGTATCAACTGTATGATCACAATTTTCAATGCACTAAATATCTTTTAATTTACTCTTTAAATGTAACATTTTTCTGGGTGCCTTTAACTTTTTACACCACATTCTTGACCACTTGTCTTCAGAGGTCCAATAATTTATACACAATTATTTTCAAAACCAACATAAATCTATTAAAATTGTTTTAAAATATAAGAGAGTGAGCACAGAATGTCTGAACAATAAGCCACATTGTAGACAAAATGAGGCACCCTGCCACACACATTCAAACTCTTTGTCAGCTGGCAAAAACTGTTATAAATCTCATCAAGTCTGAGACAGATCTTGGTTGGATTAATTAGGACCAAGAGTTAAATCTTGTCTCAAGGCACCAATGTGTAAAGATTTTTCCTTTTATTTCTTCATCAGTGATTTAAACCAAAGGGACTTTCTTGCTGCAATAACAATCTCTTGCCATCTCCTTCTTTCTCATCATTTATTTGTAATTGTCTCTTCTGAAATCTCAACAATCCATATTTCAATAGTCTGTCCATTCATCTGAGATCTCCTTGGTTCAGCAGCTTCTAGCTTTTCTGTCAACTTTCAGATTTATAAGGTACTCCCATAGCAAATACTGTTGTAGGGAAATGAAATGTTAGAGACTTCACTATATTAGGTCTAGCTTTATGTGGTGGAATGCCCAGTTCCTTTCCTTGCTTCCTTTGCCTTCCCTAACTCAAGAGCAGAGTCAGGTACCCATTTACAGCAGGGTAGACTGGAGCATGGCGTTTCTAATTTTCTATTCCAATAACTTTGCTACGAGAGGCAAGCGCAGTAACTGCTTAGCCAGTCAGAGTCTCATTGAAATATATAACAAATTATAATGAAACCTGGGCAAATTGGTAGTGAAAAAAATGTCTTAAAAGAAATTAATGCCAAACTGCATTGAATGCTTATGGCTCAGGTGTCATTAGCCCTAATTTATAACATTCAATGTTGACTGCAATACATAACCATGCCATTAGTAAAACTTTAACTGTTTGGCTTCTAAATGAATTAAAACTGTAAAGCAGACCAAAATTAAATGGTAACTGACACACACTGCCTGCAAATTCTGGTCCACACCTGTATCTGGTTAGTGAATGTTCCTGGTGTGAAGCGTCCAGCAACAGGGGTTGAGCCAGTGGAGGTCGCAAATTTCAGGACTGCTCTCTGTCCATATGGACGGGCTGAGATGACACAGACGTCTGCTGGATTCTCAATAGCTGCAATCGCACGAGCAGCAAGCAAGAGCTTTTCCCATGTCCTTTTCAAGTTGACAATGTAGATACCTATGATGAAACACCATTTCAAAAATCATCTAACTTGCTCACATGCAATCAATGAAAAAAACAAGAGTCACGAAGTATAGTTAATCTAAACAGCATCTTGAAATTTTCTCAGTACAGCACAAACATTAAATTAAAAGTATACAAGAGTTACATACTTTCAGTACTTTTGTTCCATGAAGAATGCAGCAGAGTACAATCCCTGGCATTAAATCAAGAACAAATGATAATTTATTGATAGACATGTATAAACATAAATATTAATTTACCATCAGGCTTTCTCTTAAACACATATTGTAACATCTGATGGTCCACATTGGTTGATCCAAGGTGAACACCCGCAGCAAGAAGCTTTAGCATATCCTCCTCCTTCATAGACAGCACTTCTAGACCTCCAGACATCTTGAGTGTCTACTTTTCGGCTATGACAGAAACCTATAAACAAAATTTTTTTTACTGAAAAACATTGACACGCAGTTGTGGGAAGGAGATTGCTTGCAACATCAAGCTGTGCATGCAGTCTAACCAACATTGTACTTTGAAAAAAAAATCCTATCTGACAAAGTATCCAGTCCATTATCTATAATGTTAGGCAGCATGTTCAACTGCTGCATCTGCTTATAGTATTATCTCTCCTGGCCAATTACTGTATGGTGGCCACAAAGTCCCACTGCATGAGATTGAATCATGTGTTAATTATTTGTTTAGTTTTACATATATAGTGACCTGTATTTTATGCACTCCAAGTTAAAGAATATCTTGATGAAAAATTCAGTGGATGATGGACTAAACATGGATCTGATATGGTGTGGCCTCTTCAAAGTCCAGACTTAACAACCACTTGACCATTGACAAGTGATATTGCTTTGGGGCATGATGAAAGAGAACATTCCTCAAATCTGCCTAACAACTGCTGAAGACCTAAAAGCAGCTATCATATATTGTTTCAGTGCCTTCTAACCAACAACATGAAAGAGGTCCATAACAAAATGAAGAAAAATTAAAATGTATGTAGACAGCAGCCTACAGATAATTTCTAATCAGTGTGCTTTGGGGCCATGGGACTTTGTGGCCACTCTATATACAGGCAGGCATGATGCTGACCACATCACCTTTAGTGTGCCAATGATCAAGAAAATATGGGCTTAACACCATATTCCCAATACGCCTCAATGGGTGTGTAACAGGATCCTTTTACCTATATACAGGGTAAATGAAAATGTCCACATTGTTTCTTTTTTTCCTTTCTTTGTGCCAAAATGGTAGATTCGTCATACTTATTATTATACATTAAATTGTATAAAAAATAGGAGGGATATGAATTCCATGAACAAAATGAAATATAAGTAGGACGTTGTGTAAACATAATTACTTAACAGGACAGCATGCAACAACTGAATGTTGAGGGCAGCAGTCTCTTCTTAGGCTTTCGATATTATTTTACTGCTTTACGGTGAGATTTTTCTCTTTGACCTGAAAAAAATCTTAGCTCTATTTAACAATGTGATATAAATAAAAGTAAGTTTCTGTTTTTGTCACCTACGACAGTGCAGCCGGCATGTTTGTAGCAAGAGTGAGTACCACAGTTCAAAATCAAACGCACGCTTCAGAAGAATTATTAACGTGCTTTTCAGAACAAGAACTAACTGCATTCTAATATCCATATATTTTTACTTCATCACAAAAACATATACCAAGATGCAGGTAAAATAAAGCTGTGCTGCAATAATTATAACGCCATGACAGCACTCACATACATAACGTCTGAAGCAAATTGAAGCAGAAGCAAAATAGATGATATCCGGCTAAGAGTAACTAAGCAAAACGGTTAACTCGGATTGGATATGTTTACGATTTAAGAATATGTACAAAATACACAACATAAAAAATATGACTTTATTTCTTCGTCTGTGCGTGAGCGCGACACGCGTGTTTATCATCTATTTCTGCTAACATGGAAATTCCAAAATACATACTGTCTAGTAATGCTATACATGATACGTCAAGGCCTTAAATCCCACCCCCTGCAGACCCAAGTAGAACAGTCCCAACTAAGATGGTTTGGCCATGTCTGCAGGATGGGAGAAGACCGGCTACCACGACAAGCATGGGAAACAGAGAGCCAAGGATCCAGACCCCCAGGACGACCCAGAGTCCGCTGGGAGGACAACATTAGACAATCTTTGAAGGACCGAGGACTAGAATGGAACCAGGCCAGGAGGAAGACAGCCGATAGGATAGTCTGGCGCTCTCTCTTCCAAACCTCTACACCTCACGGTAGAAGGGGAACGACTAAGTAAGTAAGTAAGTAGTAATGCTATACGAGCGTCCACATATGACGTCAAGCAGTGAGAGGGGAGGGGGTCTAAAATTTTGTAACGATAGGAATGGGGGGTGCTGCGAAAATGTGACGTCATAAAAAAAATAGCAGTGAGATTCTTTAACCTAAATACTCAAAGTCTGCTTTTATCCGCAATAGTTAACAACTGCCTCATGGACGACTTATATTACTATTATAATCTCAGCTGAAATATCCGATAATTGTTGTAACCAGGGCTGTTGAGTCGCGGGAGTTGGAGTCGCAGAGTCGGTCTTTTTAATGGTGTCAGAGTAGGTTGTTTTTTGGTGAGAAAAAACGTCCTGACTCGTTCAAGACTTAAAGACAAGGCAGAAGAACGTTTGATCCATGTAAAGGGAAAGGGGGGGGGGGGGGGCTGGCTTAAAAATTGGAATAACACTTCAAAGTAGTTGTTTATTATTGACTTGGTACATTTTATCCTATTTTAGAGCAGCAATGAGGCCAGACCTATTAGAAACGATCCTTTTTTTAACGACCAATTCAATTTAAATAAAATTACCATATTTAAAAAAAAAAACTTTTTGAGTTTTTGTTTAAAAGAATTGTTAAAAATGTAATCTACGAAAACCACAAAGTCATAATTTTGTGCCATTTGGCTAGTAAAAAACTGTAGTCGGAGACGGATTTCTAAAATTTCATTAGTCGGAAAATGTTTGGCCGTCTCCACAACCATGGTTATAACATTAACTGTTTTAAACTGGTTTTTTTTTTTTAAATTATACATTTCCTTATTTTTAATACGATGTATTACACTCCTTTAAACTAAACAAAGTTAATGTGGGAGATGATGCATTTCTAGTTCGTTCAGTGGAGAAGCATCTTACTTTGCTGCCGGATAATAGTAACGAAGAAGAAATTTTCATTGATAAGAACTTCACTTTTTAAACCCTTGCATTTGTGTGCATTTGATTGTGTCAGATGAAGGTTGAATTCCGAAACGTCCCGTGTTTTGCTGTATACGTTACAGCACTTTGTAAAACTGACTCCATACCATTTTATTTTTTAATTTATGTATTACTTTCCTAACCAGTTTTACTGCAACCCCCTTATTTATTTGCTTACAATAAGTATTGGATGTGCGAGAAAGGTACATCCTGTCCCACTAGGGTTCCTTGCGAAAATAAAATACCACGAAAAACGTAAACAACATAAACAAGTAAATCAAACCACGTAATTCAACTCAACCATCCCAGATTGAACGAAATCTCAATGGAGGAGGATAATACAGGGATTCAAAGAAAGGCAAAAGAAATCTGAGGACTGCCTTGTAATGCCATCAATTTTATCCACTCCATTTGTGTACTTTCCAACTCCAACGTCGTCTCCTTCCATACTGTTCCACTGTGTGGCGTAGCGTTTGAAGGATAAGAATTTATTAGAAGAAATAATAGATATGAATGTGGAAAATTTGCTCAAGAATTCCTGTTGGGTTTTCCCACTTCTGAATGGTGACGAAGAGGGTAAATTCTCCTAACTAGACAAGGTCTGGAAAAGGTTGTAAAGAGATATTTGGTCTCTCGCTACCATAGTCCCCTTCTCAGTTATCTATTATTGTTATCCTTTAAATTATATTATATTTTACGAGCCCCCCTCCCTTATAAAGGAAGATAAACATCAGACAATATTCAACATCTAATAGAAGGAACAAAGCATGGGGTACATTATATACACCCAATTGGTTTATTACAATAAACTGAATAGATGGTGAATGATAGTTTTGTCGATGGAATTAGTGTCTGCTGTATGTACTATGTGTCTCACATCAAGTGTTTTTCATCATGGATGACAAAAATATGGCATTGATATAGGTGAGTTCCCTTTCTATAGGAACTTAGCTTTTCAGCCCCCGGCTGATAGTGAAGCGTGGTTAGTTCTCCGGTCTCCTTATGACGTTGCACCAGGTAGGTCTTGAATGGTTCGGATTTGCCTTCTCTGTGCTCGACTCCGTATTCTGCTCTAAGATTGGACTGTCGTGCAAGGCTCCACCATAGACTACTCAGAGATGGACCATAATCACAATTTAGACACGTGGCTTCAATGCTTTTAATGCGTGAATTCGCCGATATCTAGATTAGGTCCAGCTGTCTCGAGGTTTCCTGGGCAAGTGAAAAAATGGCTGGGTTTGCTGCACTTTTAGCGGGTCATTTCTGCTTGGACACGTGATCCGTAGCGTGCATCATGTGACCTTAGCATCATATAGACGCTCCAATCAATAACGTTAAAAGTCACGTGGGGGGTTCCGAAAGTGGCATAAACTGGTTCTATCTAAGTTTATGTAGTCGGTCCTAAATTAAAGCGGGTTTCTAGCTACCGAGGTCAGGGGTCAACAATGACGTCGTATCTAAAAATAGTATTAGACGCTAGGAGAAAATCACTGAACGCTAGGAGAATATCCGCAAGTGTAATTTACCGTGACTTTACGGGCTTCTCGATCATGCATTGAAGATGATAAAAAATGGCGTCTCGTAATTAATTAAAAAAAGAAGAGAAGATTGGGCAAGTCGTCACACACTGGTACCGGTATGTGTCTCGCTCTTTCCAAAAGTTTAATTGTTGACCATGTCCTACTCTTGTAATTCTTCTATTCCGCTAGAGCACCCATTTATACTAGTTACTGAGGGTGTTTGGCATTAAGTGTTTACAGGATGTGGTTTTGCGTGCATCAAATTATAATTTTTTGTCTCTTTAGTTCACCCACTTCACCAGTGTGTTACCGAGGCCCAAAAAGGGAGCAACGTTTAGTAACACTGTACCCTACTATGCATGTCGTAAATAGCACCGTGCACATGGTTTTTGAACCAAAAGCATTTCGTTTTTGTGGGTAATATAATTTAATATTTTTTTTTTAATTTCGTGCAAAACAAAAACCAAGAAGCTACAGACTTTCATAACTGAGTGCTTGCATAGAACAGACAAACTGAAATGGCATGACAAGATCACCAATGTTGAAATGATGGCAAGAGCCAAATAGATTCTAATGGAACAAAAACTGAGAAGGTGACGCATTGAAGAAACCTCGTGATAGCGTTACAAGACAGTTTTTGTTGTGGTAAAAGAGATAGAGGGTAACCAAAAAACATACGAATATTAGAACTGGAGACATAAAGAAATAGCAAGACCTTGAGCAGATGACACAAGACAGGGGTACTTGGCTTGCATTTGTTAAAGGCCTATCTCCTTGGGTAGCAGAAGGGTAATTGAGGAATAAATGAAGTAGAAATACAAAATACCTGAAGGTTCTCTAATGTTTTCAGTGTTAGGAACATTTCTTGTTTCCCTCTCTCTAGACTCTTTATCTTTGTCTTTTTCTGTCACTCCTCCCCTTTCGGATCCATCGCCACCTTGAAGCAGAGACTACGATTTCCTTTCGCCTTTTTCTGTTCTTTCTGATGTGTCCTATTTCAAAATTTATCCGTAAATCCGTCAACGAATGGCCCCTCACATTCTTCGACTTCATTTAAAGAACTTAATTTCAGTGCGTGAATAAAAGATGTTGCTATTTCCAATATTTCACAATGCACGCCAGATAAATAAGGTGTTGGGAGCCGCGCTGGTGTAATGGTTACCACATTGCGATGGCGATCGGGTGATCGAGGTTCAAGCCCGGGCGAGGACATTTGAGAGAGTATCGTCGACTGAGACTTGGACTCGATTAATTCGAGCCCTGGCGAAGACATTGGGAGGAGAGTCGTCGACCAGGGACTGGCGGCTCCTGAGCCGACCCAGCTCTAATGGGTACCCTCCGAAGACGGCGAGTATCTGCCTGAATGGCGAGTGGACACCTGTCAGTGTACAGGGAAAAAGGGATACACACGTAAAAATCAGTCTCAGGTTAGATATACAAACCGGAGATTCTCGTCTCGAGTAATAGCGGGCGTACGTTAAAAAAAGAAAATAAGGTGTCGTCTGTCGAAACATTCGCATTGTTTTCATCCATGGATGAAACGCGCTTCACATTTTTCTAATAACCGCTCATGACGTAATCCGATGTTTAATGAGTATTATAATATATACGAATACTTCATCAGCCAAAACATGGAGGGAAAATGTATCTTCTTCTTCTTGGTTCTTGGCTGCTGACTGACAAAATAGTCAGTAGCCATCACGTCTGGCGGCGTCTTGTAGGGTAGCAACAAACTGTCTCAACTTTGCTCGGTCAACAGCCATTCTTAGTTTGGTGCCCCAGCTCTGGTTCATGCTTAGCATCTTTGCCTCCAGAGTTCTCCGCCAGGTGGCTTTTGGCCGTCCTTGCTGTCGCTTTACTTCTGGAGTCCATAGCATGGCATTTCTGATGATAGTGTCAGGATCTCTTATGAGGAAGTGGCCAACCCAATTCCAGCGTCTACCACCTATGATGGTACGGATGTCTTCTTGGTGGGTCTGAGTTAGCAGGTCTTGATTGGTTGTGGTATTCGGCCAGAAAATTCGAAGAATTTTCCTTAGGCAGTTGCTTAGGGTCCATTCACACCTGGGCTTAGCAACAACAAACGTAAGTAGCATACAAACACAATTTCCTTAAAAAAACTAACTATAGCTTCTTAGTGCTTGTTGGGTAATGGCCGAGCCTTAAAAATGCTAGAACCCACTACAAATGAACTACCTCCGTCTAAGTCCAAAACCCAAGGGGGAAAACAACTACCAAGTTACTTAAGAATTCTTACCGAGATTGTGAAGAATTTCCCACACTAAAAGTAGCTGGCAAACAGCACAAAGATCTCGACCCCCTCACGACAGAAGTTCCAGGGACTAAAAGCAGTTAGAGACAGAAGGGAACTCATTATATACAAGAAATCGGCCACAGGTGTCCGAACACCTGGACAGAGCCCGAAAAAACGGCGTAACAATTCCAGGGGACTTTCCTGCCAGTGCCGCAAACTACAAGAGTGTTTGCGTTACAGAGTAACCGCTCTGGAGCTACGGGCTTACCAGACTTTCCCTGGAATAAAACACCAAACGGAAAAATCTTGCCGCCCAGCCAGGAGCGTTGCGGACACGTTACAAATACACTCATACCAGCATTAAAGGACCTTTCATCCCCACTGGCCACTTTCGCGGGAGCAAAGGGGAGTTAACTTGTCAAATCAAAGTGACATGCTAGCAGCGACCGAAAACTAGAAAAACATAAAAATGGACGTGCCTACAATCAAGAAGAAGTTAGGGGGATGGTAGTTCCACCCTAGGGCAAAATTTTGAACCCAACGTCACAACAGGTTAAGAAACCCTGGTCTACAGAGAGTATGGTACTGTAGCAAGCCATGTCGCGTAATAAAACCATCCAAATGATTAAGAAAAGACGGAGAGAAAAAATATAGACAGTAAATAAAGAACTAAATTGTTGATTAAAAGAAAAAGAAAGAAAGCAAAGATTAGTATTATGCCACTGAAGTTGGCTCGTCTCGTTAAATAAAAAGGGTTGCAAATAAATTATCCCTAGAAATTGGAGAACACAAATCGATTTATTGGATCCCGATGAAATGTCTAAGAGAGTAATTGTCTGACATTAGTGATCGCTTAGAGGTTTTTCCAGCCAAGAAATATTGGTCTAATAGTTTAATGTGAATTTATAGAACATCTAAACATTTTCCAACAAAAAGTACATCGAAGTAGAATTTACACGCATGCGCAGAAGACTGAGAATGACAATCCTTTGTTTATTCAGAAAATATTAAAACGTGAAACGCATTATGTTGCTATCTGTATAAATGTAACTTCCGTTAGTTTAAAATACGAATAATTTACGTTACAACGTTCTCAGTGCCTCAAAAGTTAACATTTCTTTCAATTAAAAAATATCCAGTTTAACCCTCGACGGGTTATAAATAGGATATCATCATCTCATCTCAACCCGTAACCCGTCATGGGTCGTAGGGGTGCCATGGTGGAAGCATCAGCAGACAGGGTCCTCCACTGCTCTCTATCCTCAGCAATGCGTACAAGTGTGGAAAAACCGTGTCCTGCCCATTCTTTGATGTTATCAGCCCAGGATTGTATTTACCTTCCTCTTCTCCGTTTACCTTCGACTGTTCCTTGGAGGATCGTTTTCGAAAGGGAGTCATGACGAGTTACATGCCCAAACCAGGCAAGCTTTCGACGTTTTACTACTGATAAAAGTGGTTCTTGGTGGCCTGCATAGGTGTTTATTTTCTCTCTAACATAGACATTTGTTTTGTGCTCTTTATAGCAAATGCGCAAAATTCTTCTATGACATTTATACTCGAACTAGGATATATAGTGTGGCAGATAGTTAACATTTTTGTCTCACCGAGAGATCATTAACTTAATAAAGAAGACCTATGAAGACATGACATGCAGAGTTCTTCATGAAGGACAACTTACAGAACCGTTTAGGATTAGAACGGGAGTGAGACAGGGATGCCTCTTGTCTCCATTTCTTTTCTTACTAGCAATAGATTAGGTTATGAAAACATCGACATCACACAACAGAAATGGAATCCAGTGTAATCTGACTAAACAGCTTGATGATCTGGATTTTGCAGATGGCTCTTCTGTCCCATAACCATGATCAGATGCAAGAGAAAACGAAAATTCTCGATGAGAGGTCACAACAAGTGGGCCTGAAAATACACAGGGAAAAGACAAAGATTATGAGAATAAATGCAAGAAATGATAACAAGGAACTTGAAGAAACACAACTAAAGAATGTAGAATCGTACACATATCTTGGCAGTAATATAGACGGAGGGACAGACAATGACATTAACATAAGAATACAAAAAGCAAGAGGACCTTTCATTGCATTGGGAAACATATGGAAAAAAAGAGAAATCAAGTCCAATACGAAAATAAGAATCTTCAACTCAAATGTGAAGTCAGTCCTATTGTATGGCTCTGAGACATGGAGAGCAACAAAAACAACAACCAAAAAGCTACAGACTTTTATAAACGGGTGTTTGCGTAGAATAGAAGGACTGAAATGGTATGACAAAGTCACAAATGTGGAATTGATGACAAGAACCAGACAAGTGGCAGTAGAACAAGAGTTGAGAAGAAGACGCTGGCGACGGATAGGACACACATTGATGAGACCTGTTGATAGCATTACAAGGCAGTCCTTGTTCTGAAATCCACAGGGAAAGAGAGGCAGAGGTAAACCAAAAAATACACGGAGAAGAGAACTGGATACAGAGGTAAAAATGATGAGGAAAACATGGAAAGAACTTGAGCGGATGGCACAGGACAGGAAGACATGGCATGATTTTGTTGAATGCCTATGCCCATCATCATACTTATTAACATGGCCATATCATCATCATCAGCTGCCATCTCCACAACGAAGGTTGGCTGTAAAGGATCTCCAACGTCTTCTGTCTTTTGTCTTGGTGGTGCACTCTGATAGACTTTCCTGTCCATCTCTTGATGTTATCTTCCCACTTATAGCGCTGTCTTCCCCTTGCACGTTTGCCTTCAACTCTCCCTTCTATTATGGTCTTCTGCAAGGTGTTATGCCTTTTTATGTGGCCAAAGTATTTTAGCTGCCGAACTTTGATCTCCCTCATTAGTTCTCTTTTCATACCTAGATTTTCTAGGACCTCCTTATGTGTTTTCTTCTCTTTCCGTGAGATACGCCCCATTCTTCTATATATCCACATTTCAAGAGCCTCAATTCTTTCTTCCAAATTCCAATATTTCTTGGCTGGAAAAACCTCTAAGCGATCACTAATGTCAGACAATTACTCTCTTCAATTATTCTATTCATCGTCCATGTTTCTAAACCATACAGAAATGCAGAATATATATAACACTTTATGATTCTCAGTTTTAATTTGTGAGATACCTGTTTAGATGTCAGTATATGTTTCATGTTGTTGAATTTAGCTTTGGCCATTCCTATTCTCTTCTTGATTTCTGTTTCACATCTGCCATCTTCTGTTATTATATGACCAAGATATACGTAGCACTTGACTTGTTCCAGGATTTTCCCATTTACGCTTATCTTTAATGTGGGCTTATCGTCTGTTTTGCTAATTATAATAGTTTTTGTTTTCTCAATATTAATGTCGAGTCCATATTCACGACTTATACTGTTCACTTGCTTCACTAGTTATTGTAACTCCTGTTCGCTTTCAGATAACAACACGGTATCATCTGCATATCTAAGGTTGTTTATTGACCTTCCACTGATGTTCAGTCCTTGTATTTCCTGTATGTGTTTGAAATTTTTTTCGGTGTATAGATCAGGGGGACAGCACACAACCTTGTCTGACACCTCTTTTTATGTCTATGTATGGTGAATAATTCCTTCCAGATCTTACTGTGGCAGTTTGCTCCCAATAAAGGTTACTGAGTATTCTTATATATTGTCCATCAATACCTATGTCTTCGAGGCATTCAATTATATTCTCATGATGGACTCTGTCAAATCCTTCTTATAGTCAATGAAGCACATATACATACTTTTTTGGACCTCTGTATATTTTTCTGCTAATATTCTTAGGCAAAATATTGCCTCTCTTGTTCCACTGTTCCGTCTAAAACCAAACTGTTCTTCTTGGATTTCGCTTTCTACCTTACTTTTTATTCTTTCCTGTATGATTTTGAGAATAATGTTAATTGCATGACTTGTCAGACTGATTGTTCTGAAGTCTGAACATTCTGTTGCATTAGGTTTTTTGGGCAATGTTATAAAAACTGATGTATTCATGTCGTGTGGTATATATCCTGCATTGTATATATCGTTGCATAGATCTGTGATTGTATCTATACCAAAGCTCTCCAGGGCTTCTATCATTTCAATTCTTATGTTGTCCGTGCCTGCTGATTTTCCTTTTTGTATCAGATGTATGGCATTCTCTACTTCTGATCTGAGAATGTTAGGGCCTTCATTAGAATCTGGGGATGGTTTTTTTACCTCTGTTGTCGAATAGTTCTTTTACGTATTCTGCCGATCTGTTTGATATGTCTTTTTCCTCAAGTAAGATTACACCATTTTTGTTCTTGATACAGCTTCCTCCTTGTGCAAACCGTGACCTATTTGATAATTTCTTTATTTCTTCATGCAAATCTCTTGTCATGTGCTTTGCTTCCAAGTCTTCTATTTCCTTGCATTTTGTTTCTATCCAGGCTCCTTTTTAGATAAATTTGCATTTGCTGATTGTATTGATCTGAATTTATGTCGGCGCCAGGATGTGTCTTTGCACTTGTGACACTGTTCTTAAATCTATGTTTTATCATGATATAGTCAATTTGATTTCTTGTTACATCTTCTGGGCTTTTCCATGTGTATAATTTCCTTGGGTGGTGTTAAAAAAGGGTGTTACATATGACCAGCTGGTTTTCTTCACAGAACTGGATAAGTCTGTCTCCTCTATCATTTCTTGTCCCTAATCCATACTGTCCTAATATTTTCTTGTATTTTCCTACTTTTGCATTCATATCACCCATTACTATCAACATATCTGTAGATTTTACTGGTTTAAGTGTGTGTTGTAGCTCTTCATAGTATTCTTCTATTTCTTCCTCGCTATGATCTTTAGTTGTTGCATAAGTTTGTAAGATTGATATGTCGAATGGCGTTGCTCTCAACTTTAGTAACATCATTCTGTCATTGTGTGTCCAGTATCCATATACGTATTTTTCTAACTCCTTCTTTATCAACATTCCTACTCCTCTTTCATGTTTTTCTCTTCCTGAGTGTATAAGCGTGAATTGGTCTCTTTTTATGTAGCCTGTATCCAATAGCCTTGCCTCTGCAACTCCCAGTATATCGAGTTTCATGTCTGTTGCTTCTAATATTAGATTGCCTAGCTTTCCTTCTCCGTTTAGAGTTCTAACGTTCCATGTTCCTATTTTTAGGCTCCTCCTACTAGTTTTTAGGTGGTCTTTCTCAGAATGCTCCCTTTCAACAGAATTTGAGGAACGCTCGTCATTATATACTGCCTTTCTCATTAGAGGAGTTGCCTCTTCCCTGTTAATTTGTACAGCAGATTCTTCCCCAGGGGACAGAGAGTTCTCTACATATCGGTTCTTGTCTTTTGGTAGTGATATATACTGCCATAAATGGCAGTGTAACTAATTGTTACCCTTGCCTGAAACAATTATGTCATATTTACTGTCCTAATACTGAAGTCTTGTTATAATCACGACTAACATAGGAGTGGCATTTTTTCTGTTAGTCATGCCCGCAAAATTAAACATTCGTTATTTTCTAAATGTCAATCTTACACTAATCTGACAACATTGTCCTTTGCTTATTTTCACCGGGACCGAAGACGCAGCAAAAGAGATGACGCAGCAACAGTGATAAATGCAGTCAGCGACCCATAGCTTGAGTCCTTGCGTCACCGTCAGCGAACCAGAGCTGACCAAGACCCTACTCCACCTCCAAGTGGTGGTCCTGGAAACAGGCTGCATCACTGCAGTCTGGCTCAGAGAGTAGGGATCGAAGTGGGAAGGCTAACCCGGTCCTAAAAAATGCCATGCTGAAACCGGATGTGTCGGGCCGAAAGGCGCAAATATCGCAGCTTTGCTGTAAACGGCGACACAACGTAACACACGTCCTTTTCAGGACGAACGCAAAAGAAGAAGAAGAAGAAGAAGCTTATTTTCACCTGAGCGGAAGCAACTACTTAATACGAATGTCTGAGTTAGACAATTTAACTGCTGATAACAATGCTCCTAAACTAACGCCTGAGTTAATATAACCAAACACTCCAGTACTGCAGTTATACGCTATTGTGATTGCCACACAAAGAAGACTTTCCATGATTATGAAGATAAACATGCGACAAGTGGTCAAGTCTAAAAAAAGGTGGGTGTTTATCTTAGAGGAATGCACTCCTACAAAAATTGATTACCAGGAAAGTACTTACGTAGAGAAGTCTAGCAAACAAATTAACAGAAACATGAATCGAATGAATGACGTTCTGTGACACTGATGATATATAAATGTAAATATTTATGATACGCTAAACTTCAATTCCGATTGATTGAATGTTTGCGTATTAATATTCTGATTCAACCCCTTTTTCTCAATCTCAATCTTCATCGATCTCGTGTAGGATAATTTCTTGTGACGTTGTCACTCAACCTGAAGTTCTATTTGTTTAAATGCAAATATGCTAGACTTTGTTTCATTAATTAAGTGACTGGCTAAACTGGATATTCTGATGGAGAAAAGAAAGTTGGAAGAAGGGGGTGGGGTGGGGCAAAGGTCCGTTGCATTCACATAAGGAGACTAAGATTTACGGAAGATGCAATCTTTTGTCTCTACCTAGTTTCTGGAAGTCACCCCTGCAAGACATTTCTGGAAGACATCCTTAGAAAAAATACTCGATTTGAGACCTACGTGCAAGGTAACGTGTTCCCAGGCGCCATTCGACCTCTGATGTGTGAGGACAAGTCAGAGACACCGCTGGAACTGAGCGCCACGGAAAACAAGGTTACACTTGTAACTCTATGCAGAGAACAAAAGAAAGAGCTAAGTGGAAAATCTAGACCCACCTTATTATACACCTCCTCTTCTATTTTCTGCTCAATACCTTCCATTTACGGTGTCTAAGCCAAATCCTCGGCATCTTGTGGAAAGATAAAGTGACAAATGTCGAGGTGTTGTCACGTGCTGGCCTTCAAAATATGTATACACTGCTTAGACAGCGCAGACTTCGCTGGCTTGGCCATGTTCGCCGCATGGAAGATGGTCGCATCCCAAAAGATATCTTCTATGGACAATTAGCAGATGGCAAGAGAACAGTTGGGTGACCACAGCTGAGGTTCAAAGATGTGTGCAAGAGAGATATGAGGGCACTGGACATGGATCCAGCAACATGGCAGGATGAAGCTGCCGATCGCACTAAGTGGCGATGCTATTTACGGCGCCATCTCAGATTAGGCGAAGAAGTATAATTTATATATATATATTGTTGCATATGGGTTTTTACAACATTTGTTGTTGCGCATCAAAGAGCGATGAATTGAGTTTGGGGAATAGTTGAAGATGTTTGAATAGTACACTTAGGTACATTATTCAGGAACGTAGTGAGAAAAAATGATCATTGTGCTAACCAATCGATGGGTTAGATTGGAAGATCACGTGGGAGTGTTGTGTGTTATTAGGATATGACGTGGGAGAAAAAAACAATGTGAAAAATAACAAGACGGGGACAGCTTTGTTTGCTTGTGGTCTGAAAACCCGTGGAGAGATTATGTTTATTCGCGCAAAGAATGGGAATACACGACATGAGAAGTACTGTTTTAAGTGTATATGTTGATGCATACACCTTCATGGACGTGTAGGTTTATACACCTTAAAAATCGGAGTTCTTAAGGACCTCGCATTGTCGCTGAAGCGTGTACTAACTTGGAGAATTCATTCTAATGAAGTTTAAAGGAATCTGAAAGGAGCTATGTGACAAAAGCACGGATATATTCAGTACATATATATATATATATATATATATATATATATATATATATATATATATATATATATATATATATATATATATATATATATATATATATATATATATATATATATATATATATATATATATATATAATGATTTACTGGGAAGAAAACCAGAATGCGTACTACCGTCAAGTAGTAGAGTTTTATGTTACTATGGTTGTGGATAATAGACGGAACGATATAACCTAGTGATGGTTCATCATTTCACATTGATCACGAATATCAATAAATCCTGCTGTTTTTATAACGTATCAGCACTGGTTTTTGTCGTAAATTTATTTTGAGAGAAAAGAGTCGTAGAAATAGTGGTCCGGTTTAGAGTGGAAAATGATGATGGAAAGCTCAGTGATAGAAAATGTAGAGATTTAATAGTTACTTCACAGCGTGCTGGAGGAGAGTAAAGACAGACTTATTTACGACAAATCGTGTCTCTCAATCTTCTCTTTCACTCTCCTGGTCAAACAATTATTTGCCAGTTTTCCAGACTCGCATCTGCGCGCACACCGATTCGGTGTTTTCAAACACACACACGACGTTGATACAAACTATATTAAACGAACAGGGGAAATGTTGGGCTTTGGGTATATCCAACACACAGAACTAAATGAGTTTAGGTGATTTTATTCACTTTAAACATCAATCACTAAAAAATATCAGATATTACATAAATTATCATAAGTACACAAATGCAAATAACAAGTTTGGGAGGGGTGAAGAAGATTGGTATCGACTAAGCCCTTCCCGCTCATTAGACAAAGAAAAACCCAGTCCAGAGATAGATAATATCAGGAACACGGGTACGTTAACCTAACAGTAAAGTTAATTACTCTGAAAGAGGTGTTACCAAGTTAGGTATAAGTGATAGAAAAAAAAACCTGTTCTTCCCAGCTGTTCCTCCCTTTACTAAGCAAATGGAAAGGAGGTGGTTTTAAACAGAGTTAACAAATTATCAACTATCCCACTTAAAGGAACAATGTAGGGTATACAGAAAAGATATATGTTACCAGGTAAGCAAGTTAACAAAATGGTCACACAAAAGAATTAATTTCCTGTCATTCATACACGCGCTAGCAAAGGCCTTCACTCATCTTGCTCTCACTTACCGATTGTGAAAAAATCTTGCACTCCATAGAATAACACAACAGCAGTTACACCTCAACTAAATGTATGAGTGTTTGTTCAAGTTCTAGCCCCAGATTATCGGGTAGGCGGTCAGCACATAAAAGGGTCCCGTAATCGCTGGAAAATGAATCTGTAGTTGTGTCTCTTTTCTTAATAACAGTTTCTATGGGAGGGCACGGTCTCTGATACCGGGGTGAGGATGGTGTGGTCTATTTGACTATGCCGCGGATAATAAAATTCTTACGCGTGCTGGTACACTTTATCCGTGAGGTATGGTTTAAGTCCAGTGAGAAAACTAGTCACATCACTGTTCAGGAAATTATGAATTATCTCTCTGTGTCAGTAAACTAACAAAGCTCGGGCCAGTGTTCTTCTTCCCGTTACGACTTAAGTTGTTTGATGGTGCGTTAAATTTGTCTTTGGGTGTGCTTTCTTTGCTATAAGTTAGATAGCGGAATTCCAAACATAGAATCGCCTCAAAGATTAAAAATTTACAGTCTCAACAAGTTCTGCGTCAGGGGAACTCTACACACTGTTTATGCTTTGCTTTGCTTAGATTGATTTCTTTATTGCTTTCTTAATGCTGGGATCGCACAGGTTACGATCACTCTGTATGAAAGAAAAAAAAGACATGTAATATACCGAAAACAAATAACCTTCTAAAGCGCGAAGAATTTCCCGTTAAGCCTATAATACACTCGAGTATTTAATTATGTATTTAATAAACACTGCGCGAATTCTAGTGGTTAAAAACCCACATCTATAAAACTAGGACTTAACTGAATTTATTAATTATAAATTCCTTCGCGACTTTAAAAGTTAATTTAAGCATCTATTATCTTTTGAAATAATATAATAGATAGATCATTATACTTAAAACTGGAACTCTTGAGATGGTTTAATTAAATAGATTTAAATTAACACAAAATCCCTTGAAATAGAATGACTAGACCACTGATCACTTTACACAATATATATATTTTACCGCTTTGCACAGAAATAGAAATCACTGCAAATATATATAAAATCCAGGGGAAAATCTATAACAAGATTTCAATAAAGCTAGTGCTTCTGTAAAGGTCTGGCCAGCGAGTGATAACGTGTCTAGTTCTTCATGGTCTATTTAGCTAAAATGAAATGTAAGTTGAGTGGGACATGATAAACTTGACAACTTATTTGATCTCACGAACTTTTGGGGATCTGACCGCCAAATCAAGAGAAGAAGCCGCCCCCTGGTCTTCGTATCCGCTCGCTGCTGCCCGTTTCGCTTTCCCCCGTTCGCTCGGTTCCTCGATTGACACCGAGACGCGAAATTAGCGGCAAGCAACTGCGTCTCGTATCAGGGAAAACTACTGTCTTTGATAACGCCGATAGTCTCCCTTAAGATCCCTCGGTCTGTCTCTTTGATCTCGTCGCTGTATCCTACATGAGTCCCGGTGGAATGCGTTCTGGCAAACGAAAAGTTACAACAAATGTTCAGGGGTTCTAATGTTATGAAAAGCTAAAGGTCCCTTTAAATCATCCATCATATCAGGGAAAATTCACTAGTCAAACTAGACGTACGTCACAATCGTCCCCACTTTTAGACATGAAACCATTTTTCATGTTTTCATTTTTGACAATGGAGGTGACCTGATTGGTGATTTTAGGATGAGTGGTATCTTCAGTTTGCTCTTCTTCCTCTGTAGACCAGTTTCTACTCAGGAAATCAGCCCCGACATTCTGTCTTGCCGGAATATATTCCACTTTGAAAGAATAAACGCTTAAAAGAAGCGCACAACGCATGATCCTTGCGTTAAATTCTTTATTGGCACCAAGAAATGCTAACGGAGCGTGGTCTGTTTGCACCGTGAAAGATGTACCATAAAGAAACTCATGATGGCGTCTGATACCGTCAATCAGAGCAAGACATTCCCTTTCAACTACGCTGTAGTTCCGTTCCGCTTTATTTAATTTCCGACTGCCATAGGCAACTGGAAATAGCATGTTCAGGTCGTTGTCATCGGCTTGAAGCAGTGTTGACCCGATGCCCTGACCTGACGCGTCGACTCTCAGTACAAAAGGTTTCTTGAGGTCAGACAACCTCAAGATGGGGTATGAAGACAACTGTCCTTTCAAAGTGCTATACGCGTGTTCGCACTTTTGATCCCATATGACCTTATCAGGACAACCTTTCTTTGTGAGGTCAGTCAGCGGTGCCGTCAGTCCGTTGAAGTTCTGGATGTACTTCTGATAGTATGCACATAGCGATATGAAGGAACGTACGTCTTTCTTCGTTCGGGGTCTTTTTGCTGTCACTATTTTCTCCACGTTCTTCTTAATAGGCCAACTGCATCCGTGAGAAATAGTGTGCCCCAGGAAGTCTAACTGTTCAAACCCGATGAGACATTTGCTAGGTCTGGCTGTGAGACCCGTTTCCTGTAGTCTCCTGAGGAGCATAGCAACCGTAGCAATATGTTCTTCATAGGTTTCCGATGCAATTAAGATGTCATCCATGAAATTATGGATATGGGGACTTTGCAAAGGTTCTAGAAGCTTCCTCATCATCCTGGTGAACACTCCTGGTGCGTTATGCAAACCGAACGGCATCACGTTAAATGTGTAATGTCCTTCACTAGTGCTGAAAGCTAACAAAGGTTTAATTTCCTCCTTGACTGGTATTTGATAATAACCTTTACTGAGGTCAATCTTGGAGAAGATCTTTGCTTTGCTGAGCTTGGTGAACAACTCAGAAACAGTTTGGAGAGGTTCGGGCTGGAATTCCGTTACCGCGTTTAGCAACCTGTAATCAATGCACAGCCGAACTTCCTTATTGGGCTTCTGCAACAGCACTACGCTCGAGCTGTAAGGAGATGTAGACTCACTGATAATTCCTGCCTGACGCAGCTTGTCTATTTCTCCGCGAAGTGCATCAGCTTTAGCGTACGGGATGGGGTAAACTCTGGTTTGAACAGGGGTCTCGTTTGTTAATTTCATATCAAATTCAATGAGATTTGTTCGACCAGGTACATCCGTTAAGACTGCACTGTACTGTTTTAGTAGAGCCCTAGTTTCTGTTTGTTGTTCTGGTGAGAGATTGTCGCCGAACTTGACATCTTTAAAGGATTCTGTGGGTTGCAGTGGATACTCCATGCAACCATCATCATCTTCCTCGTCTTCCGTTGCTATGGCGACAGCCAGGAGGTGCTCGGAGGATGGCACCGGTCTTTCCAAATATTTCTTTAGCAGATTTATGTGGAAGACCTTCTCCTTTCCTTTGATGGAGATCTTGTAGTTGGTACGTGAGATCTTTTTAAGGACGGTAAACGGTCCTTGCCATCCGATGCGAAGTTTATTGCTTCCGGTTGGAAGTAGCAATAGGACTTTCTCCCCTGGTTGTAGTTCTCTCTCTTTTGCAGCTTTGTTGTATCTTTTAGTAATTTTAGCGCGGGCTTTCTTAAGGTTGGTAGTAGCTAGATCCCATCCTAGCTTTAGCCTTTCCTTAAGCTCAGATACATACTTGCTTGCAGAGACGACTGTCTCGTCAGCCTTCTGGTCTGTCAGGGACCGAAGTAAGGCTTCTAGTGGCCCCTTAATAGGTCTGCCAAATAAAAGTGTAGCTGGCGCAAAACCCGTAGACGCTTGGGGTACCTCTCGGTAGGCGAATAAGGCAGCCGATATATATTGGTCCCAGTCTTCCGGTTTCTCCTGACCCAGCTTACGTAACATCATGGTGAGGGTACCGTTAAAACGTTCCACGAGCCCATTTCCGGCCGGATGGTAGGGACTTGTGTGGATATGTTTGGCCCTCAAGATCTTAAAGATCTCCTCCATTAACAGGCTACGGAATTGGGATCCATTGTCCGTCAAAACTTGTTGAGGGAATCCCAACCGTGTAAAAATTTGCACAAGGGCTTCTGCGACATGCTTGGAATTAGTGCATGGTAGCGGTACGGCTTCGGCCCACATAGTGCAAGTGTCAACTAAGGTCAGGATGAACCTGTTCCTTCTTTTGGTCTTTTCCAGAGGACCAATAATGTCGACAGCAACCCGTTCAAATGGAGTCCCTACTATTGGCATTTGCCCCATAGGTACTGGGGGTGTCAAGTGCTTGGGTGCTACCCGTTGGCACTGGGCGCAGGATTTCACGTACCTGACAATGTCAGAGTTCATTCCTGGCCACCAATAGTGGTTTTTTATTCGCTGAATAGTGGCGTTTTGTCCCATGTGTCCGCTAAAGGGAAGAGAGTGCCCCATTTCTAAGATCTGGTTTCTGTACTGCGTCGGTACTAGGAGCTGGTTATTCCCCGTGTCCGGGTTGCCCGTTCTACGATACAATACACCATCCTTAGAAAAGATGTCTCCGTTGTGTCTGGGGTCCTTAGCCATGGGCAGTTTTTTAAAGCAGGGCGCCAGAGTAGGGTCCTTTTGTTGCGCCTCCTTCAGTTCATTCGGCAACAAGTTTGGCGCAGGCTCCCTCTCCTTCTTGGCTTGCCCTCTTGTGGTTACCGCTGCCACAATCGGCTCCTTAGGTCTCCCAATGAACACATATCTACATCCCAGGATAACTGGGTAGATCGGATCATCCATTATGGCCGCTTTAATAACTCCTCTGACAAAGTCAGAGTGTATTTCTACCAGTGCGATAGGAAGCGTCCTGGGTGCATCACTCCTGAAAACTCCACTAAGTTTGACGGTTTCCTCTGTCTCCTGACCGGGTTTGACTAGGTGCCTAGCGACAATACAATCAAAACTTAATCCAGTGTCAAAAAGACAAGTAGTGGAGGTACCGTTCAAAATTACAGTTCCTCGAGTTGAGGGTCGGTCCCCCTCAGGTTGAGAATCACTGACATTGACTCTACCTTTCGAGGCTGTATGCAAACATCCAATGCGGTTTGCACCGGTTTGTTTGCCCTGATCAGACGTTCCTGGTGTAGGGGTCTTCCCTTTTCCTTGACCTTGGTGGCCGCGCTGCCACGTAGGCTTGTTGGGTTGATCAGAATTGTTGTTGGGGGGGTATCGGGTTTTGTAGAATTTCGATTTTTCCTGGGGAGGTTTCTGGGTATTGTTATCTCGTTGGTTATAATGTTGAGAGGAAGTGGAAGAATAGGATGCCTGTTCTAGATTCTGTTTTCGAGATGGCTCATCGGTGGGTTTACGTTTAGTGCTGGGAAGTTCGGCCATTGCATTGCTATAGCGTTCGGCTTTATTGAGTATGTCTTCAAGCCTGACTGCCCCCTGTTCCGCCAAAAATCTACGTGTTTCATTCGACAAAGTGGATTTTATCTGCTCCACAAGAACAAGTTCGAGGAGTCCCTCATATGAAAGAGGTAGGTCAGATAATTCAATGCACTTTGTCAGATAACCCGTGAGACGTGAAGAGAACTGTGGAAATGTTTCCGTGCTCTCTTTTCGGCTGTTTCTGAACAACTGCAGAAACTTTCGGGCAGTCATCTCAAACTGCTGTAGTAAGGCCTTTTTCAACATGTCGTAATCATGTTGATTCGGTCCCAGCTTTGTGTACACGTCATAAGCATTGCCTTTCAGTGACGTTGAAAGTTTGAGCGCCCAGCGGGTACTCTCTAACCCATAAAGATTCGCGAGTCTCTCGAATTTTTCTAGGTAGCTGTCAATTTTTTCGTTAGGGCTAGGAAAAGATTCTAAAGAAAACGACATAGCAGTTAATTGGGCAGATTGAGTACTGGAGAGGTCCATTGATTGAGACTGGGGCGAAGACGGCTCTCCGTTAGTCGAAGTAGAGGCGCCCCGACTCTCTAGAGCCTTAAGCGCCAGTTGATGCTGTCTTTCCTTGTCTCTCTCTCTCTCTCTGCGAGTTTCCATCTCTGCTTCAATTTTCTTCTGTTCCAAAAGACGTTCTTCCGCTTCTTTCTTATCTGCCCTCTCCTGGGCTTCTCTCCTCTCTGTTCTTTCTTTCTCTTCCTTCCTCTCAGCTTCGGCTCTCTGTTGCTTCGCCTTCCTCTCAGCTTCGGCTCTCTGTTGCTCCGCGTCATATATTTCCAATTCCTGGTTAATAAACGCGTTTGCAGCTTCTGCATCTAATCCTGCCTCTTTCGCTTCCAGCCTCAAGATGGACCTCATCTTTATCCTCTCTGCCATTGTTAAAGAATAAGATGAAGTATGCTTAGAGAACTAGTAAGAAGAAACGCGAAAGGGAGGAACTCTGAACCGCTACGAGAAAAAAAAACACAAGTACAAATTTACCTGTGTTACCTCCTACCTGTACTGTGCAAACTTATCGCTGCTATTATCTGGCAATTAAGGCTCTAAACGCAAGCGACTATGCCACTAAATGGTAAGTTACACTGGAAAAGAATCTACTTTTACTAACAGTAGAGAAAAATTTATATTAAACAATTTAAAAGGAAAAAAAAATTTCCCCTAAATTTTAAATCTCTGACAACAAACTCCGTCCCTAAAGTCAATTATTGAGATGAGACGTTGTTAACTTAATTTTTAAAAATCAGAACAATCCGTCTTTAGCTAAGCTCAACTCTTCTTAACTTCAAAAACCTTAGTGACTGTAAAACAATCACGCAATCCCAGCAACTTTTATAAAGAAAGAAATATAATTATCTCCGCCAGAGGATAATAAAATAGCAAATATATTTGTTTATCTGTACTTTCTACTGCTGTGGAGAGAAAACAACCTGTAAATATGCTGTGTGGACAACCCAAATACTTAAAGAACGTTTGTCTAGGGGTGTAATTATTTATTTATTTCCCTAATTCACAAAGACAAATCATTCACACTCTACCTAGTTAGACCCAAACTAAATCAGACTCAAAATATCTTTAACCCGGCTATGCGATTGCCTCAAATGTAGCTCAAGATCCCAGAACCAGCCCACAAATATGTGTGCATCAAATGTATCTCAAAATTATCCCGGACGAGCCGGCCAAATATTGTCGTAAATTTATTTTGAGAGAAAAGAGTCGTAGAAATAGTGGTCCGGTTTAGAGTGGAAAATGATGATGGAAAGCTCAGTGATAGAAAATGTAGAGATTTAATAGTTACTTCACAGCGTGCTGGAGGAGAGTAAAGACAGACTTATTTACGACAAATCGTGTCTCTCAATCTTCTCTTTCACTCTCCTGGTCAAACAATTATTTGCCAGTTTTCCAGACTCGCATCTGCGCGCACACCGATTCGGTGTTTTCAAACACACACACGACGTTGATACAAACTATATTAAACGAATAGGGGAAATGTTGGGCTTTGGGTATATCCAACACACAGAACTAAATGAGTTTAGGTGATTTTATTCACTTTAAACATCAATCACTAAAAAATATCAGATATTACATAAATTATCATAAGTACACAAATGCAAATAACAAGTTTGGGAGGGGTGAAGAAGATTGGTATCGACTAAGCCCTTCCCGCTCATTAGACAAAGAAAAACCCAGTCCAGAGATAGATAATATCAGGAACACGGGTACGTTAACCTAACAGTAAAGTTAATTACTCTGAAAGAGGTGTTACCAAGTTAGGTATAAGTGATAGAAAAAAAAAACCTGTTCTTCCCAGCTGTTCTTCCCTTTACTAAGCAAATGGAAAGGAGGTGGTTTTAAACAGAGTTAACAAATTATCAACTATCCCACTTAAAGGAACAATGTAGGGTATACAGAAAAGATATATGTTACCAGGTAAGCAAGTTAACAAAATGGTCACACAAAAGAATTAATTTCCTGTCATTCATACACGCGCTAGCAAAGGCCTTCACTCATCTTGCTCTCACTTACCGATTGTGAAAAAATCTTGCACTCCATAGAATAACACAACAGCAGTTACACCTCAACTAAATGTATGAGTGTTTGTTCAAGTTCTAGCCCCAGATTATCGGGTAGGCGGTCAGCACATAAAAGGGTCCCGTAATCGCTGGAAAATGAATCTGTAGTTGTGTCTCTTTTCTTAATAACAGTTTCTATGGGAGGGCACGGTCTCTGATACCGGGGTGAGGATGGTGTGGTCTATTTGACTATGCCGCGGATAATAAAATTCTTACGCGTGCTGGTACACTTTATCCGTGAGGTATGGTTTAAGTCCAGTGAGAAAACTAGTCACATCACTGTTCAGGAAATTATGAATTATCTCTCTGTGTCAGTAAACTAACAAAGCTCGGGCCAGTGTTCTTCTTCCCGTTACGACTTAAGTTGTTTGATGGTGCGTTAAATTTGTCTTTGGGTGTGCTTTCTTTGCTATAAGTTAGATAGCGGAATTCCAAACATAGAATCGCCTCAAAGATTAAAAATTTACAGTCTCAACAAGTTCTGCGTCAGGGGAACTCTACACACTGTTTATGCTTTGCTTTGCTTAGATTGATTTCTTTATTGCTTTCTTAATGCTGGGATCGCACAGGTTACGATCACTCTGTATGAAAGAAAAAAAAGACATGTAATATACCGAAAACAAATAACCTTCTAAAGCGCGAAGAATTTCCCGTTAAGCCTATAATACACTCGAGTATTTAATTATGTATTTAATAAACACTGCGCGAATTCTAGTGGTTAAAAACCCACATCTATAAAACTAGGACTTAACTGAATTTATTAATTATAAATTCCTTCGCGACTTTAAAAGTTAATTTAAGCATCTATTATCTTTTGAAATAATATAATAGATAGATCATTATACTTAAAACTGGAACTCTTGAGATGGTTTAATTAAATAGATTTAAATTAACACAAAATCCCTTGAAATAGAATGACTAGACCACTGATCACTTTACACAATATATATATTTTACCGCTTTGCACAGAAATAGAAATCACTGCAAATATATATAAAATCCAGGGGAAAATCTATAACAAGATTTCAATAAAGCTAGTGCTTCTGTAAAGGTCTGGCCAGCGAGTGATAACGTGTCTAGTTCTTCATGGTCTATTTAGCTAAAATGAAATGTAAGTTGAGTGGGACATGATAAACTTGACAACTTATTTGATCTCACGAACTTTTGGGGATCTGACCGCCAAATCAAGAGAAGAAGCCGCCCCCTGGTCTTCGTATCCGCTCGCTGCTGCCCGTTTCGCTTTCCCCCGTTCGCTCGGTTCCTCGATTGACACCGAGACGCGAAATTAGCGGCAAGCAACTGCGTCTCGTATCAGGGAAAACTACTGTCTTTGATAACGCCGATAGTCTCCCTTAAGATCCCTCGGTCTGTCTCTTTGATCTCGTCGCTGTATCCTACATGAGTCCCGGTGGAATGCGTTCTGGCAAACGAAAAGTTACAACAAATGTTCAGGGGTTCTAATGTTATGAAAAGCTAAAGGTCCCTTTAAATCATCCATCATATCAGGGAAAATTCACTAGTCAAACTAGACGTACGTCACAGTTTTGCACCTCGTTACGTTTGAGCCGTTGGTGCCTACTTTGGATGTTACTGGTTCGTTTATCACTTATGAGGGAACACTGCCGAACTAATACAGGGACGATTTAGTGCTGTTGGCACACTCACGATAGAAACATTCGTGGGACACGATCATTGTATAACCGTGATCGAACACTCATATAAACAAATCTTGGAAGAGTGATTATATATACATCAAATTGCAGAAAAACTCTTCTTAATTCAATGAAGCAAACTAACGGGCGGACATACCTTAACACATATATATATATACTGTTCAAAAAAAGAAACGCAACATTTTTGGTGTTACTTTTATAAAAGATATTAGCTGATTGGACATCAGTCAACCTATCGACTGTGTCCACCTGGTCATTAACTTCTCGTGGTTACCTGAATTGTACTCACCTCATGATTCGTGAGGTCATGAAAGAGGTCAAGGTCAAAACAACATTTTTGACAATAACTCGTGACAGGTTCATGCGAATCCCGTGAAACTTACTGAACACAAAACTCTCTGACCATATTATTGAATGCCTATAAAAGATTGACGCTCCTCGAATAAATTCAGTTGAAAATTCGATGCGCAAGTATGGCTCATCTCACTACAGAACAACGACTCATCATCATTGGACGTTTACAGACTGGAAAGTCACAAAGTGTAGTGGCCAGACAATTTAATGTGGTTAGAAGCACCATTTGTCGCCTTTGGAGGCGATTTCAAGAAACTGGCTCAGTGGCAGACCGGCCGCGCAGTGGAAGACCCAGAGTCACAACTCCTGCCGAAGACCGCTTCATACGGCTGCGTCACCGCAGGAATCGACTTGCATCTGCGTCCTCCACAGTCCAGTCAATGTCAGCAGCTCGTCGAATTTCAGATCAAACGGTCAGGAACCGGCTGCACGACTCTGGTCTTTGGGCTACAAGACCCTACAGAGGTCCTGTTCTTACGGACCGGCATCGCCAGAACCGACTGCAGTGGGCGAACCAGCATTGTCAATGGACCGTTGGGAATGACTGGAGACGGGTTTGGTTTAGTGATGAATCATTTTTGTGCTCCAGCGACACAATAGACGGAGAAGAGTTTACCGCAGAGTCCATGAGCGTACGCCCAGAACAGCGTTGATGAGGCTCCTCCACATGGTGGTGGAGGTGTACTGATATGGGGGGCGATCAACTTCATGGGAAGAAGTGACCTGGTGCAAATTGAAGGACGCCTGATTGCCCAACGATACGTCGCTGAAATTCTTCGTCCTCACGTCCTTCCACTTCTGGCTGCACGAGGGTCGATTTTTCAGGAGGATAACGCTCGACCTCATGTGGCACAACTCACCACCCAGTTCCTCGCTGACAACAACGTCCAGACCATTTCGTGGCCAGCCATATCATCAGACATGAACCCCATAGAACACTTATGGGATAAACTAGACAGACGACTCCGCCAGCGAGACGTGGCTCCAGCCAATCTCCGACAGTTGTCTCTTGCACTGCGCGAAGAGTGGGCAGCCATCCCACAACAACAGATCCAACGGCTAATCGGATCCATGTCAAGGAGATGTCGTTCTCTGATAGAGGCCAGAGGAGGACATACACCTTACTGAAACGGAGGCCTCAGTCGCAAAGAATAAAAGTCCAAACCAAATTTAATGAACATCATTTCATTGTTAAAGTCTGAAAGTTTCTTCATGCCAAGATTGAAACATTAATTCCGTAAAATAAAATTTTGGTACAAGTTTGAAATTTGGTGTCCATTACGACTGCAATAATGTTGCGTTTCTTTTTTTGAACAGTATATATATATATATATATATATATATATATATATATATATATATATATATATATATATATATATATATATATATATATATATATATATATATATATATATATATATATATATATATATATATATATATATATATATATATATATATATATATATATATATATATATATATATATATATATATATATATATATATATATATATATATATATATATATATATATAGATGTTGTTGTTGTTGTTGAGAGCACATCATGGGGTGAAACAATCTTGAAAAAGTTAGCTTTTGCATGATTGTTGCGCACCATATTGAGCCTCACCAAAATATACAAGTTATAATTCGTTAACGATGACAAAGAAAGTATAACCACCAAGGCGTTCCTACATGTGTATTTCAAGAGAATATTTAAGTGCATGAAGCACTACAGGTTGTTAATCTCGAATTTAGTTAGAGATATTATTCGGCAGACAAAGATAAAAATGTGCTTTGGAGCACGGACTGTACTTATATGAAAAGTTATGAAATTGATTAGCGGTCTCATGGCGAGGTCCATGACACAAGATATATATGAATAAAATAGAAAGGAAAATCACGAATATTCGTTGGATAGAAATGAATCTATCGCAATATACGATGAGAATGATTTGAGGTGCATATCAGCACTATATGTATAGTTCTGCCAGAAGCTAAGAATTGATAAAATGAATTACCAGTAGATATAATCTATTGACACGTATGAAGCAAAATGATTATGTGAGATTGTTTTATGGAAAATAAAGAAAGTCGTTCGAAACCAGATGTCTTCAACAACTATTTGAGTAAAACTTTGACAGTTCCAATTTATTATTACAGTTGATGGAATATTGATATTCAATATGAATACAAGTAATCAAACGAGCACGAATATAAGCTAATGAACGAATATGGCCAGTTATACATACCACATTCGGCCAAACAGAAAAGGGAATATTGAATGCTATGTACAGAACTTATAATCCAAAAGAAAAATCAGAAGGGTTTAATGAACCTAGACATTGCTCGGGACAACATCTCTTCTTACTCTTAACAGTCGTCTTGAGCTTATTGTCATTATTTACATATTATATAACTGGAGAAGATCGGCTGGGATAAGAACCTTGCAGAAGCAGAATATAGCTCAGCTTTTTTTTTTTGGTCAGTTTCCTCGTTCCTCCAGCGCTTCCTACGTAGAAATTAGTCTTGCTATCAAGTCAACAGGTAAGATTAATTCATGTGTAAAGGTTCTCTACCTTCTTTAACTATCCTTTACTTTAAATCTCTGGCCACAATTCGTGGACCACTACAGCATACTAGGGAACTTACGGCGCAATTGGATCAACTATGTGACGAGATCATTATTTCTGGCCATTTTTAAGTACTATGCGACGACTTTTAACGATGTGAATTGAAAGAAAGGTAAATGAAAGAGAGTAAACACCAGGATTAGTAACGCTTCTACAAGCTTTAAAATATAACATAAAGCCACTTTCATCAGCTTGCAAAAAATCTAGAAGGACATTGTTACTACTACGTCTCTTATATTGTCAATGGTATTGACTACATTGGTATGTCGGGCCTGCTTGAATAGCCGACGTACTTCTAGATGATGACCTGATAATGCAAATGTACTGTGGGCCGTTGCTTTGTCGTGTATGATGGTACGACTAATGGCAATGAGACGAAGTAACGATCATGAATGGGTCAAAACAGTGTGATCAACTGGCAACGAAGATATATATACTGGACTCGTTGCAGAAGTAAGTGACGAGACATATTTATTATGACGAGACTTTGACATCAGTATTACGAACATTTTCATCAGCGTGGTTATAGCAGGATATACAAGGTAAATAAAAGTCACTACGGACGTTGACCGACCGCAATAGCCGCTGTCACATCAAGGTTAGCGGAAGCTCTACGGCAACGAATTGGTAGGATGCATGGGTTTACAAAAATGACCATGTTAATAGCATTGAGCATATATTTATAATAAACGATCCAAAATATCTCCTAGCGTTAACTGAACGCACTAACAGCCGACATAGCTGGTCAGGCTGAAGCTCTGCAGTAACAGTACTGGAGAATATGTATCTGAGGCTAGATACTTCAACGAGCCGGTTCTGGCTAATGATTGGCGAGAAAAGATTCTTGGCATACCTCGCTCAAGAATAACATCATCATATCTTAGATGATCATAATTAACTTCATGGTCGTGTCTCCCCTAGACTTGGGATGAGACCACGGAAAAAATAACGTCTGCTCAGGACGATAAATCTCTGGATCTGCCTCAAGGACATTGATTGTATCCAAACAAATCTCTGCGTCATGCCGCGCCATGCCTAGTTTAATACTGGTGCACGGTCGTACACAAATAACATTTCAAAACATTATCATTGCTGCACTGAGGTGCACGTCTGAAAATCCCAGGCGTACATATGAAAGCTTTAAACATCTATCTAACCCTCTATGAATATTGTCACATATGAAAATAGTGCAGCAGTGATCATCCACTTTTGCCCCTCCCCATCTAGTTTATTTTTTGCTATACAGTAACGACTGATTCACCATCGCAATTAGCGCGCGAGCCATCTGGCAATTAAGCACTAACGTGGAACAGAGCGAAGTGAGCATTACGGCGTAATCGTTCTTTGATCAGAGAAACGGAGCGATAAGTCTGAGCCGTACTTGGAGTGTTACATTTTCAAGGGAATTACTTACGTAGCTGAGAGGCGGCAGAGGTGAAGAAATTACTTTTTATCCAGGAATGGAACGGCAAATTGGCCCGGCCCTGGTCGGAGGTGTGACTTTCGCATTAAGGAGCGAAAGAACGGAATCAAATATCTCCAATTATAAAGATAACATGTAGGGATAAAAATAATGCGTAAGATACTAGGAGACATGCTCGCCTATGCCAGCATTTCCTACCGCCATTGAAACTAACTAGTTAAACATGCAGACGAAACGGTACCCTTGTAGACGGGAGGGAAACGGAGATAAAAATCATTATGACGGTCTGAACACGTGTTTGAATCTAGAAAGGCAAAAAGACGCAATTTGTAGCTTAAAAGAAAAAAATCACGCCACTAGTTGACACAATGTAAGGAAATGGACAGAAAACGACTTTAGCTCCTGTCAGAGACAGACGTTTCTTTGACGATTTACGGTACTTTGACGTTATAGTTTGAATATAGCGGCAACCGCGTGAACGAACGTTCAAAAACTGATTTCAAAAACTAACCTTGAGAAAAGTAAGGTTTTCGTTAATAATAAAGTTATGAAAATAAAACCTAGCTAGTTTGATAGCCCATCTTAAGCAGAGAAATAATATACTTTTAATTATACAGACGGACAGATAACAAGGGAGATATTGACGAAAGACCGTATTGTTCCTATCAGATTAGCGAACAGTATTGTTGTGCATACTTTCACTAAAGTCTCAATTTTGCGTCCTTGAGACAAGGAAATGCAAACTTCAAACTGTAATAAACTAGCGGGGCAAAGTCGGGAGATTGTAGCTAAAAATAACTTAGGAAGCAGGTTCGTGCAGTTTTTACATGTGTTAGTCCAAAAAAACAAGTGAAATTGTGGGGAAAAGATAAAATGTGACCGACGTACATTTTAAAAATTGAGATGTACTTTTGACTTTTTTGGGAAAAGATAAAATGTGACCGACGTACATTTGAGAAATTAAGATGTAATTTTGACTTTATTTTCAAATTTTGAATTGAAAAGCTTAGTCTTCTGATCTGATTGGCCAACGCATTTTTATATTAGCGGGATAGAAACGCACATTTTTGCAATTCGACATAAGTCTGTCCAGTAACACAGTCATTAACTGCTAGTGGTGTTTTCCAAGGAAGAATACATAAAATTTAGTGGGACGCCATACTCTAGCCAGCAGCTCAGCTGAGTTTTGCTAGTATTAACTGTGTTCTCAATTCTGAATTCTGGTAAGAATGAAAGCATTTATCTTGTTTATTTTAATATTTTGAGTGATTGATACTGCCATATCATGAAAAATGATTACGACAAGTAAGTGCTTGCTCTAGGTCCCCAGCCGCAGTCCAGGGCCTAGAGACAAACAAATAATATATGGACACCTAACTAAGACTATGGAAGGCGGATCTATTATTGAGATCAGTGGGAACATATCACCTATCTTATTGAATAAAAGAGGAAACTATTGAACATATCTCAGATGCAATGCAGTCTTGGGGAACTGGTGCTATATGAAAATAACTGGGTAAGATGTGCTATGTTGGTCAGAGAGATCTGACCCAGTCTGTGTAATGTTGTTGTGTAGTATTGTGTGTACGAGTGGCTCAGTAGATAGAGTACTGACACATGGCACAAATTTTGTTTCAGAATTGTGAGTTTCTGTTTTGGCAATAAAGAGGTGCCAAATGCTTATGTAAGAGTACACAAGCAGATGTGTGTGCCGCCTAACAGGTGTGTCTGTGCAGCCTAACATTGTACTCCAGCTACGGAGAGGAGTGGGCCACAAGAATCCTGTATCAGATCGTCACAGGCGAGATAAGTGAAATTCTGGCCTGCTGGAGATTCACAACTATTCTACCATCAAATAAAGACATAACTATTGAGAAATAAACATTTACCTCATTCCATAAGTCAATGGACAATGATTTTGGTAGTCACAGATTGGGCGTGATGACGCCACCCCAACGAAACATCCAGTACTAGTTCTCCGAAAGACAGTTGTTGCATACATATTTTTGAATGCACAGATTACAAATGTACGATATGTCTATTTAATATGGAAAATATATAGTTGTAAATAATTGGGTACGAAAATGCTTTCTTTTGTAAAGCCAGATAATCCATGTTTGATTCATACGTTTGATTATATGGATAATCTCCCTTGATATTGATCGGGCGTAAGAATACTTATATTTTGGCATTCATCATTTGTCATAGCCAGAAAATAGATTGATCGTTCTTAGAATGTTTATGGCCTGAATATTTATGTATTACATATTATTAGTGCAAGTAGATTCTGTCCTATATTGTATATTTTGTATGGGTAGGCAGGACTATATTCTTTATGCCGCTCTAGCGGAGGTATTGGTTGTCTTGGCGAGTCGTGATGAGTTCCGATATTGCCACCTATAATGGCTGGTCACGTATTTCCTAGGGCTGGTCCTTTCAAGAGTGAAAAATGATTTATGAAGTGATTTCTTCAGTAGGAGATTGTGTTTCTACAAGATTGTAGTGTTAGAGGCTCTCCTCGTGTACTGTATTAGGTTGGATTCGGACTCAAGGTAAATCCAGACCCTTTTGACGATCTCCTTATAGTTAGACCTAGATGGAGCAACGTATTTTCGTGCATCGTTGGTCGTTTAACTAGATATTGTTGTAGATGACAGGTTCCATCAGCGCTTATGTCTTCATGAAGTAACCTTCTGACAAAGGGACTGTATGGTAACTCTGGAAAGTTATACTTATTCAAGTTTTGAATCAACTTTAGCTGATGATTATTCTTCTGCTGGGCGAGTGAGCGAAAGCTCAGGGAAGGAGGCCATTTTTTGTATTCCTGTCATCATTATAGATCCCTGTCCAGAGAACGGGTCGTGTATCTTACTATTCGGACAGTGGCATGGAGATCTCATTTATATGAAAACCCCTTATCGTGGTTTCACAGTATGATATAAACATTGAATATAAGCAACCTAAGAACTTAGCAAGGGAAAGAAGGTTCGTCCATCGAACTCTTCATTTGTTTACCGATCCGCCTTTACTGACGCGTTCAGTCAGATAGGGGATGCGGCCATAATGTATAACAACATTGAATGCTGTTTTGTACCACCCATTATATTTGAATGTTCCATGACATGGGATCTACTATTCATGCCTGAAGATTGATGTGTCAACATGTACTTATGATCTATTCGTTCTGTCCCAGTATGTGCGTCTGAATAAAATGTATGAAAAGATTCCAGCAGTCTGCATTGGTGCCTTATAGACATGAGTGAATGAGTGCTTTAGATTGGTCAAGATACGAACATTCCATCATTCGCGTTAATAACACTCTACACTCTCACTCCATATTTACACCATCCTGCGTCGGTTGAATTGACCAAGTTAAGGGCCTGCTCCTCCTGGAGCCTCAGAAGGAAACCAGTTCCTGCATCATTGACTTCCTGCGAGTTTCCGTCCAGTGATGATCAGAGTACACTACACTAATAATAATAACATCGCGTCCTTTTTACAACAGTATAGATAAGAGTAATAATAACCATTCTTATAATATACCTATGTACACAAATTACATTTTATTATGCCACATATTTATGCATTTCATTGATAACTCCATATCATTTCATATGTTCTGACCAAACTAAAACATTGGTTCAGAACTAATAAATTAAAAAAAAAATTGTTAAAATTTAAACTAAAACAACCAGAGTTAGTTCAGTGTGTTATAGAGTTTATTAATATTATTAGACTTATTAATTACATCTGTGTGTCTGTATATTATATTACTACACATTACATTTCAGTACCCTAGACTTTTTATCGTAGCTAACATTCATGATAGTAGCATAGGTCTGTTTGAGGTCGTAGTGGTAGTAAGAAGGGCCTTCTGTAATTCACATAAACTTTTATCTCAGGAGCCTTCACAGCTGACCTCATACAGTACACTAGGTAACATAACAACCATACAATACCATCAAAACCACTACAACCACTACAGCATACTAGGGAACTCACGGCGCAATTGGATCAACTATATGACGAGATCATTATTTCTGGCCATTTTTAAGTACTATGCGACGACTTTTAACGATGTGAATTGAAAGAAAAGGTAAATGAAAGAGAGAAACACCAGGATTAGTAACGATTCAAAAAGCTTTAAAATATAACATAAAGCCACTTTCATCAGTTTGCAAAAAATCTACAAGGACATTGTTACTACTACGTCTCGTATATTGTCGATGGTATTGACTACATTGGTATGTCGGGCTTGCTTGAGTAGCCGACGTACTTCTAGATGATGACCCGATAATGCGAATGCACTGTGGGCCGTTGCTTTGTCGTGTATGATGGTACGATTAATGGCAATGAGACGAAGTAACGATCATGAATGGGTCAAAACAGTGTGACCAACTGGCAACGAAGATATACTGGACTCGTTGCAGAAGTAAGTGACGAGACTTATTTATTATGACGAGACTTTGACATCAGTATTACGAACATTTTCATCAGCATGGTTATAGCAGGATATTCATGGTAAATAAAAGTCACTACGGACGTTGACCGACCGCACTAGCCGCTGTCACATCAAGGTTAGCGGAAGCTCTACGGCAACGAATTGGTAGGATGCATGGGTTTACAAAAATGACCATGTTAATAGCATTGAGCATATATTTGTAATAAACGATCCAAAATATCTATATTATTTACTTCTATCCATTTTATGTAAAGTTCATAAATTACTAGTGTTCATATCACACGTTAAAAAACGATAGGATAAGCTAGACCCTTGTGTTTTAAATCTAATTAGAGGGCTTACTTTAACACGTGGTAGATATAATATTGATATTATGTTTAAATGTTTATATTTTCTTTCCTATAATATAGGCTGGTCAAAACCTGCTTACTAGCGGACTTATGATCATATGAACTAAAGTTCTATATTCTTATAATCTTATAAGCAACCAGAAACTTCATAATATTGTTGAGTCTTTGGGCTATGACCTGTGGGGTCCATTTTCTTCATTTTATGAGAGAGACCAAACTAGAACAATAATTGTAAAGCTTAACTGGACGAGAACTATTACCAGATTTCATTTTACCAATCTCATTAGCCAACTGTGGCCAAATATACTGTCAGCAACATTTGTGTAACTTCAAATAGTGTCTCAGCGGTCAGAGGCTAGACAACACATAATATATATGTATTCTTCATCTTTTGTCGGTGACCACCACGTATGAACCTTACTCCAACCAACTGAAGGCAGAGATACCGTATTTTACCCAGGAAAATTAAATCACCAACTCTAGCAACTACCGTGAAACGTGCAGTCAGCAACTACGGCTAGTCAGGGGCTGGATTTGGCAAAACGTAATATGACACTGAGTAGTCGTGTTACTTATTAGTGTTTATTTCCACGGAATGCCTGCGACATCTATTGGTAAGCGAATTATGAAAGTGGCCACTGTACGTATGTGAATTGAATGAACGGAGAAAGAAACTTATTTCTGTTGTTAACCACTATCATACAAATCTTTGCTCTTTTGTTCTCATTAATCTGTGTATTTACGGGATAGATTAATTAGGGACTTGTCCTTTGTTTTCTCTACGGACTATCCCATACACTTATTGTTAACGTTTGTTCTTTTGGGTGAATTTACCTCTGTTGGGATCTTCTTCTATTTTCCTTTACCAGAGGGGAGAACCTATTTGATTAATTTTCATTTTGTCAGTAAAACCATGATCTATTGTTGTATATGATTTATGTTGTAAAGTTCTAGTGATAAATAAACTAATTAAACCTTAAGTTATTGTGTTGGTCAACCCCTACCCTATCTGTTATCCATAGTTTGTTTTCACGTCTTGTGCGTATTTGTCACAGAATTGTGTGCACGTGGGTGCAGTGTAACTTGTATTTTGTATAAGGAGAGAAAGTGCGTCTGATTTAAAGATAGTCGTACGATAGGCTGGATTAGAGCAATTACTCAACCCAGAGACTGTCCTTTCTCTTACACAATCACCTCGTGAAACAGAAACTATTTCTACACCATACTCTCATATAGTATCACTATCACCTCTGCTCAGACAGGACTATAAACATCTATTACCTATCTGAAAAAACATCTACGACAAATATAAAGTCTTTAACAGACATTATTAAAAACCACACTGTGTTATGATCAAATATATTCGACAATGAGACATAGTAACAAAATACGTTTTTCTGACGAAGTAAATTGACAACGCATTTAAATTGAAAAAAAAAACACGTTAATATAAATTAAGAAATCATAGCAGCAAATAAAAAAAGGGTAAACTTTAAAATGTTATGACTGTACATTAAGCACACACACTTACGACCTCTCGTACACACACCACACACGCACGCTGGACCTTTTTTGGGAAAATGCGTGTTGACAATGCTGGGGTAGGGGAAATACGAGGGAATTAACTGAGTGTCATGAACACGAGCTTCTGAACTTTCTTTGGATTAACTCCCCTTTCCTAAATTTAGTAGTAGTAGTTGGAGTGGTGGTAGTTGTAGTAGTAGTAGTAAGTAGTAGTAGTAATAGCAGCACCTTTAATCATTACTGACTATGGGAATGCGCGCCTGAGGTGATAGCCCTCAGCTGCTTTCGTTTCTGGTGTTCTCTTCTTAGGGAATCCCAAGAGACCTGTGATCATGGCAACAGTCCAGACACGATCACAATCCAGAAAGGAAGAAGATGAACCCATAAATACTCATCCAGAGGAGATGAGAAAGGCACAGACTGAAGGTCACTGAAGCCGTGTTATAAGAAACTCCCAAAGAGCCATACTCCTCCTAATAAAGGAGAATTCTATATGAAGAATAAATTGCTATATAGGAAGGCCGGCACCGGTTCAGCTGGTCACGGACAGCTGGTCCTTCCTAGTTCATATAGGGAGAAAGTGATGGAGGTAGGTCATACTATCCCCTTCAGTGGTCACATGGGGATTAGCGCAACAGGACAGCGTATAGCTTGTCATTATTTCTGGCCAGGGATAACGGAAGACATTAAGAGATATGTGAAATCCTGTCCCGAATGCCAGAGAGTAGCTCCAAAGCATTGGACTGCTCCAGCAACTCTAGGGGAAATGCCCATAGTGGGAACCCATTTTGAGAGAGTTGCAGTGGATATTGTGGGACCTCTCACTCGGACCAAGAGGAGGAGCATTTACATCCTTACTCTGGTAGACACTTGTTCCATGTGGGGAGAGGCGGTAGCCCTGTCATCAATCGATTCGAAACATGTGGCAGAGGCATTACTTACGATATTTACAAGGTTAGGATTCCCGCATCAAACCTTGACTGATAATGGCTCTCAGTTCAAGGGGAAGCTAACTGAAGAGGTTTTCAGGTTGTTTCGAGCCAAGCACTTTCATTGTAGTCCGTATCACCCCCAAGGGAACGGCTAGGTAGAGAGGTTCAATGGGATTCTCATTTCTATCCTGAGAAAGCTGGCACATGAGAAACCTGATACGTGGGACCAATACTTGCCTGCCGCCCTGTTTGCGTACCGGGAAGTTCCCCATAATTCAACCGGAATGGCACCCGCAACACTTTTATTTGGAAGGCCAATAAAAGGTCCTCTAGAAGCTTTGTTAAGGACCTGGACAGATGAGAAGGCAGAGGAGACCGTTACCTCATCATATCAATATGTGAACGAACTGACCACTCGTCTAAAAACTAGTTGGAAACTGGCAAATGATAATTTGAGACAAGCCAGGAAAAAGCATGCTGCTTATTATAATAAGAAAGCGAAGGATAGAGAACTTGCTGTAGGGGAGAATGTACTTCTTCTTTTGCCAGGCAGCAACAATAAACTTCAGATCGGATGGTGTTACGCACGGATCATTATTATTTTTCGTTTGTATAAACATTTTTCATATGTATGATCATTTTTTTGACTGAAGTGTGTATTATGTTTTCTATGGTCAAAGGGACATAATCCGAGTTATCGAAACTACAATTTTTTAGGAGTTTGCCTTCTCTTGTATAGAGACACGTTCGGTCTATAATTTCTTGAACGAAGCGTGACCACATCTCCTTATTTGGTAGTACCAGTCAACTATGGTAGATGTCTGAAACCTTTCTTAACGCTTCTTTTCATGACCATAAAAGGCGCGATTCTATAAGACTTTTATCTCGAATGTTCTTAGAATCGTCTTATTGTGAACGGCAACTCAGAGATTGTCGTTCTGCGCATGTCAAAAGCTGGGAGTTCGTTCTGTGTGTTCCGCCCAGTTCGGGGAGTTGAGAAATGGTTTAAGAAGCGAGCAGACGCGACCTGCGTCTTGTGATTCTCTGAGGGAAATACATGGTCTTTGTGAGTTAGTTAGCTAACTAGACTATTTCCCAGTATTATTCACGCCTGCCTGGAGGCATATGTTCATGGTTGATTTTCCGAAATAAGGTAATTCCTCTTGTATCGAACTTTATGCTATCATCTAGAGGTTCGTCATTTTGTCGCCTATTTGCTCGCCTGTGTGATTCAAAATGGAGAGGTACTTTGACTAGGATTAAGTCACCGGTATCTGTATACCTGAACTAGTTAAATATATATGGGTCGCTCTAGACCAACAAGACTATTGTCTGTGTTCCAGGATTCGTTATATCAGAGATCACGTCCAAGTCAGATGGTTAGACTTAGGAACATTATAAAGGTCGAGCTGACCTGTAGCCCATGTATGCTATTCACGTGCAGACAGTAAACGGACTGATTGTATACATCTGATCTGCTAGCATCAGAATGGGAGCATTTATTATTATTGTTTATGAACATTGAAGATCTGTAGCTGACACTGTTGCAGAAGTTATAGAAATTATTATTATTTATACAGCTTCACGAACTAGAACTCTATGATTTATGAATTTCTGAATCTATTGAACTGTGATGTCTTATGACGCATATATACAACAGCTGTCATTGCTGACTACAGAAATTGTTTTCAATGTGCCATATCATCTTGCTGAACTCGTTAACTATGTTGATGTCATAAGTATCATGACTGTTTTGTGGCGTGCAATAAATGGAAGAAACTTATACAACGAAGTTACCCTTTCTATGACTCTACACGTCATGTTGCCTGTGTGATAACCCTGTGAACTGTTCCACTACCACATACACAGCAACATCCTAAATCAGAGAAGACACCTACATCTTACACTTTAATACCAGGTGTCGATAAGGGTGGCAAGTTACCACTTCAGCTCAAATCCACCCTTATCATTTTTGGTGGCCAGAGCTGGTTCTATCATCTGATATTTTGGCGCACCATATCATTTTTGGTGGCCATAGGTTGGTTCACTCTGATTCCAGCTATCAAGGGGGTCAGCAAACCCAGACATCATCATCATACTAGATACAACTACAGCATCAACTACCACCTTACAAGAAATTTTATTGAAAGTATCCGGATTTTCTGACAGTTGCTGATTTTGAAACTACCCGGCGCTGCTCGGCAATATTGAAGTTTATGTAAGATTAGAAGGACAAGTACCGAGCGAATGGATTTCCTGATCTGGTGAAAAGAAGGACAAGTGCCGTAACAACTGTTCCGGTCTCAGGGGTACTGTTGCGGGTTCAGAAGGTCAAGTGCCGGTTAAATCAATTTAGAAGATTCAGAAGGTCAAGTGCCGTAACAACTGTTGCAGTATTAGAAGCTCATTTCCTTCGTCATGGCTGTTTATGGGAGCAGAAGTTAATCAACGTTGGATCATTATCCTCAGAATGCTGATTACATCCTGTTCTGCACCGTGCTGACGCTGGATTTATAGAAGTTAAGTGGCCTGTTTTGTTTGTGAACTGTGCCCTTATGTTCTAACTGAGCCTTCTGTACTTTCACACTTTCTCCTATTGTTTTCATGATACATGTTTATATGTTATATGTTATTTGTTATTTGTATATTTATATGTTTATATTTCAGCGGGTTTTCTCGGTTGGGCGGAGTCTTGCAGTAGAAGATACCACGTCACAGAGGTTCTACTGTTAGCGTTTTCGTTAGGGACTGTGCGAATTTCCTACAGTGAAATTTGCTAGCGACAATCGTTGCTATATCTGTTTAGTAGTGTCGAGTTGTGCTTTATTTTTGTTTCTTGTATATATATATATTTTTTTCTTTTTTCTTTTCTCTCTTTCTTTGTGTTTTTTAGTTTCGATTTCGATTGTTTGTATTTGTAGGTCTCCCCTTTGCTATTATTCAGTTCTTTACGTATATTTTTGTGTATACACTGTAGCGTCATTTGTTAGTCATATCTTCGCATATTTCTTTTTAGTTTTGCTGTTTGTGTATTTGACTTATGCGAATGTTTTCGTATTGTTTGATCTTTGTTGTTGTTTACATTGACTCTGATCTTTGTTATTGTTTACATTGACTCTGATCTTTGTTGTTGTTTACATTGACTCTGATCTTTGTTGTTGTTTACATTGACTTTGATCTTTGTTATTGTTTACATTGTTGGTGACCTTTGTTATTGTTTACATTGTCTTGTTATTGTTTACATAGTTCTTGCATAGTTAGCTTTCACTATTGTTAATATATGCTCATGCACTATTGGTCTATAGTGCACTTATCATAACTAACTGGTGTTTTTTGCTTATGCACTATTGTAGTGCAGTTATGATAAATAACTGATGGTTATGCACTGATTTGGGTAGTGCACTGTTAATTAAGAAGTGACTTGTGATATTATTATACATTTGATAATACAAGTTGGTGTCAACTCCTGTTTCCCACAGAGATTGGGTTCAACATAGAGATTATACAAGCACTTTATTAAGTCTTGTTGCTATTTAACATTGAAATAAGATAATTAATTATTTCAGGTTCTGTACTCACATTTTAGACATCATGTCTACATTTGAGTACTTTATTGAGCAGGGTAAAGCCCTTGGGAAGACAGGTGATAAATTAGAAGAATTTGCGACTGTTCAATATGCCAAGGCATTGAAGTCGGAAGAAAAGAAAATGAAAGAACAAACTGAACAAAAGAGAATAGAGGCTGAAATAGAACAAAAGAAACTGCAGATGCAGGTGGAGGAAAAAAGATTTCAAATGGAAATGGAAAAACAAAAAAGAGAAGCTGAAAATAAGAGACTTGAAAAAGAAGCTGAAAATAAGAGACTTGAAAAAGAAGCTGAAAATAAGAGACTTGAAAAAGAAGCTGAAAATAAGAGACTTGAAAAAGAAGCTGAAAATAAGAGACTTGAAATAGAGGCTGAAGAAAAAAAGTTACAGGCCCAGGCTGAAGAAAGAAAGTTACAGGCCCAGGCTGAAGAAAGAAAGTTACAGGCCCAGGCTGAAGAAAGAAAGTTACAGGCTGAGGCTGAAGAAAGAAGGTTACAAAGAGAGGCTGATGAGAGAAAAGCAAAAATGGAACATGATGAAAAAGTCTTAGCTTTAGAGTTAGAGAAGTTAAAGTTATTGAACACTGGTAATGCTAATGATGCAAATAAGGTGTCAAATAAGACTAATGCTAAGGATTTCAAGCTTAATCTACCAGCATTTAATCCCTCAATCGATGATATAACATTTTATCTAGATAGATTTGAAAGTGCATGTAATGTGCATAATATAGATAAAACATTATATGTGTATCATCTGTCCAAGATACTTAGAGGTGATGCTTTGACTTTGTTGAGTATGGTAGATGTGCCTGACAAAAACAACTATGAGGTTGTCAGGGCGGCATTGTTAAAGAAGTACCAACTTAACGAGGACGGATATCGTCTTAAATTTAAAACCATGTTACCAGAAACTGGAGTTGAATTCTCTGAATTCATCTCAGGCATCCGTCTTACTTTTTTACGATGGGTTGAGTTGTCTAAGACAGAAAATACATTTGAAGCTCTTATGGATTTACTACTTAGAGATAAGGTTATGTCTTCTGTTAATGAAGCTTTTCTATCTTTTCTTCATGAGCGTAAGCCTAAAAACATAAAAGAAATGGAAGAATACTGTAGCCAGTATGTTACTGCGCATCCGCACATAACCATTAGTAACTCTAAGGTGAAAGAAGGTCTGCCAGTTGCTTCGGCAGCACCTTATGGCCCAAATTTTATGCGTAAATTTCAGGGTAGCCAGAAAAATTTCAATAAAAAGAGTAATCGTAATTATGCCCAGAACCATAGTGATCAATTCCAGGGTGATTCTTCTTCCCAGAACTGGAGACAACCTAATACTACACGTTATTCTACTCCGGTTAACTTTAGAAATTTTCACAAAGGTAATCGGTATAGAGGAAAATATTTTATGCAGAGACCTCAATACCAAGATAATAGAGGTTCTCAACAGCATAGAGATAGTAATGACAGTTATGGAAACTGGAACTCAAACCAGGATAAAAATTACAGTAGGGACTTTAATGATAATTGCAGAGGCAATAATGGTCGCGGTAGATCGCAACATAAGAGAAAAAGATATCAACAGACAAACTCTGTTCAACAAGAATCTCAGGGAGCAGATAAACAGGTTAATAATGATAAAGACCATAATGCTATCGGATGCTCATCTTTTGATTTTGGTAGGGCAAATAAATGTATCCAATGCAGTACTTTATTTGATCCGAAAACCGTTAGTACTTTAAGCTGTGGTCATCCTTTGCCCGCTCTTCCTGCTAATGTTGCTCATGATGGGAGAGGTTCTCTTATATTACATAAGGGGCTAGTAAATAGTAATCCAGTCTCAGTGTTGTTTGATTCTGGATGTACTACTGTCGGCGTTAGGCAATCTCTTGTAGATCCATCCTGTGCTACAGGAAAAGTCATCAAATGTGTCACATTTGGTGGCACGTTAGAAAAGTATCCTACTGCTATAATACACATTGCTACTCCTTTCTTCACGGGAGAGGTCCACGCGTGTCTACTTCCAAACCCTATTGCGGACCTTATTATTGGTCGTATTCACGGAGTTAGGGAATGTACCCCACAGCAGATTGCTGTTTGGGAAGAGCAAAACATTGAAGCTACCAATGCGGTGGTCACAAGAGCACATGCTCTGGATCCACCTCAAACTTCATTAACTAATAATGATGAAGTAAATGACCAAGATAGTCACTTGACTATTACACGTGACTCATTTATCAAATTGCAAGAAGAAGATCCTTCTTTACAAAAATTCTTCATTCTAGCAAAAAAAGGTGATCCTAATCAGAACACTAATAGGAAATCTTGGATTTCTATGAAGAACGGCGTACTTGTACGTATGGTACAAGACTCGACTACGTCCACTCATTCACAAATTCTTGTGCCTAAGAGCATGAGATTGCAAATATTGCAACATGCTCATGACTCGCAATGTGCTGGACATATGGGTTTTTCCCGTACAAAGTCGAGGGTTCTTGCGGCTTTCTTTTGGCCATTTGTGAGCAAGGACATACGAATGTACTGTCGCTCTTGCAAAGTATGTCAGGAGGTCAAATCTAAAGGACCACGACATGCTGCGCCTATCCAGGCTGCTGACATTCCTATTCGCCCTTTTCAAAAAATGGCAATAGATATTATCGGTCCTTTTAGAATTAAGTCGGCTAGAGGACATCAATTTATCCTTACATGTGTCGATATGTGCACACGTTGGCCAGAGGCAATACCTCTCAAGAGCATCTCAACTGCTGATATCGCAGACGCTCTTTGGCTGATATTTTCTCGCTTGGGTTTTCCCGGAGAAATATTGTCAGACCATGGCACTCAACTTATATCAGACACTATGTCACAGGTAATGTCTATGCTACACATTAAAAGGTCTCTCAGCAGTATCTATCACCCAATGTCTAATGGGTTGGTCGAACGTTTAAATAGGACTCTGAAAACTTTACTTGGTAAAATAACTGAGGATCATCCTCAGGATTGGGACAGGGTCTTACCCGCGGCTCTCTTTGCGTATAGAGAGGTCCCCAATGAACATACGGGGTTTTCCCCTTTTGAACTTGTCTTTGGCGCGCAACCGCGCGGCCCTATGTCTTTACTTCACGATCTAATCACTGCCGATAATATTAGCGATGAGACTCAATCTTCTTATGAGTACGTCATTGCTCTTAGGCAAAAGATCATCGAGGCATGCAAACTAGCAACTTCGTCTTCAGAATTTGCTAAAGAAAAGGCAAGGCAGTTTGCAAATAAGAATAGATGTCTACGACAACTTTGTCCAGGTGACAAAGCTCTCGTTCTACTTCCTTCAAGGGAGAACAGACTTCTAATTGCATGGAAAGGTCCATATGCAATAGTCTCCAAAATTTCTGATGTCGACTATGTTGTCGATATTGATGGAAAGCATAAAACTTTCCACATAAATATGCTCACAGAATTTTATGAAAGACCTGACTATTTGCAGCCTATTTTCCAGGCTACGGACAATTCACAAGCAACTCATGGTCAGTACTCATCTCTGTCAGTTATACAGGATGAGGAAACTACTTTTTCTGATGTCAATCTTCCTCTTTCTATGGTCCCACTTTATTCTACGGAATCTTGGAAAAACGTGACCGTTTCTCCAAATCTTTCCGCTGAGGAACATCGACAAGTTTCTTCGATGTTGCAAACATTTCAGGATGTTCTTACAGACATCCCGGGACACACACATGTCATAGAACATGACATTGTGCTAACTGATCACAATCCTATCAGAGTCAGACCATATCCAATACCTATCCATTTCCAGTCTCAAGTCGAAAAAGAGTTGGATGAAATGATACGTTTGGAAATCATTGAACCATCCACTTCAGCATACTCTTCGTCTATGGTTATTGTTCGAAAGAAGGATAATAACATTCGCATTTGCGTAGATTATCGCAAATTGAACCAAGTTACGAAGTTCGATGCTGAACCTATGCCTTCATTAGAAGAGCTACTCAATAAACTTTCTAATTCTAGATTCTTTACCAAACTAGATTTGTCTAAAGGTTATTGGCAAGTCCCGCTAACTGAACGTGCCAAACCTTTTACAGCTTTTTCTACACCTAGGGGTTTATTCCAATGGAATTTCATGCCTTTTGGTCTTATGAACGCCCCTGCTACATTCGTACGCATGATGCGGCGAATTCTCGCATATCGTACAGATGTCATAGCATACCTAGATGATATCTGTCTATTCAGTGATTCTTGGGAAGATCATTATTTGGGTTTATACGAATTACTGTCTACTCTTCGCGAGTATAACTTGACTGCAAAACCCTCTAAAGCCTTTATAGGATTTAGCGAGATTTCTTTCCTAGGTCATCGGGTTGGTCATGGTCTTTTAAAGACAGAGGACCACAATGTTTCAAAAATACTTAACATTTCGGTCCCTAAGACGAAGAAACAAGTAAGGAGTCTATTAGGTTTGATTCAATTCTACGGACGATTCATTCCGAATCTGTCCTCCATTATGGCACCGCTTTCTACTTTATTGAAGAAAGGGTCGCCTAATCTGATCCGCTGGTCTAAAGAATGTCAATCCTCATTGGACCAGGTTAAAGCCCTATTTTCATCTCCACCTATTCTTAAGTTACCTACTATTGAGAAGACTTTTGTTCTTCGAAGTGACGCCTCGTCAACAGGGATTGGGGCAGCACTAATGCAGGAGTATTCTGATACTTTGCATCCGGTGATGTATATCTCTAGGAAATTAAACGCTGCAGAAAAGAATTACTCGGTTTTAGACCGTGAGTTATTGGCTATGGTATGGTCTATTCTGAAGTTACAAAGATTTCTTCTAGGCGCACATTTCATTGTGGAAACCGACCAGAAAGCGCTTACTGCTATTCAGAGCAAAAACTTGAAGAGCTCGAGGTCCACTCGTTATGCCATAGCTCTTCAACCATTTCATTTCTCGGTTCGAGCTATCCGTGGTTCGGATAATGTAATGGCAGACATTCTGTCCAGATGTCCACACGATTCCACATGATTCTTCTGTCATATATATATATTTCCTGATATACAGTCCAATGTTATAATGACATGTTAGTAGATTTTCTCTCACTTTTTTTTTTGAGGGAAATTTATAACATTGTACCATGTAATTATCTAAGAAGGCTTAGTTAGTGATATACGGGCCAAAAGATCACTCGGCCACATTTAAATAAATTATTTTCAGGATTGTATTAAGAAATTTACCAGTTGTCTTTAAGATTTGTGTTATTGATATTTTCGCAGCACATCATTGAAGTCTGCGAGTTTATGTCCATTGTGGAACTTTGAGGATATCAAGTCCTGTCCTACATTGGGAGCGGATGATGTCCACATCTTCTTCTATTGAATGTTTTATGTCACCGAAGATCAACACATGTATTACTTATTAATTACTGTTACTTTATATAATGTAATAATATAGTGCGGTATATTAGTAAATTACACCGCTATTTGCAACACATTGTATGATAACACATAATATATTTAATTTCATATATTGGTATGAGAATAATTTGATTGTCATTATGTTGTTGCCATCATTGTGGCGTGTGTTGGTGGCACCTTCCTGGAATATATCAGCGTATACTTAGATAAATTTTTTCTCTAAGGATCTGAGATATGATCTCAGTGTCGCTCCATGCGTTGAGCTAATTTGTTAGGTATATATCCACGCATCATACGTGCGTTAGGAGCCTAGATTTTTTCCGGCTCCAGGATTTAAAAAAAAAAAATGTTTCATTTTTTTTTTTCCAGGGAGGGTGCGGTAATGTTACGCACGGATCATTATTATTTTTCGTTTGTATAAACATTTTTCATATGTATGATCATTTTTTTGACTGAAGTGTGTATTATGTTTTCTATGGTCAAAGGGACATAATCCGAGTTATCGAAACTACAATTTTTTAGGAGTTTGCCTTCTCTTGTATAGAGACACGTTCGGTCTATAATTTCTTGAACGAAGCGTGACCACATCTCCTTATTTGGTAGTACCAGTCAACTATGGTAGATGTCTGAAACCTTTCTTAACGCTTCTTTTCATGACCATAAAAGGCGCGACTGTGTAAGACTTTTATCTCGAATGTTCTTAGAATCGTCTTATTGTGAACGGCAACTCAGAGATTGTCGTTCTGCGCATGTCAAAAGCTGGGAGTTCGTTCTGTGTGTTCCGCCCAGTTCGGGGAGTTGAGAAATGGTTTAAGAAGCGAGCAGACGCGACCTGCGTCTTGTGATTTTCTGAGGGAAATACATGGTCTTTGTGAGTTAGTTAGCTAACTAGACTATTTCCCAGTATTATTCACGCCTGCCTGGAGGCATATGTTCATGGTTGATTTTCCGAAATAAGGTAATTCCTCTTGTATCGAACTTTATGCTATCATCTAGAGGTTCGTCATTTTGTCGCCTATTTGCTCGCCTGTGTGATGCAAAATGGAGAGGTACTTTGACTAGGATTAAGTCACCGGTATCTGTATACCTGAACTAGTTAAATATATATGGGTCGCTCTAGACCAACAAGACTATTGTCTGTGTTCCAGGATTCGTTATATCAGAGATCACGTCCAAGTCAGATGGTTAGACTTAGGAACATTATAAAGGTCGAGCTGACCTGTAGCCCATGTATGCTATTCACGTGCAGACAGTGAACGGACTTATTGTATACAACTGATCTGCTAGCATCAGAATGGGAGCATTTATTATTGTTTATGAACATTGAAGATCTGTAGCTGACACTGTTGCAGAAGTTATAGAAATTATTATTATTTATACAGCTTCACGAACTAGAACTCTATGATTTATGAATTTCTGAATCTATTGAACTGTGATGTCTTATGACGCATATATACAACAGCTGTCATTGCTGACTACAGAAATTGTTTTCAATGTGCCATATCATCTTGCTGAACTCGTTAACTATGTTGATGTCATAAGTATCATGACTGTTTTGTGGCGTGCAATAAATGGAAGAAACTTATACAACGAAGTTACCCTTTCTATGACTCTACACGTCATGTTGCCTGTGTGATAACCCTGTGAACTGTTCCACTACCACATACACAGCAACATCCTAAATCAGAGAAGACACCTACATCTTACACTTTAATACCAGGTGTCGATAAGGGTGGCAAGTTACCACAAATTACAAGATAGACAAAAAGGGAAAGGAAAAAGTCTCTTGGCCCTAGACCCACAATTGAGGGATTCTATTCCGTTCGCTAAGGAAAAAGCTTGAAAGAGAAGATTGAATATTTGTTCACAGTGAGCCTCCTTATAGTTTCTGTGTGGTTTTGTTGCGGGAAACCATCGGGAGAACATAGGACTGTGCAATAGATTACAGGAAACTGAATGCTTCTCACAGAAGGTCAGGTGGATCCATTACCTGATACTACTCAACTTTTTGCCATGGGCTGAACAAGGCAAAATATTTTTCTAAGGTATATCTTAGCAAAGGCTATTACAAATTCCAAGTTAAGCCTGAGGTTCGACCTTATTTAGCCTTTGCAAGCACCTCGGAAGGTCATTATGAGTTCAACATGTTACCATTTTGGTTGAAAAATTCCCCGAGTGTGTTTTCTAGGATGATGCGAAAATTGCTGGATCCCCTGAAAATCCATGTATTTCGAATTTTATGGATGATATCCTCATTGCTACGGATAAAACATTTGAGGAAAACGTTACCTCTTTGAATATGCTGTTTGATAGACTTCGGGAGGCGAACTTAACTGCTAGGCCAACAAAATGTTTGTATTGGCTGTAAAGAGTTGGAATTCTTGGGACATACGGTACATCAGGGTAGCATGACCCCTGATCCCAAGAATCTGGGAAAAATTGAAAAAAGCGCCCTAGACCACAAACAAAAAAAGATTGTGCGATCTTTCGTGTCGTTGTGTGGTTTCTACCAAAAGTACATTAAACATTTTAACTCTATATGTGCTCTGACGGATTTAACTCGCAAAGGTCAAACCTGATACTATAATTTGGTCCGCACAGTGTGAATTGGCTTACCAGGAGTTAAAAGAAAGACTCACAAGCAGGCCAGCATTGCAATTCCCTGACTTGAATAAAGAATTTGTCGTGAGAAGTGACGCAAGCAATGTGGGCCTAGGCGCTACATTGTTGCAAAGGTCCTCCTCACAAGATGGAGAATTGAACCCAGTCGCTTATGCAAGCCGCAAGTTGAACAAGGCGGAAAAAAATTATTCAACAAGTAAAAAGGAATGTCTATCTTTGATATGGGCGATAAAAAAATTCCAGATTTATTTATATGGCAGGGCATTTGTGGTCCAACGGATCGTTCACCACTTGTATTCCTATCACAGGCCAAGCATGAAAATTCCCGATTATTGAGATGGTCTTTATTATTGCAGCCATACTCATTTCTGATAGCATATATCCCCGGCCCTAAGAACATAGGTGCAGACTTTTTGAGCAGACATCCTTGTGATGAAGATCAGCAAAACGCATAAGACTTCATTGAGCTAAGTTATCTCGCAGATTATAACCTGCAAATGAATGCATGTTTTTAAGATGGGAGGTGTGTAGTAAAATCTGCGAGAATAATCGCTCATTTCAGTAGAATTTTAGTCATAAAAGGATAATAAATACAACAGCCCTATTGTGTCTGACGGTGATGCTCTCACACGCCAGCATAGCGCTGAATTTAGTGCCTTGGAACGGCTTAGAACTGATCCCCCCGTTTAAAACTACTCGCTTTTAGTTTCAGTTTCCTTGTGACGTACATTTTTAACATTTTGCCCGATTTGATAGAGACTGTGGCAAGACTTACAATTAACGCTTTGGCGGAAGTGTGCCGCCAAATACTGTCTGAATTAACGTATTCTGTCAAATTTAACGCAAAAATTAGTAGTGATCCTTACATTTTTTGGTAGTGTTACACGATACAATACAAATTATTAACGCCAATTCTTAACCCGCCGCGCACAACCCCGCTTCGCTGACACAGTCTGCCATGCATATATATACACGCTGGAACAACTCTAGCAGAGGCAAACACGCAGACAATTTTATTTTCATCCTCGCGGTAGCATTTCTGACGTAACTGAAACAAGTTAGTTATTTGAAAAATACATGCTAGCGAGATGAAGGAGAGGAAAGATGGCGGTCTTGTGCAAAATTTTATTTGACGATTGACTATGACAAAAATTGAAAATTTAAACCATTATGAAACTGCCCATAAAAATTATATGGTAGTATGACGTAGAGTTCACTGAGCAAGAATGTACTTTAAATAATATGATAGTCCCAGTGTTAGATAAGTTATTGAGAAAATACTAATGTCTACGGACGCTCGACCAGACAGACTGTCGTTCCTGCTTTGATTTTTTTTAACGTTAGTGGGGACGCGAGTTGAAAAAAGAGGCAGGGAGGTACATTCAAATTCGCTTGGGTAAAAAGAGTATGAACGGAAAAGGGGAGCGGTAGGAAAAATGTAATCCTAAACGAAACATCTTTTTGTATTGGGCATAACTAAAGCAGACTGGCCAATCGACTACCAGACGCAAAAATTGTGTACAATTATTTTGTTTTTCATAAAAACTGCATCTGAATTCAAGTAGTCGCACGTTTTGATTGGCCAGTGCTAGTAAATATTAGCAAAAGGCTTTGATTATTCATTGCCAGCCAAACTAAAATTTTCATTCAGATACGCTGCGAAACAGCTGTGTTAACTTTAAACTTAAATAAATAAGAAATTGACAGTCTGTGCAGTTCGGAGGAAGCTGAGGCCATTTCTTCTAAAGTCAGCGTCATTTGTTTATATTTTCTTGAATTGTGGTAAGGATGCTTTATGAATTAATATGTTTATTCCAACTACCAAAGTTAGATACTGCTATGGGGGAAAGTGAAGGACATGCCGGGAGCAGACATTGTTGAGTCCTCACTTTGAAATGTATCTAACTGGTGTATGTTGTCATGATTATGTTGTCATATTATTATATTAGAATATATTAGTAAGCCTCGGTGTTCAATGAACACTGTCTACATGCCTGAAGCAATTATATTTGAAAAGAAAAGAAGATCATATCAAAGGAAATGTGGTTACTCCACATTATTGTATTGAGGAAAAGTATGTAAACGTACAGTGGCGTATCTGCCATAAGGATCTGAGGTGTGGTCACAGCAAGGTGGGAGTCATGTAACATTCGGGGCGAGTGCACCTGAAATGCACGCGAGGCTGACCCCATACTCACGTATGAAATTAAGTGTTAGAATAAGTGATCAGATGTAAAAGGCCAGGGTGTCCTTTTGTTGCAGAAGCTCTATTTCCAGTTGCCAGCTGGTGACAGGAAACCTGCTGAGTACGAATAACACCATCCAGTCTCCAACCAGTCTTTTATGCTGTCAAAGATAACAGTAGGAGCTTTGGCGGGTGGTGAAATTGAGACTTTCTGCAACGACACATTGTAATATCTTTCAACAAGGAATCCCAGGTGATGTGTTAAACATCTGGGCATAACTGACATTTTCTTGTACGAAACACTAGTATTGCGAAACAATACTCAGGACGTTTATGGGGGTAGGATGAAACTACAGCCCTCATATACAGTGACTCTCCCTTTAGATGAATAAAGTGAAATCTATGAATATTTCCTACAGGAAAGACATATATAAATATATATATTAACTTTTTAGTTATTGGGCAAATTGCACCAAAATGTTAAATTGTTCTTTTCTGTAAACTATCTTGTCCTCATTTTCAAAGACCTGTCCAAACGATTTGGCTGGACAGGCAAAATAAAGTGTATAGAAAAAATTTATTTCAAAGAAAAACTTAACTACTAGTTTTATTCTCTTCTTTATAGAGACTTAAAGTGTTTTACTCTTGTGTACCATCATTACATTTCTTCCCTAGACACTAGGTACACCATACACCATACACTAGAGCCAGAATAGTGACCGTATGAGATCTAGGGAGGTAGCGTTAGGTTCCCTGCACATAATTCATCATCATCATTTATAGAGTCAGGGGCCTACATGTGCTTGACCTCACACGGTTAATGCAGACACCGTTTTCATTCTTTTAGGATACCATCATAACCTTCCCAGCAAAATCAAACTTTGCTACAGTAACACACACTGGTGCAGAAGCTACCAGTGCAAGACCACGAGGGCGTCAGCTGAAGTAGAGACGTTATGCCCCATTGGGAACGAAAAGGAAAAGTGTATATATTTTTTTTCTATTTAATATACAGCCTTTCATTTTCTCACTTACACTATTGTTCCAGCTCCATGAATCATTTCCATAAGGTGCTTGCTGTCAATAATCAGATGTATTATTATTTCAGCCCACATTGATTAACACGAGCCCATCTGTTGTCGGAAAACGATATTAACATTGTCATGTGATCTGAAAATCGCGTGCCACCTCATTTCCTATTCCTCATTATAGAGTCCTGTTTGGACATTTCTTATCTGTGGCAGACATCGTTGGGGACGTATGCTGAGTTGTTAAGTTCAACATTAGTTAATTTTTTATCTTAAACAAATGTCTCTAGTTCATCATCATCATTCCATTTTCTCTCCTAATGGAGCATGGAGCCACCACGGCCACTGGCCGTCTTGTAGGAAACATGCTCTGAGGAATTAATGTGCTCTTGCTGCAGTGAATTCTGTAGCACTTTGTTGTACATGATGAGGTTGCCACGGCTCATGTACAGCCTCATATTAGCCGCCTCTGTCATCTTGCCCTAACCGCATGAACTACGCGAGAAATGTTGTCTCAATTACCCAGAATGAATTATTTGATGTCAGTAGTAAGTATTGTTGAAACACAATTTGAACTATATTACATGAACTTCTGTCAATATATCTTAGTTAATTCTTTTTTATTCAAACATATTTCTTCTTCTTCTTCTTCTTCTTCTTCTTCTTCTTCTTCTTCTTCTTCTTCTTCTTCTTCTTCTTCTTCTTCTTCTTCTTCTTCCACTCAGACGTCGACTTCAATGTTTTCAAAGAAAGCGGTAGTCAGTTTGAGGCTATTTGAAGTCTCCGTGGAGCTTTTCCACGAATGGTACTGGTGTCGGCCCTATGCGCTTTCTCTGTTCCGCACATATTATGCAACTTTGAAGCAAATGTTCAGCAGTCATTTTATCAGTGCCACAGTTACACTGATCGGTAGTTCCTATCTTTAGCTTGTTGAATAGATGGTACCTCAATCTGTTGTGGCCAGTGCGGAGTCTGAAGATTACCACTTGTTCTCTTCTGTTGAGCTGGTAGTATGCATCATTTTGTGTGTGACCTGGATGCCCTAATCCCATTGGTTTCTGTATCTGATTATGATAACATTCTTTGCCTCCTCGAAAGTTACGCTAGCATCAGGCTGAGGTAGATTTCCACCTTCCTTTGCCAATCTGTCAGCCTCTTCTTTGCCCGTGATGTTACAATGAGATGGGATCCATTGGATCACAACACTTTTGAATCGTTGACATAGTTTGTGGAGCACTATTCTGAGGTCATCCAGGTCTATATTATTCTGGCTTTTCAAGGCTGCAATTACTGACTGTGCATCGTTAAAGAAAGCAACTTGTCTCTCTGTGCTTTCCTCTGTCAATATAACCTCTGCTGCAGTTTTCAAGGCCTCTGCTCTGAAGTTACTTGAGATTTGTCCTGTTGCCACTGACAGCTTTTTTTTGTGCACCAGTTTCAGAAGGACACCTCATATATCAATGACACTAAGCGCATTTATATAATGTAATATTGTAAATTTGTTTCGTTCATTCTTATAAACATATCTCAGTCTATGATGCTTTTCACGATCTAGTACGACAAACTGAATTGGTTTGGTTTAAAAAAAAAGAAAAGAAAACAACAACACACGATAAATGTATGATTATGAAAGACAGCACCATCCTTTTCTTTCGCCCCTTCTGAAGCATGAGCCACAACTATTGCTGGTCCCTTGCTGGAAAGCTGAACCAATCATTCACGTACTTTTGCAGCACTGGTTTCTGATACAACTTGTTTTATTTGCTGAGGATGCCAACCCTATGCACAACCTAATATTAGTCGCCTTGTACGATAAACCTGAGGAAGTAGTGGCGCAATTCTTTCTTTGTCTCGCCAATGACCCCCGGGAAAATACCCGGAGCTGATTATGAAAGTGCATGCGGAATAATAGTATCCTGTGTAGCACCTATCTAAGTACAAATAGTTCCTATCTCTTGTGTAGTGAATCTCTGACAAGAACAGCATGTTCACCAGAGCAATGATATATGGGTAATTTACATACTGAATGTAACAGAAGTATATACTTACATTCGCCCGTTTTGTTACCGGGACCTAAAAGTGGAGCAAAGACTAGAGTCGGCCCTAGAGACTTTCGTCAAGGTGGTGCGAGGTTTCATAATAGTTCCTCACCCACCAGCTAAACTTATGCTCTATTAAGAGACTCAATTTCATGCGTTTGAGTTGGATCACGCTGTAATTTCTGCAAGAAATGTTCAATGTAGCATTTTACACAAAACCATAAATCATTTGTGTTTTTAAAATGTTTTCGTAGGTAATTGTTTATTTTATTTCTTAATTAGTGTAGAAATACAGATGGGTGCTCATTGCGCTGTGTTTGATTTTTAAAAAGTGGATAATATAGACACATGAGATAGCGATCAGTTTCATGTAAGCACATACTCCTGACACTATGAAGCTTTCTATTAGATTTTTATTAACATATGAGCCAGCCCTGGCAAAGATTAGTAACATTGCAACTTACCAAGCATTTCCTAGAAGACAATTAAAGAGACTTGGGAAAGGGGGCCGCCTGTTCTATCATGAAGAAACTTAAAACCAATAAAACATCAACACATATTGACAATTCAACCAGCTCAAATTATTTAAATATTTGAACTTGACCATGCCAGACGGAAGCAGGTCCTCTAGAAAAGAGGTTCGTGACTTAACCTAGATAACGCTGAAAGGAGTCTGGCTTAGTGACTCACTTTTTTTCACCAAATAAAAATCTCCAGATTTGGCACCTAAAATGTTGGAAAGTCCAAGACAAATACCAAAGATAAAAGATGTGAGGAGACAATGCTGGCAATGGATACGACACACATTGAGAAAACCGGATTATAGCATTTCGTGACAGTATTTCTGGTTCTGAAATCCCAGGGTTTTAGAAATAAATGTAGATCTTTCTCCTTCTTCCTACACTCTCAGACGTTAACTTGAATATTGTCAAAGAAAACAGTAGTCAGCTTTTGAGGCTACGTATATCTCAATAGAGTTTTTTTTTTCTTCCAAAAATGTTACTGGTAAAGGCCATAAGTGCTTTCGTTAAATGGAGATTCAAAAATACATAGAGAAAAGAATCAGACATTGGCATGAAGGGAATAAGGAAGACATAGAAATATCTTACCCGTATGGCACAGGCCAGGGAGACTTGGCGTGTATTTCTTGAAGGCCTATATTCCTTAGGGACCTGAAGGGTAGGTATGATGATGATAATATAATTACATTCCTCAGACAGAATGTGTAAATGAAATTATTACATGTTACACAAATAACGCGGTACACCCGCTGAGTAGGCCTACCTTTCATATCTGCGTCATAAGTTTTTAGTGAAAGTCTGAAGTAAGGGTTTGAAACCTGAGAAACAATCGCATCAGCTTTTCATGAAAGTACGAAGCGGGCGCACTCCACTGTGAAAGCTACAATGAACACTCATTAAAAGAACGCGAATGTTTCTTTATTTTTTCATAGTGCATTGGTCAGTGTGTTAGAAATATTCGTACCAGCTTTTCGGAATAGTTTCGGGATTTTTTTTTAACCATTCACGTTACATAGATTTCCTTACACTCCCATAATGTTATTCTTCGCAAAATATTCTTTTAAAAATGCGAAAAAGTATATATATATATATATATATATATATATATATATATATATATATATATATATATATATATATATATATATATATATATATATATATATATATATATATATATATATATATATATACTTGGCGTGTAACGGGATCCTCCTTTATATATATATATATATATATATATATATATATATATATATATATATATATATATATATATAAAATGAAAAGAAAAATATATCAGCTTATCTATTTGTTTAGTTCACTCAAACAGACCGTAAAAACTGGCAGCTGTAGTTTAAGGTACACGAAATGTGAGTGCTTTTATGAATGCTTTTATGAGCAACTTCCAGCGTTTATTTTGAAACAGCTGCTACACAGTGAAAAAATTTCTCTTAAATATGACCAGCACTAGTATTCGATCCTTTCTGACGAAAGTTAATAATTTTTTGAGCCAAATATACTCATTAGAAAAGAATGACAGAAAAATAATTTTAAATATTATAATAAAATCTTTTGTTGTACTATATGAAAATCGATCATTTGATTAGAAATCACGAGTTTACTAGATTAAAGAGCCTTTTACTGCTTCTTTCATTACGTTGTCAATTTTGTACAAATACATTTGAGGTCTGCGTATTAGAGTGTGTTTATGATGATTCATCTTGTCAAATATCTGGCGTCTCTCGAAATGACACACTCCCAGTGGTGCATGTGCTCCTGATAAAGAAACACTGCTCTACATCATTAAAAACTTAAGTACCATCTATTCTATCTATGAAACACAGCTCCTGTTCCCGGTAGCAACAATGCTATGTCATCGTACATTTTTATTCATTTGTAAAATGGTAAACATGGTCCCATAGCATGTACTGCCGTAGATGAGTGAAGTGTTGGAGACGTCACTATACTAGGTCCAGCACCGAGAAGTGGCTTGACCAGCCCTCTTTCTCGCTGTCTTTTCCTTACCTAACTCAAAAGCAGAATCAGGTACCCAGTTACAGCTGGGTAGACTGAAGCATGCCGCCACCATGTTTCGAAAACAGCATCTTTGCCGCGAGAGGCCAGCGCTCTAACTGTTCTGCCAATCGGGCGCTTTGTTCACTTTTAAAGAACAGTTTTGGGTGATTCTGCAAACTGGTTGGTCTTCTTGAAATGTGTAGTGCTTTCAGTGCTGTTACTTAAAAGTGCTTTCGCTAATGTGGTTCCACTGTTTAAGACAACGCACAACCATGACATTTACGCTAGGAGAAACCGAGATTGTCGACTCCCCATGGGAGTTCATTCTCGGTGAGACTTCACATATTTAGTTTACATTAGTTAAGTCCTCTCAGTTTATACCCCATACATGCATACTTGCGTGCACTTTAAAGGGAAGATATTCGACTTTAAGTTTAACATACTTAACCAATACCTGAACTTGTAAAACTTTTGTTACAACCTTGTTATAATCTTTATCTGGTCTATCAATTGATGGAGAGGCAAGAGTTATTGAAAAGGAAAGGCAAGCATCACATTTTGACATTTACACGCTATAAAAATTTGACATATAAATGCAAAAAAATCTCTAATACATAAAATAAGTAGTAACGGTGCCCTCCCATAGTCATGATTAACTATGGGAATGCGCCCCTGAGGTGATAGACCTCAGCTGCTTTTTATCCTGGTGTTCCTTTCGGCATGTTTTTTTCTCTTCTGTTAGTTGTGAGAGCTTCTTTTCACCCAATCTGAGGTGGCACTGTATGGGTCATCGCCCCTTGGTGCGATCGACAGCTTCATCCTCCCACGTTGCTGGATTTACGTCCTGTGCCTTCATGTCTCTCTTGCACACATCTTTGAACCTCAACTGCAGTCGCCCGACTGTTCTTTTGTCAGCTGCCAATTGCCCGTAGAAAATATCTTTGGAGATGCGACTATCTGCCATGCGGCGGACACGGCCAAGCCAGCCAGCATAAAATTAAAAACCTCTAATTCACTTTGGTTGAAGGATCTTAAATTTTAGGAAAGAATAAAAGAACTGAATAGAGACTGGGCACTCGCTGACGAATCTCTAGTGAACACTACAACCAGGCGACTAAAGTGGAACAGTGTTGTGTTGAAACATTTCTTCGTCATGAATAGAAATTGAAATCCTGACTGACTGAACGATGCCAACCAATGTTTTTGACACTAAAGAGAGCAGCAGATTCGTGACATTAATTTTTTTTTCTCTCGCAAGTTTGAACTGCTGCAGGAGATTGATTTAAACAGTGAGAGCTGGAACACTGAGACTATTTTGAAAAGCCAGAACTGGACAATGAGACTGTTTTGAACAGTTTGAATTAGAAAAAGGAGACTGTTTGGAACAGTACAGAACTGGAAAACTGAGACTGTTTTGAACAGTTAGATCAGGAACATTGACACTATTTTGGACAGTCCATTACTGGAAAATTAAACTGTTTTGAACAATACAGAACTGGAAAACTGAGAATGTTTTGAACAGTAGAGAACTGGAAAACTAAGGCTGTTTTGAACAGTACAGAACTGGAAATATGAGACTATTTAAACTATTGGAACTGGAAAATGAGACTATTTTGAACAGTTAGAACTGGAAAACTAAGGCTATTTTGAACAATACAGAACTGGAAATATGAGACTATTTTGAACAGTTAGAACTAGAAAACTGAGACTATTTTGAACAGTAAGAACTGGAAAGCTGAGGCTGTTTCGATTAGTACAAAGCAGGAAAACTAACACTGAAAATATGTTCTATTGCTCAATGAGAATAGAAGTGCCAGTGACGCTGACAGCGTTTGTCCTGCCTATGCGACACTTTTTACAGATTCTAATTTTAATATTTCTTGTCAATGTTTTCAACCTTACTTTTTAATTTTGAGTTTTTTCCATCTATATTATTTAGTGCCCCTGTTTGTTCCCAGGTCTTTTTTATGAGACGAAGCAAGAATCGAACAACTGCTCCCTCAGGTAATTCATGAAAAGGTAGGTAAAGGTAAATGATCCCGTTACAAGCCTATTGAGGCATATTGGGAATACGGTGTTAGTCCCGTATTTTCTTGACCATCGGCACATTAGGGGTGAAGTGGTCAGCATCACGCCGGCCGCCTTAACCTTCCCAGAAGTTGTTCTGGTAGCCAGTTCATGAGGCTGGGTCGACCCCGGAGCCGTCTGCGGTCTAAAAAATCCCACCTCAACTGGGGATCGAACCGTGGACCCCCGAGCTAAGAAGCCAGTACACTAACGACTGCGCTACCGCGGCTCCCACAATTCATACAAGGTGACTAATATTATGTTCTACATGTGACTGGCAACCTTGTTCATGTAAAACATGTTGCTACAGAAACCACTGATGGAACAGCATGTGAATGTTTTGTGCAGCTTCCTGCAAGTGTTACTTGCTACATAGGCAGTGAAAAGGGAAGTAATGATGATATTCTAAGTTAAAAACATTCATTCGTCTTTTTTGCTACATACAGAGCTTGGAGTCATCATAGCTTTATGCAGCGAAAGCTGGAAGTTGTGTTATGTTATAGCAAGGCTGAGTATTACAGTTGTCACAGCGAACATAAAATGTTGTGTGCTGGACAGGGAACAGGCACAATTGTAAACTTATTTTATTATGGTTTGGAACAAGGTGTTGTTACTGTATATGTCTGATACATTTTATTTATCTAATCTCGATCTTGTTTACCATTTTTGTTTTTAGTCCTACCTTTTCATCTACTTCATTACTTTATATTTTTATGTTTCCATGAGATGGGCCCCATCCTGTTAAATATTCCCATTTATGCATTGTTTGCATATACATTCATACAGACATTACCTTATATATATATATATATATATATATATATATATATATATATATATATATATATATATATATATATATATATATATATATATATATATATATATTGTTCAAAAAAAGAAACGCATAGCTATCCGAGGGCGCGTTTTTATGAGTTTGTAAGTAAAATTTGGTGCTAGGGTATATAAAAACCAGCCTCAAATGTTCTTTACAGTGTCAAATGCACGTGTTGACCAGAAAATCGTTCGTTTTTGTAATCGTTACAACGCAGTGGTCAATAGTGTTTATGACGCAATTTTTGACCACAGCTCATGTTGCGCGCACGCGAAAGCAACCAAATTTGGGGTGCACACTATTCACTGACTACGCAACTGAAACCCTATAAAAGGATAACGCTACACACACAAAAATTCAGTTCATTTTCAAGCAGACATTTATGGCGTCTCTATCGATAAATTTAAGGAACATTGCTATTGGCCGACTGCGTGCAGGGGAAAGTCAAAGTCAGGTTGTCAGGCATCTAAACGTGCATCAGAGTACCATCAGTCGACTTTGGCACCGGTTCCAAGCCACTGGCTCAGTTGAAGACCGGCATCGCAGTGGACGACCCAGAGTGACAACAGCAGCGGAGGATCGCTTTATTCGGCTTCGTCACCCCAGAGATAGGTTTACAATAGCTTCCTCAACTGCCCAGTCATTGCCTGCAGGACGTCATGTGTCTGATCAAACTGTGCGGAATAGACTGCATGACGCTGGACTTTGGGCACAACGACCTCACCGAGGACCTGTCCTTACGCGCCGCCATCGCCAAAATCGACTTCTTTGTGCCAACCAGCATCGTCCCTGGGCAGCTGACAATCAATGGAGACGTGTCTGGTTTAGTGACGAATCTTTCTTTTTGTTGCAGCGTCATGATAGACGGCGTAGGGTCTACCGTAGGCGAAATGAACGTTTTGCCCAAAATTGCGTTGATGAAGCTCCGCTGCACGGGGGTGGAGGTGCAATGGTGTGGGGAATGATCAGTTACAACGGAAGAAGTCAATTGGTGCACATTGAAGGAGGCTTGAATGCGCAACGATACGTCAATGAAATTCTTCGACCCCATGTCCTTCCACTTTTGGCTGCCCAAAGGTCTGTGTTTCAACAGGACAACGCCAGACCCCATTGTGCACGGTTGACCACGCAGTTCCTGACTGTCAACAACATTCTCACCCTTCCCTGGCCATCCCTGTCTCCAGACATGAGTCCGATTGAGCACCTGTGGGATGAGCTGCATAGACGTGTTTGTCGCCGAGACGTTGCTCCAGCCAATCGTCGTGATCTGTTCCAGGCACTCCAGGAAGACTGGGCAGCCATCCCACAGGCCCACATCAGACGTCTGATCGCATCCATACCCAGGAGATGCCAGTCGCTGATCGATGCAAGAGGAGGCCACACACCATACTAACGGGAAAGCCCGTACGCCAAAAAAACTCTCGTGACCCAGATGCAAAACAACTGTCAATTGATTGGTTGAACACCTAAGGTATTCTTGTGTGCAATTTGAACAATTAACTCATTAAATTTAAAAAAGTTATTGAATGTCAAAATTATGGCTATGTGTGTGCCTTCAGTAGCTATGCGTTTCTGTTTTTGAACAGTATATATATATGGACACGATGGGTTCACTGCAAGGGTCATGGCTGTTGAAGTGGGCGCAAAAGGGCTTGTGGCTGCATCAGTGTATGATCTATTGAAACTGTTGGGGCTGAGGGGACAGTCGAGAACAAGGGCACTGAAGAGGCTTAGTGAAACTGCCGAAAAGGCATCAGGTTGGCTGGGGAACAACCGAAATGGGCAATGGAAATCGTGACAATAAACGCTGCGGTACAGAAAACACCAGGAATTTTTTTAAGTCCACAATACGCTGAGTGTTTAGGCGTACTAGTGAAAGGGCTGTGGCTGAGAGGCGACATGCGATGTATACTATAAGGGGTATCAGGAAGAATTTCAGTGGCGAGCGCGCAGTTTCAAGTCTCGTCGGCTTCGCGCAGGTGACTCAGTGTGTGTCCGTAGTTGTGATGTGCTACGGAGCGAACGGAATAGTCTTCTCTTTGTTACTTTCACAATTGCCTCCACGGCTGGCGGAGTTGTGGATTAAAGTTGCTACCATAAATGAAATGGGTTCATTTTCGATACAAGACAACAGGAGGCTGAGACGCTTGGGAGTCATGACCCAAGTGGGCCCGCCCCACTTAGAGTGTAAAGGAGTATATAGGGCCGAAACACTTGTCGGACGGGGGGACTGCTTCTGATGATCAGATTGCTTCCTGTTGTATCGCTCTGTAAAGAGTTTCCTATCATCTTATATATATATATATATATATATATATATATATATATATATATATATAATATATATATATATATATATATATATATATATATATATATATATATATATATATATATATATATATATATATATATATATATATATATATATATATATATATATATATATATACACACACACACATATATATATATATATACATCTTCTTCTTCTTCGATCCTTAACCACCGACCGTCAAAGCAGTCAGTGGCCATCACGCCTAGTGGCGTCTTGTAGGGCAACAACAAATTGATTCCACTTTGCACGGTCGGTGGCCATCCTTCGTACAGTGCCCCAACTCTGGTTCATTCTTTGCATCTCAGCCTCCACAGTCCTCCGCCAAGTTGTTTTTGGTCGGCCTCTCTTTCGCTTTCCTTCAGGGGTCCAAAGCATAGCTGTTCTTGTGATGGCATCGGGGTCTCTTCTGAGGACATGACCAACCCAGCTCCAGCGTCTGCCAGCTATGATGGTATGCATGTCCTCTTGCTTGCTACGAGTAAGCAGATCTTGGTTGGTGATGGTATTCGACCAAAAGATTCGGTGAATTTTTCTTAGGCATGTTGTGTGAAAAGAGGACAATTTTGACATTTCCTTCTCTGTGACTCTCCAGCATTCCGCACCATAGAGAAGCACAGAAAGCACGCAACTCTGGTATAATCTTAATTTTGTGCTTGTGCTGTATTGGGAGGACTTCCAGATGTTATTTACTCTAAAGAAGGCTGTTCTTGCCTTATTCATTCTGATGTTGATGTCTTTGCCTGCCCCACCGTCTGGTGTTACTATGCTTCCTAGGTATGTGAAGGTATCTGTCTGTACCAGTTGCTGATTCCTTACTGATATGGGCTCAGGGTTGCTCACATTGAGCGTCATGACCTCAGACTTCTTTAAATTGATGTTCAAGCCCACCTGCTGGCTAAATTTATTAAGTCTATCCGTTTTTTCCTGGATGTGTTGATGTGAATGTGCCAGCTGTGCAATGTCATCTGCATATTCCAGATCTTCCAATGTTGAAAATGTAGTCCATCTTATTCCTCTTGGACTGCCCTCTGTTGTCTGGCGCATCACCCAGTCTATGACTGTTAAAAATAGAGTGGTTGATAAGGGGCATCCCTGTCGTACTCCTGTCTTCACCTCGAAGGTTAGGTTGCTCTGCCCAACACTACACGTAAAGTTGGCATAGAGGCTTTTTATGATTGACACCATGCAGCTTGGAATTCCATAAGCCCTCAGTATTTTCCATAAACTGTCCCTATGTATGCCGTCAAAAGCCTTTTCAAAATCAACAAAATTTATGTACAGCTGTCTTTGCCATTCTGAGCACTGCTCTATATATACATATATAAGGCAAAATCTGTCTGTAAATAAAGAAAACTTTGACATACGTAAGTTGATAGAAGACGGCGTCGCTTCACGTCTGTCTCGTCAACCGTAGAATGTTGTTACATTTCTAGTAAAAGGGAAGACGAAGCCAGCATAAATTTTGTAGAGACTAGTAGCACAGTACAGAGAAGAAAACTTGTCAAAATCAAGAGTATACAATTTAGTCTTCAGCAGGCCGAGAAAATGTCCGCATCACTTTTAAAGAGCATCTAGCCACACACGACGTGAGTATTCGACGAGTTGAAGAGCTGATTCTGGGAAACTGATGAGTAGCTGTGCGTGATACTGCATCCGCAGTTGGAATAAGCTGTCAGCAGAAACGACTATTCGTTGACGAGCAAGTGTGTGTGAGGTGGAAGACTAACTTCTTAAAGTTTCGTAAAAGAGCGCTGCGTGTTGATGTGGGGTAAACGAATATAGGTAATGCGTCTTACGGGGGCAAAGGAGAAAGAAGACTGCCTACGTTACAGCCATAAAGCCTTCCTCAGGAACAACAAAATTGCTGTTATACCTTGTTGCTGTATGTTTTGGTCATCTAGCAGGACATGGCGTCACATGGGAAAACTCCAGCCCCAAAAAACTCAAAATGTAATCAATAGATGGCAAGATCAACGTCAGATAGAACTGGAGCTCATGTGATGGAATACATTGATACAGCGATAAAATCCTCCATTATAAATATAAAAGTTAAAATAAAATGTAGGGATAAAATATAGTTAAGATACGCTGCTGCTTCTTCACCCACGCCACAAGCACGTTGATTTTGGTAGACCGTACCATCGTTTTCTAGTGTCATTGAAAAAAACTATTTATAACATGGGGACGCGAAAGGCCTATTCGTTCAGACGGAGTAAGAAAAGGAGGGAAGAAAAAAATGATGCCGTCTGCACGCGTTTGAATCTAAGCCTAACATACGCGCGAACTTGTAGTTAGTTGTTTGAAATACGATGTAAAAGTAAGAACATGTAGACAATAGGGTCACGAAAACGGACTTAGCTCTTATTTAGAATGACGTAATTCCCACGTACCACGGGAGAATCTCGTATTTAGCTTGAAATTAGTGCAAAAAGACATGAATAGGTTGGATAACATGGAAAAAATATGGAATTCCTTATTAATAAGTTTAGAATCACAAACGTTAGCTAGTTTAAGAGCTTATCTTTTCCTGATAAGTAATATGCTTTCAAATAAAAGGACGGACAGATAACATGGAAGTTATTGACAAAAGACTGATTTGTTCAGTGGCAGACTAGCAAACAGATGTTAGTTTTGCATTCACTAAAGTTACATTTTGACGCGTCCTTGAGACGAAGGCAGGAAAATATTACATGTAAACAAGGGGGAGACAAGGCGGATAGAATCTAAAAATATCTTCGCAGTAGAAATCTAAGAAGTGAGTGAGAGAAAATTTGAATAGTTTTTTTAGTGTTAGGCCAAAACCAAGTCCAAGTTTGGGAAATGACAAGTTCGGACAGACCGACCGACAGAAATACACTACACATTGGACCAAATTTGGACCTTAGTGTAAAATTTTAAATTTAAAAAGATTGGCTTTCCAATTTGATTGGTCAACACAGTTAAGATTATTAGAAAATTTGACGGCTCGTTGCCATTTTGTTGAAGACTGTCCATACAAGCAGATCGTTGAGGCTAAGAAGTTTGTCGTCCATTGAATATATGTGCTAATAGTAGTGGGACGCCCTAGTCTAGCCAGCAGCTCAGCTGAGTTTGTGCTATTTTCAACGTACCTGTGTGTTTTCATTTTGAATTGTGGTAAGGCAGAAATTATTAACCTTTTTATTTAACAATTCTGAGTGATTGATACTGCCATATAATGAAAAATGATTACGACAAGTGAGTACTTATTCTAGGTCCCCAGCCGACTGTTCCAGGGCCTAGAGGTTGAAATATAATAGGATAAACTATCAGAAATGTAGAATACAGATGTTTCTTTTCAGGTGGTCAGGTGGAAACATATCACCCACCATATTATATGGAAAAAAGAGATTAATGAAAATATTGTGATGGGGCCGGAAAGACGCCCCCTTCATGTTCAAGGCATTTTTATCGCCCACATATTTTAGAAGTGCGCGCAGCACGCTAGTATGTAAAAATTCTGACGAGATAAAGAAGAAGATTGATGACTAGGTGTGATGAATTTACCATGATACAACGTTAAAATATCTCCAAAATTAACGATAAAATGTAGGGATAAAAATAATGCGTAAGATACTAGGAGACATGCTCGCCCATGCCCGCCTTTCCTGCCACCATTCAAATTTTCTAGTTAGACGTGCAGACGGAACGTTTACCCTTTGTAGACTGGGGGGGGGGGGGGGGGGGGGAATGAAACGGAGATCAAAAAAGGAAAGATATGACTGAACACGTGTTTGAAGTTCGAACGGCAAAAAGACGCAATTGGGGTGAAAGGAAAAAAATTCACGTCCCTAGTTGACACAAAGTAAGGAAATGGACAAGAAAAGGACCTTAGCTCTTATTCGAGACAGTCATTTCTTGGACGTTTTTCGATACTTGGTCTTTATTTGAATGCCGCGGCAAAACACATGAGAGAAGGTTCTCGAACAAATTTCAAAAACTAAACTTGAGAAAAAATATGTTTTTTCTTAATAATAGAGTTATGAAAATAAAACCTAGCTAGTTTGATAGCCCATCTTGAGCAGTGAAATAATATGCTTTCATTTATACAGACGGATAGATAATAAGGAAGATATTGACAAAAGACTGTGTTGTTCATATCAGACGAGCGACTGCACTGTTAAACAATGTCACCAAAGTTTCAAAAATTGTGGCCTTGAGCATGCAAACGTAAAAATCGAGCTGTAATTAAAGAGAGGGAAAATGGTGGAGAATTGTAGCTAAAAATAACTTAGGAGGCAGATTCGTGTAGGAAATGCATGTAGAACCAAGCGTGTTTTTTATGAAAAAACAAGTAGAGACAGACGGACTAACAGACCGTAATACATGCTTGACTGAGATCTGACTGAAGTGACTTTTGGTTGTAGATTTGAAAGTTAGGGGGGAAGTCGGCGATTGGTCAACGTATTTTATAGTAGCGGGACAGAGATGTGAAATTTTGCCATTTGATATAAGTCTGTTCAGAGACGCAGTTTAAATTAATAGTGGTGTTGATTCCAGAAGAATACAAATATAGTGGGACGCCATCATACAGCCAGCAGCTCAGCTGAGTTTTGCTAGCAAATTTAACTGTGTTCTCAATTCTGAATTCTGGTAAGAATGAACAGTATTTATTTTGTATATTTTAATAATTCGAGTGATTGATACTGCCATATCATAAAAATGATTACGACAAGTAAGTGTTCGCTCTAGGTCCCCAGCCCAAGTTCAGGGTCTACAGACATACATACAAAGAAAATATATAGGAACGCCTAAATAAAACTATGAAAAAGGATCTAGTGTTGAGATCAGTGGAACATATCACCTATCTTATTCAATAGCAGGAAGCTATTGAACATATCTCAGATGCAATGTAGTCTTGGGGAACTAGTACTATGTGAAAACAACTGGGTAAGATGTGCTGTGTGGTCAGAGAGATCTGACCCAGTCTGTGTGGTGTTGTTGTGTAGTGTTGTGTGCAGAAGTGGCTCAGGAGGTAGAGTTCTGACACATGACCCAATACTTTTGTTTCAGAATTGTGAGTTTCTGTTTGGCACCAAAGCGGTGTCAGAGCAGCAGAATATTGTACTCCAGCACGGAGAGGAAGGGCCACCAGACTCCTGTACAAGATCGACGCAGTCGAGATAAGTGAGATCTGGCCTGCTGGACATTCACCAACGAATTATCAACGAATTACCAACGAATTATCAACTAATTTATCAACTAATCCACCAACTAATTCACCATCTAATAGAGACATACCATTGTGGGAAAATAAACCATGTATTCATCCCCTAAGTCAATGGAAAATGTTTGGTAGTCATAGACTGGGAGTGATGACACCACCCCCACAGCATATCTAGTAATAAGTTCTCCTGGGACTATCTTAATATAATTATTATTAACCAGTCATTTGAAATAATTAGGTACACACATTCCATTTTATTATGTCATATGATTATGCATTCCATTTATAACTCCATAATACTTCTTATGTTCTGACCAACTAAACATTTGGTTCAGAACAAGTAAATTTATCAAAAGATTTAAATTTTAAAACTAAAACAGCCTGAGTTAGTTCAGTGTGTTATAAAATTTATTAATATTATTAGACTTATTAAATATCTGTGTGTGTGTGTGTGTGTAATCTACCACAACACATTACATATCAGTACCCTAGACTTTTAACGTAGCTACATTCATTAGTAAAAAAGATATGTGTGAGGTCGTTAGTGGTAGTAAGAAGGGCCTTCTGTAATTCACATCTACATTTATCTCAGGAGCCTTCACAGCTGACCTCATACATCACACTAGGTAACATCAACCATACAATACCATCAAAATCCACTACATATATTGGGGTCTTGTCCAGGGATAATTAGCTTATCAGTTATATTAGGATCTCCTGGTGGGAGAATTAAATCAGGGGGACAAATTGTAAAAATTAAAAGTGTCCCTTAAAATTGAAAGTGAAAATAAAAGTTGGTGAATCTTCACAGCCAGTGGTAATTAATTAATTAATTGGTTAATTAGAATTACCTTAGTCAATAGTTAATTAGAATTACTTTAGTTATTGATTAGTTAGATTTTACCTTGATCATTGTTATTTTGTGTGATGGCTGAGCTGGCAAAGTTCAGATCAGCTGCTGTGCTAACGGCGAAGGAAATGGGAATGGATGGTCAGGTTTTAATTCAGTATGTAACTGCTGAATGTGACAAGTATATTGAAAGGGAAGATAGGAGGTTAGCTGAAGAGAAGAGGTTACAAATTGAGGCTGATAGAGAACTTAAGAGGCTGCAGATTGAGGCAGAAGAAAAACGACAGCAAAGGGAAGCAGAAGATAAAAAAGCCGAAAGGGAGGCAGAAGATAAAAAGGCCGAAAGGGAGGCAGAAGATAGAAGGTTGCAAAGGGAGCACGAATTACGACTAAGGGAGCTGGAGTTACAAGGCCAGGCTCCTGAAAATGGTCCCAGCCCTTTTGCCTCAGATGCTACGCCTAGTCAGGGAGCCTCAACATCAGCTATGGGGTTTCATTTAGACCATTTTGTTGAAAAAGACGATGACATCGAGGGGTACCTCAGTCGTTTTGAATTATTAGCTACTACATATGGGTTAGAGAGAGAGAGAGGTGGAGTTTAAAGTTATCACAGGGACTGAGAGGTACTTCTTATGAAGTCTTCGCTAAAATGAGTAGAGAAGACCAAGACAATTATGACATGCTAAAGCAGGCTTTGTTATTGAGGTACGAAAAAATGGTGAATTTTATCGTAAGAAATTTAGAAATGCCAAACTGTTGTCTGGGGAGACATACCACCAATTCTCTGCCAGACTGGAAACCTATTTGGAGAAATGGACTGCTCTGGGGAAGACCCAAGATCTTAAAGAGATGATCATGATAGAGCAATTGAGAGAGTCCATGGCTCCAGACTTGAGAAAATTTCTCATGGAACAAGGTGCAGAGAGGTTGGGGGAGGTTTTAAATGTCGCTGAGAGGTATCAGGCAGCCCAGGCAGAGGTAAGTGGCACTAAAAAGAAGCACATAGAAACTTTTAAAGCTCCACAGCCATTTAATAAATTTGAAAACAGAGAACAGGGTAATAAAGGCAGGACAAATTTTGAACGGCCAAGAAATGACTATCGAGACAGAAACTCACAGTTCAATGACCAAAAATACAATGAAAGAAAACCGTTTAACCAAGGAAAAAGATGGTGCAAATGGTGCAAGAAAGATAACCATAACACCGAATTTTGTAGAAGGAAACCTTCAAACATTGCTGCAATGAAGTCGGGGACTCAAAGATTAAAGGTTAATCCTAATGAACAGCAGGAACCTTATCACCCCCCAGTTTGTGAGGATGTTATTTGTAATGGGGTCACCATAAGGTGCCTTTACGATACAGGTTTGGATTATGATTCAGTTGTGAAGTCTAGCCTAGTGGACCCAAGTCAGTATACCACAGAAACAGTGGAAATACAAGGGGCGACTAAGGACATACCACTCATGACACTTCCCATCGCAAGGATAACGGTGAAAACTCGCTATGTGGAAGGAGAGATCAGAGCAGCAGTGATAGATGAACCAATCTACCCTCTGATATTGGGGTGTAGATACGTCTTCTTGGTGAATCCCGAGAGACCTGTGATCATGGCGACAGTGCAGACCAGGTCACAGAAAAAGGAGGAAGAAGGTGAACCTATAAATGCTCATCCAGAGGAGATGAGGAAGGCGCAGGCTGAGGATAGGACACTCAAGCCATGTTTTAAAAAATTGCCCAAATGCCACACACCTCCAAGCAAGGTAGAGTACTTTATGAAGAACAAATTGATCTACAGGAAGGCCGGAACTGGAACAAATGGTCACAACCAGCTGGTTCTTCCCACTTCATATAGGGATAAAGTGATGGAACTCGGGCATGCGATTCCCTTCAGTGGTCACATGGGGATCAGCGCCACAGGACAGCGTATAGCTTGTCATTACTTCTGGCCAGGGATAACGGAGGATATAAAAAGATATGTCAAATCCTGTCCAGAATGTCAAAGGGTAGCTCCAAAGCATTGGACAGCTCCTGCAACTCTAGGGGAAATGCCCATAGTGGGAACACCTTTTGAGAGGGTTGCAGTGGATATTGTGGGACCTCTCACTCGGACCAAGAGGAGGAACAGTTACATCTTTACTCTGGTGGACACTTGTTCTATGTGGGGAGAGGCGATAGCCCTGCCATCAATTGATTCAAAACATGTAGCAGAGGCACTGTAGTGAAATTGACAGAGATACAACGGTAAAATACTCAAAAGATAACATTTAAGGATAAAAACATAATGCGTAGGCTGCTGATGTACATGATCGCCTAGACCGCGGGTCATCACCCTCCATAAAATTGACTTGCTAGACAGGAGGGGAACGGCGGATCAAAAGAAAAAAAAAATATGACTGGAAAGGCTAAGGAGACGCAATGGGGGGGGATGGAGGAAAGTAAAAATTCACGTCCCCCAAATTGACACGAGGTACGGAATTGGACGTTTTGCGATACCAAGCCTTGATTTGAATTGAGCGGCAGAACGCGGATGGTAGGAAAATTACAAAAATTTAAAAAGTAATTTTTCTTAATATTAATGTTAGGAAAATAAAAATTAGCTGGCCGGATGGCCTATTCTGAGCAATGAAATAATATGATCTTAATTTTACAAACGGATAGATAATATTGAAGATAATGACAAAAGACAGTGTAGTTTACATCATCGACAGACTGCCTTGAATAAAAAGTGTCGTTATTTGCACACAAAACACGACCTTGGGGACGCAGGTGTTCAAAGTTACTTATTATGGAGGAGAGGGTTTTTGAGCGGTAGCTGTGTCTAAATATAACTTTTTACGACAAAATTTTAAGGGGAGAGAGAAAGGTTGCTTCAAAAATCAAGCACATTTTTTTTAGAAACACAAGTAGAGACGGACAGACTAACAGATAACCATCCATACTTGACTGAAGCATGACTGAAATGACTTTAGTGTAGAAATTTGAAATTTAAAGTACAACTAGGCAGTGATTGGCCACAGACAATCATATCATTAGCGCTCAGACGCGAAAGTGGGGTCATTCTTCAATAATTGTTCAGTGTTAGACACAGATTTTAAAGTGTGGTGTTTTCCCATATGAAAGACAGTGAATAAATTTAGGGACGCCATACTATAGCCAGCAGCTCAGCTGAGTTTTGCTAGCACTTCTGTGTTAATTATTCATAATCTGGTAAGATTGAAATTATTTCTTTATATATTTTGAATATTGTTTCATGTTCGAGTGATTTGATACTGCCATATCATAATCTAGCCTTACAAACAAGTAGGGATTTTGCTCTAGACCCCCCGCCCAAGTCAGGGTCTAGGGACCAACAAGGTACATAAACTACAGCAAGGATTATGCAAGATAGATCAAGCGTTGAAACAGGTTACCTATCTTCTTTTAGGGCCGACAACTAATAAATATTTTTCAGAATCTATGGTCTGGGAGGATCTGTCTGATGTAGGCCCACCATGGTAACTGTGCTGTTTGGTCAGAGAGATCTGACCTGTCTGTATGATGTGGTTGTTGTGTCAGTGTTGTGTCCAGACGTGGGTAGAGAATAGATTTTGACACATGGCCCATACTTTGATTGCAGAGCTGTGAGTTTCTATCGACAACAAAGCAGAGTCTATTCGGTGGGTGACTGTACTCGAGTGTATCTGTGCAGTTCTTGTGACAGAGACCACCATTATTGCCCGCCAGCACGGAGAGGTGGGACCGCAAGTTTTCAGCACCAGAGCTACAAAAAGATGAGTGAGCCTCTGGTCTGCTGGACATTCACCAACTATTGGTAGTGACTAATATCCCCGTAAAAATTCCCACCATTTTCTGGACATTGTGTAGTCAATATAGACAGGTGTGATGAGGCCACCCCAACAGCACAAACAGTAAATATCCTCCCAAAGAGATGACTACTCGAACTTTTTTTAATAAAACTAACTAGTCTAGTACTTAAATAGGTACGCTCTTGCATTTATTATGTAACATTCCATGCATTTTTTTTCATAAATTTTCAATCCTTCTTTTAAAACAAGTTCTGGTCACATAAAACTTGATCCAGAACCAATAAATGTAATATAATTATATCAAAAACTTTATACACGTGAGTTAGTTCAGTGTATTTTAACACTTGTTAATCTTATTAGTCTTCTTAAATGTCTGTGGGTGTATTTATAACTAACACACCACATTACACATCATTACCCTAGACACTTTACGTAGCCACATTCATTAAGAAAAAAAAAATTAAGTGTGAGGTCGTAGTGGTAGCAAGAAAGGCCTTCTGATAATTCTCAACTACATTTTATCTCAGGAGCCTTCACAGCTGGCCTCATACAATTTACATGTAGTACCATCATCATCATACAATACCATCAATACCACTACATAAATTGGGGTCTTGTCCAGGGATAATTAGCCCAACAGTAAAATTAGGATCTCCTGGTGGGAGAAATAAAAGTAGGGAAATAAATTGTAAAATTTCCTTTAAAATTAAAAGTGTCCCTGCAGATAAAAGTTGGTGAATCTTCACAGCCAGTAATAATTAATTAGTTAACTGGTTAGTTAGAATTAGTTAGACTATAGTCATATAGTAATTAGAAGTACTTAGTGTATTTACTGGTTAGAGATTTATCTTGTATATTATTATATTGTCCAAAAAGTATGGCAGAGCTAGCAAAGTTTAGATCAGCTGCTGTGCTCACTGCGAAGGAGATGGGGATGGATGGTCAAATTTTAATTCAATACGTAACGACTGAATGTGATAAATATATTGAAAGGGAAGATAGAAAGGTAGCTGAAGAGAAGAGGTTACAAATTGAGGCTGATAGAGAAATTAAGAGGCTGCAGATTGAGGCAGAAGAAAAAAGCAGAAGAAAACGACAGCAAAGGGAGGCAGAAGAAAAACGACAGCAAAGGGAGGCAGAAGAAAAAAGGTTGACTGCCGAAAGGGAGGCAGAAGATAGAAGGTTGCAGAGGGAGCACGAATTACGACTAAGGGAGCTGGAATTACAAGGCCCGGCCCCTGAAAATGGTGCCAGCCCTTTTGCCTCAGATGCTACGCCCAGTATGGGAGCCTCAAACTCAGCTATGGGGTTTCATTTAGACCATTTTGTTGAAAAAGACGATGACATAGAGGGGTACCTAGGACGTTTTGAGTTATTAGCTACTACATATGGGTTAGAGAGAGAGAGGTGGAGCTTAAAGCTATCACAGGGATTGAGGGGTACTTCTTACGAAGTATTTGCCAAAATGAACAGGGAAGACCAAGACAATTATGACATGTTAAAGCAGGCTTTGTTATTAAGGTACGAAAAGAATGGTGAATTTTATCGTAAGAAATTCAGAAATGCCAAACTGTTGTCTGGGGAGACATACCACCAATTTTCTGCCAGAATAGAAACCTATTTGGAGAAATGGACGGCTCTGGGGAAGACCCAAGATCTTAAAGAAATGATCATGATTGAGCAATTGAGAGAGTCCATGGCTCCAGACATGAGAAAATTTCTCATGGAACAGGGTGCAGAGAAGTTGGGGGAAATTTTAAATGTTGCTGAGAGGTATCAGGCAGCTCAGGCAGAGGTAAGTGGTGCTAAGAAGAAGCACATAGACAATTTTAAAGCTCCACAGCAATTTAATAAATTTGATAATAGAGAGCAGGGAAATAAGGGTAGGACAAACTTTGAGCGGCAAAGAAATGACTATCGCGACAGAAACTCACAGTTCAATGACCAAAAGTTCAATGAAAGAAAACCGTTGAACCAAGGAAAAAGATGGTGCAAATGGTGCAAGAAGGATAACCATAACACCGAATTTTGTAGAAGGAAACCTTCAAACATTGCTGCAATGAAGTCGGGGACGCAAAGAGTAAAGGTTAATCCTAAGGGACAACAGGAACCTTATCACCCCCCAGTTTGTGAGGATGTTATTTGTAATGGGGTCACCATAAGGTGCCTTTATGATACAGGTTTGGATTATGATTCAGTTGTGAAGTCTAGCCTAGTGGACCCAAGTCAGTATACCACAGAAACAGTGGAAATACAAGGGGCGACTAAGGACATACCACTCATGACACTTCCCATCGCAAGGATAACGGTGAAAACTCGCTATGTGGAAGGAGAAATCAGAGCAGCAGTGATAGATGAACCAATCTACCCTCTGATATTGGGGTGTAGATACGTACGTCTTCTTGGGGAATCCCGAGAAACCTGTGATCATGGCGACAGTGCAGACCAGGTCACAGAAGAAGGAGGAAGAAGGTGAACCTATAAATGCTCATCCAGAGGAGATGAGGAAGGCGCAGGCTGAGGATAGGACACTCCAGCCATGTTTTAAAAAATTACCCAAATGCCACACACCTCCGAGCAAGGGGGAATATTTCATGAAGAACAAACTCTTATACAGGAAGGCCGGAACTGGAACAAATGGTCACAACCAGCTGGTTCTTCCCATTTCATATAGAGATAAAGTGATGGAACTCGGACATGCGATTCCCTTCAGTGGTCACATGGGGATCAGCGCCACCGGACAGCGTATAGCTTGTCATTACTTCTGGCCAGGGATAACGGAGGATATAAAAAGATATGTCAAATCCTGCCCAGAATGTCAAAGGGTAGCTCCAAAGCACTGGACTGCTCCTGCAACTCTAGGGGAAATGCCCATAGTGGGAACACCTTTTGAGAGGGTTGCAGTGGATATTGTAGGACCTCTCACTCGGACCAAGAGGAGGAACAGTTACATCCTTACTCTGGTGGACACTTGTTCTATGTGGGGAGAGGCGGTAGCCCTGCCATCAATTGATTCAAAACATGTAGCAGAGGCACTACTTACAATATTTACCCGATTAGGATTCCCGCATCAAATCTTGACGGATAATGGTTCTCAGTTCAAGGGGAAACTAACGGAAGAAGTTTTTAAGCTATTTCAAGCCAGGCACTTTCATTGTAGTCCGTACCATCCACAAGGGAACGGCCAAGTAGAGAGGTTCAATGGGACTCTCATTTCTATCCTGAGAAAGCTGGCACACGAAAAACCGGATCTGTGGGATCAATTCCTGCCCGCCGCATTGTTTGCGTACCGGGAGGTACCACATAGTTCAACCGGGATGGCTCCCGCAACTCTGCTATTTGGGAGGCCAATAAAAGGGCCTTTAGAAGCTCTATTAAGGACCTGGACAGATGAGAAGGCGGAAGAGACTGTTACCTCATCGTATCAATACGTGAACGAACTGACCACTCGTTTGAAAGCTGGATGGAAACTGGCAAATGATAATTTGAAACAAGCCAGGAAGAAACATGCAGCATACTTTAATAGGAAGGCAAAGGACAGGGAACTGGCAGTCGGAGAGAAGGTGCTGCTTTTACTACCCGGAAGCCAGAATAAATTACAAATTGGTTGGCAAGGTCCATATACGGTTCTAGAGAAGGTGTCTAGAACAAACTATAAAATTGACAAAAAGGGGAAGGAAAAAGTTTATCATGTAAACCTGTTAAAGAAGTATCTGGACAGACCACTCCAGGAAAGCACCCCCTTATTGACCTTAGCTATTGCAACCCAGATGCAAAAGGAACCACTCACCTCACATGAATACCCATTACATCCTTGTGAAACAGCAGCACAGGTAAAAGTCAGTAAGCACCTGACTAAAAACCAGAGGGAGAGAGTTCAAAAGGTTCTGGAGGAACATACAGATGTATTAACAGATAAACCAGGCCATACAAATTTGCTACAGTATGACATGAAACTGGTAGACTCAAACCCAATCTGTATGAGAGCCTATTCTATTCCGTTCGCGAAGGAGAAGGCATTAAAGGAAGAAATAGATTATTTATTGAAGGAGGGGATTATTTCGCACAGTGAATCATCTTTTAGTTCTAGTGTCGTTTTGTTGAGGAAACCGTCTGGGGAACACAGACTGTGCATAGATTACAGGAAACTGAATGCTGTCACAGAAGGACAAGTGGATCCATTACCAGACACAAAACAGCTATTTGCCAGACTGAACAAGGCAAAATACTTTTCAAAGGTGGATCTTAGTAAAGGCTATTACCAGATCCCAGTGAAGCCTGAAGTGAGACCTTATTTGGCTTTTAGCACTTCGGATGGACATTATGAATTCAATATGCTACCATTCGGACTGAAAAATGCTCCGAGTGTGTTTTCAAGGATGATGCGAAAATTGTTGGACCCCCTGAATAACCCATGTATCACAAATTTCATGGATGATATTCTCGTCGCCACCGAGACCTTTGAAGAACACATTGAAGCTCTGGAGATGTTGTTTGATAGACTTCGGGAGGCGAACTTAACTGCTAGGCCAACAAAATGTTGTATTGGATGCAAAGAGTTGGAATTCTTGGGACACACTGTATATCAGGGTAATATGACCCCTGATCCTAAGAACTTGGAAAAACTGCAGAGAGCACCTAGGCCGCAAACAAAAAAAGACGTGCGATCATTTGTGTCGTTATGCGGATTTTATCAGAAATACATCAAGAATTTTAACGCTATTTGTGCTCCTCTGACTGATCTGACTCGCAAGGGACTTCCAGATAAAATTATTTGGACTGCACAATGTGAACTAGCGTTCCAAGAGTTAAAGGAAAAACTCACTAGCAAGCCTATTCTCAAACTGCCTGATTTGACACAGGACTTTGTCTTAAGAACCGATGCAAGTAATGTGGGACTCGGAGGGGCTTTGTTGCAAAGATCATCTTCACCTGATGGGGAACTGAAACCAGTCGCTTATGCAAGCCGTAAATTGAATAAGGCGGAACAAGGATACTCCACAAGCGAAAAAGAATGTTTAGCATTAATCTGGGCAATAAAGAAGTTTCAAATCTATCTGTATGGTAGGACTTTTGTGGTGGAGACGGATCATCAGCCTCTCGTGTTCTTGTCTCAGGCTAAGCATGAAAACGCAAGATTGCTGAGGTGGTCTTTATTGCTTCAACCTTATCAGTTCAGTATCCAATATATCCCAGGCAAATTGAATGTCGGTGCAGATTTCCTCAGTCGGCACCCCTGTGATCAAAATTAGAGTAGTGGCAGACGTGAGGAGTAATTTTACCTATGTGTATCGCTGGTTTTGGAACTTGCCATAGGCATGTTTTCAAGTGGGGAGATGTGTAGTGAAATTGACAGAGATACAACGGTAAAATACTCAAAAGATAACATTTAAGGATAAAAACATAATGCGTAGGCTGCTGATGTACATGATCGCCTAGACCGCGGGTCATCACCCTCCATAAAATTGACTTGCTAGACAGGAGGGGAACGGCGGATCAAAAGAAAAAAAATATGACTGGAAAGGCTAAGGAGACGCAATGGGGGGGGGGGATGGAGGAAAGTAAAAATTCACGTCCCCCAAATTGACACGAGGTACGGAATTGGACGTTTTGCGATACCAAGCCTTGATTTGAATTGAGCGGCAGAACGCGGATGGTAGGAAAATTACAAAAATTTAAAAAGTAATTTTTCTTAATATTAATGTTAGGAAATAAAAATTAGCTGGCCGGATGGCCTATTCTGAGCAATGAAATAATATGATCTTAATTTTACAAACGGATAGATAATATTGAAGATAATGACAAAAGACAGTGTAGTTTACATCATCGACAGACTGCCTTGAATAAAAAGTGTCGTTATTTGCACACACAAAACACGACCTTGGGGACGCAGGTGTTCAAAGTTACTTATTATGGAGGAGAGGGTTTTTGAGCGGTAGCTGTGTCTAAATATAACTTTTTACGACAAAATTTTAAGGGGAGAGAAAGGTTGCTTCAAAAATCAAGCACATTTTTTTTAGAAACACAAGTAGAGACGGACAGACTAACAGATAACCATCCATACTTGACTGAAGCATGACTGAAATGACTTTAGTGTAGAAATTTGAAATTTAAAGTACAACTAGGCAGTGATTGGCCACAGACAATCATATCATTAGCGCTCAGACGCGAAAGTGGGGTCATTCTTCAATAATTGTTCAGTGTTAGACACAGATTTTAAAGTGTGGTGTTTTCCCATATGAAAGACAGTGAATAAATTTAGGGACGCCATACTATAGCCAGCAGCTCAGCTGAGTTTTGCTAGCACTTCTGTGTTAATTATTCATAATCTGGTAAGATTGAAATTATTTCTTTATATATTTTGAATATTGTTTCATGTTCGAGTGATTTGATACTGCCATATCATAATCTAGCCTTACAAACAAGTAGGGATTTTGCTCTAGACCCCCCGCCCAAGTCAGGGTCTAGGGACCAACAAGGTACATAAACTACAGCAAGGATTATGCAAGATAGATCAAGCGTTGAAACAGGTTACCTATCTTCTTTTAGGGCCGACAACTAATAAATATTTTTCAGAATCTATGGTCTGGGAGGATCTGTCTGATGTAGGCCCACCATGGTAACTGTGCTGTTTGGTCAGAGAGATCTGACCTGTCTGTATGATGTGGTTGTTGTGTCAGTGTTGTGTCCAGACGTGGGTAGAGAATAGATTTTGACACATGGCCCATACTTTGATTGCAGAGCTGTGAGTTTCTATCGACAACAAAGCAGAGTCTATTCGGTGGGTGACTGTACTCGAGTGTATCTGTGCAGTTCTTGTGACAGAGACCACCATTATTGCCCGCCAGCACGGAGAGGTGGGACCGCAAGTTTTCAGCACCAGAGCTACAAAAAGATGAGTGAGCCTCTGGTCTGCTGGACATTCACCAACTATTGGTAGTGACTAATATCCCCGTAAAAATTCCCACCATTTTCTGGACATTGTGTAGTCAATATAGACAGGTGTGATGAGGCCACCCCAACAGCACAAACAGTAAATATCCTCCCAAAGAGATGACTACTCGAACTTTTTTTAATAAAACTAACTAGTCTAGTACTTAAATAGGTACGCTCTTGCATTTATTATGGAACATTCCATGCATTTTTTTTCATAAATTTTCAATCCTTCTTTTAAAACAAGTTCTGGTCACATAAAACTTGATCCAGAACCAATAAATGTAATATAATTATATCAAAAACTTTATACACGTGAGTTAGTTCAGTGTATTTTAACACTTGTTAATCTTATTAGTCTTCTTAAATGTCTGTGGGTGTATTTATAACTAACACACCACATTACACATCATTACCCTAGACACTTTACGTAGCCACATTCATTAAGAAAAAAAAAATTAAGTGTGAGGTCGTAGTGGTAGCAAGAAAGGCCTTCTGATAATTCTCAACTACATTTTATCTCAGGAGCCTTCACAGCTGGCCTCATACAATTTACATGTAGTACCATCATCATCATACAATACCATCAATCCCACTACAGGCACTACTTACAATATTCACAAGATTAGGATTCCCGCATCAAATCTTGACTGATAATGGCTCTCAGTTCAAGGGGAAACTAACGGAAGAAGTTTTTAAGCTATTTCAAGCCAGACACTTTCATTGTAGTCCGTACCATCCGCAAGAGAACGGCCAGGTAGAGAGGTTCAACGGGACTCTCATTTCTATCCTGAGGAAGCTGGCACACGAAAAACCGGATCTGTGGGATCAATTCCTGCCCGCCGCGTTGTTTGCGTATCGGGAGGTACCACATAGTTCAACCGGGATGGCTCCCGCAACTCTGCTATTTGGGAGGCCAATAAAAAGTCCATTAGAAGCTTTATTAAGGACCTGGACAGATGAGAAGGCAGAAGAGACTGTTACCTCATCTTATCAATACGTGAACGAACTGACCACTCGTCTGAAAGCTGGATGGAAACTGGCAAATGATAATTTGAGACAAGCCAGGAAGAAACATGCAGCATATTTTAATAGGAAGGCAAAGGACAGAGAACTAGCTGTGGGAGAGAAGGTGCTTCTTCTACTACCCGGCAGCCAGAATAAATTACAAATTGGATGGCAAGGTCCATATACGGTTCTAGAGAAGGTGTCTAGAACAAACTATAAAATTGACAAAAAGGGGAAGGAGAAGGTATATCTTGTAAACCTGTTAAAGAAGTATCTGGACAGACCACTCCAGGAAAGCACCCCCTTACTGACCTTGGCTATCGCAACTCAAATGCAAAAGGAACCACTCACCTCGCATGAATACCCATTACATCCTTGTGAAACAGCCGCACAGGTAAAAGTCAGTAAGTACCTGACTAAAAATCAGAGGGAGAGAGTTCAACAGGTTCTGGAGGAACATACAGATGTATTAACAGATAAACCAGGACTTACAAATTTGCTACAGTATGACATGAAACTGGTAGACTCAAACCCAATCTGTATGAGAGCCTATTCTATTCCGTTCGCGAAGGAGAAGGCATTGAAGGAAGAAATAGATTATTGGTTGAAGGAGGGGATTATTTCACACAGTGAATCATCTTTTAGCTCCAGTGTAGTTTTGTTGAGGAAACCGTCTGGGGAACACAGACTGTGCATAGATTACAGGAAACTGAATGCTGTCACAGAAGGACAAGTGGATCCATTACCAGACACAAAACAGTTATTTGCCAGATTAAACAAGGCAAAATACTTTTCAAAGGTGGATCTTAGTAAAGGCTATTACCAGATTCCAGTGAAGCCTGAAGTGAGACCTTATTTAGCGTTTAGCACATCGGAAGGACATTATGAATTCAACATGCTACCATTCGGATTGAAAAATGCTCCGAGTGTATTTTCAAGGATGATGCGCAAATTGTTGGATCACCTGAATAACCCATGTATCACGAATTTCATGGATGATATTCTCGTCGCCACAGAGACATTTGAAGAACACATTGACGCTCTAAAAATGTTATTTGATAGGCTTAGGGAGGCGAACTTAACTGCTAGGCCAACAAAATGTTGTATTGGATGCAAAGAGTTGGAATTCTTGGGACACACTGTATATCAGGGTAACATGACCCCTGATCCCAAGAACTTAGAAAAACTGCAGAGAGCACCTAGACCACAAACAAAAAAGGACGTGCGATCATTCGTGTCGTTATGCGGATTTTATCAAAAATATATCAAAAATTTTAACTCTATTTGTGCTCCTCTGACTGATCTGACTCGCAAGGGACTTCCAGATAAAATTATTTGGACTGCGCAATGTGAATTAGCTTTCCAAGAATTAAAGGAAAAACTCACTAGCAAGCCTATTCTCAAATTGCCTGATTTGACACAGGACTTTGTGGTGAGAACAGATGCAAGTAATGTAGGCCTCGGGGCGGCCTTGTTGCAGAGGTCATCTTCACCCGATGGGGAACTGAACCCAGTCGCTTATGCAAGCCGCAAATTGAATAAAGCGGAACAAGGATATTCTACAAGCGAAAAGGAATGTTTAGCGTTAATCTGGGCAATAAAGAAGTTCCAAATCTATCTGTATGGTAGGACTTTTGTGGTCCAGACGGATCATCAGCCCCTGGTATTCTTATCTCAGGCTAAGCATGAAAACGCAAGATTGTTGAAATAGTCTTTATTATTGCAACCTTATCAGTTTATTATCGAATACATCCCAGGGTCATTGAATGTCGGTGCAGATTTCCTCAGTCGGCACCCCTGTGATCAAAATCAGAGTGGTGGTAGGCGTGCGGAGTAATTTTATCTATGTGTATCACTGGTTTTGGAACTTGCCGTAGTGCATGTTCTCAGGTGGGGAGATGTGTGATGAATTTACCATGATACAACGTTAAAATATCTCCAAAATTAACGATAAAATGTAGGGATAAAAATAATGCGTAAGATACTAGGAGACATGCTCGCCCATGCCCGCCTTTCCTGCCACCATTCAAATTTTCTAGTTAGACGTGCAGACGGAACGTTTACCCTTTGTAGACGGGGGGGGGGCGGGGGCGGGGGGGGGGGGGGGCAGGGGGGGGCGGGGCGGGGGGGGGGGGGGGGGGGAATGAAACGGAGATCAAAAAAGGAAAGATATGACTGAACACGTGTTTGAAGTTCGAACGGCAAAAAGACGCAATTGGGGGTGAAAGGAAAAAAAATTCACGTCCCTAGTTGACACAAAGTAAGGAAATGGACAAGAAAAGGACCTTAGCTCTTATTCGAGACAGTCATTTCTTGGACGTTTTTCGATACTTGGTCTTTATTTGAATGCCGCGGCAAAACACATGAGAGAAGGTTCTCGAACAAATTTCAAAAACTAAACTTGAGAAAAAAATATGTTTTTTTCTTAATAATAGAGTTATGAAAATAAAACCTAGCTAGTTTGATAGCCCATCTTGAGCAGAGAAATAATATGCTTTCATTTATACAGACGGATAGATAATACGGAAGATATTGACAAAAGACTGTGTTGTTCATATCAGACGAGCGACTGCACTGTTAAACAATGTCACTAAAGTTTCAAAAATTTTGGCCTTGAGCATGCAAACGTAAAAATCGAGCTGTAATTAAAGAGAGGGAAAATGGTGGAGAATTGTAGCTAAAAATAACTTAGGAGGCAGATTCGTGTAGGAAATGCATGTAGAACCAAGCGTGTTTTTTTATGAAAAAACAAGTAGAGACAGACGGACTAACAGACCGTAATACATACTTGACTGAGATCTGACTGAAGTGACTTTTGGTTGTAGATTTGAAAGTTAGGGGGGAAGTCGGCGATTGGTCAACGTATTTTATAGTAGCGGGACAGAGATGTGAAATTTTGCCATTTGATATAAGTCTGTTCAGAGACGCAGTTTAAATTAATAGTGGTGTTGATTCCAGAAGAATACAAATATAGTGGGACGCCATCATACAGCCAGCAGCTCAGCTGAGTTTTGCTAGCAAATTTAACTGTGTTCTCAATTCTGAATTCTGGTAAGAATGAACAGTATTTATTTTGTATATTTTAATAATTCGAGTGATTGATACTGCCATATCATAAAAATGATTACGACAAGTAAGTGTTCGCTCTAGGTCCCCAGCCCAAGTTCAGGGTCTAGAGACATACATACAAAGAAAATATATAGGAACGCCTAAATAAAACTATGAAAAAGGATCTAGTGTTTAGATCAGTGGAACATATCACCTATCTTATTCAATAGCAGGAAGCTATTGAACATATCTCAGATGCAATGTAGTCTTGGGGAACTAGTACTATGTGAAAACAACTGGGTAAGATGTGCTGTGTGGTCAGAGAGATCTGACCCAGTCTGTGTGTGGTGTTGTTGTGTAGTGTTGTGTGCAGAAGTGGCTCAGGAGGTAGAGTTCTGACACATGACCCAATACTTTTGTTTCAGAATTGTGAGTTTCTGTTTGGCACCAAAGCGGTGCCAAATGCTGTAGTGATATACACAAGCGTGGACCAGTGCAGTCTAACATTGTGTCAGAGCAGCAGAATATTGTACTCCAGCACGGAGAGGAAGGGCTACCAGACTCCTGTACAAGATCGACGCAGTCGAGATAAGTGAGATCTGGCCTGCGGGACATTCACCAACGAATTATCAACGAATTACCAACGAATTATCAACTAATTTATCAACTAATCCACCAACTAATTCACCATCTAATAGAGACATACCATTGTGGGAAAATAAACCATGTATTCATCCCCTAAGTCAATGGACAATGTTTGGTAGTCATAGACTGGGAGTGATGACACCACCCCCACAGCATATCTAGTAATAAGTTCTCCTGGGACTATCTTAATATAATTATTATTAACCAGTCATTTGAAATAATTAGGTACACACATTCCATTTTATTATGTCATATGATTATGCATTCCATTTATAACTCCATAATACTTCTTATGTTCTGACCAACTAAACATTTGGTTCAGAACAAATAAATTTATCAAAAGATTTAAATTTTAAAACTAAAACAGCCTGAGTTAGTTCAGTGTGTTATAAAATTTATTAATATTATTAGACTTATTAAATATCTGTGTGTGTGTGTGTGTGTAATCTACCACAACACATTACATATCAGTACCCTAGACTTTTAACGTAGCTACATTCATTAGTAAAAAAGATATGTGTGAGGTCGTAAGTGTTAGTAAGAAGGGCCTTCTGTAATTCACATCTACATTTATCTCAGGAGCCTTCACAGCTGACCTCATACATCACACTAGGTAACATCAACCATACAATACCATCAAAATCCCCTACACTAGGCCATAATAATGCCTAAAAATTAAGTTGTGGTGTAGAATTTGTTTTTTTGCTCTAGAAATAGTTGTGTAGCAAATATCGCGAGTGTTATGTATGCGGCCAAATCAATACGCCTAGCGCGCAGTAAATTGAGTGATTCGACCTGGGCTTATAAAAGAGATAGCGGCCGGCGGACGGGCCTATTTTGCAAAAACCGCCCAGAGAGAAGAAACGAAGTTAGGCTGGCCCTGTGTCGGTAGAAGAGGAACGAAGACATGACACGTGAGTTTGATTTAAAAGCAATTATATTATTTTCGAGTTAAATTACCATTATTTCCCTGTAGCTTTTGAAGTTATATTCAGCGTGAGACTGTTTTAATGTTTAGTGAAATAAATAGATAGATGTGTTCCCAAAGGAAATTTTTTTAGGGCATTATGATTTAGTCTCGAAATGATAGATTAGTGAAAATAATGTTTGATAGGTTTTATTAGGCATGCTAAGTCCAGATTGCGGCTGTAAGAGCGATTATTTTAGTCATCAGACCGGGCAAGAAAGGCGAAGATAGTATGAAAGTATTTTGTACATGAAACTGGACAGAAATGTCATCAGAAACTGGAATTTAGATAATATTAACTAGTTGGGAAGATGGCAACCGGGAGGACCACGTGTTGATGACCGTGCGTAAAAGAAGACGCCAAGGAGTCTGCATTTAACACTCTTAGTTATCACTTAATGTTACGCAGTTTTATATCGCGTGAATCGACACGTGGGTGAAAGTAGGTTAAATGTAATTTTCCCCAGTAATAGAAGAGAGAGTTTTCGTGGTAAATTTCCTTTATGTGATGACTAGTTCTAGTTGTTAAGTCAAGAATAATTATATTTTATTCTTTGGTATTTCACGTTTATTGATGATTCTACTGTATATCTTTGGTGGGTTACTTTGAGGTGAGAATATATATTTAGATTTCTGGAGAGCGCGAGGCCACTCCTTTGTTGAGACATGTGTTTCTCTGGTTGCTCCCGGCGGAGCATGGAAACACCAATGCAGCTGGTGTCCATTACAGGCCCACACTAAGCATTTTGATGCTATTGCTGTGGTTGTTTCGGTGACGGTAACGATGTGTTTCATGTGATGAGTTCCCAATCTCATCAGGGGTCGTATACGACACGCCTGTTGCCAGGCACACCAGTCGTCACTTACGACATGTTCAGAATGCAGTAATGAATATTGAGATGGATCAGATGCGAGGTGGTGGTTTATGCCCATTAAGGAGAGTATTGGTAGTACATATTGGTTAATTCTACGTTATACATATTTCATGATTATTTAATTATTGTAATGTGAAGGATGGTTTGTGAGAGCACGTGGGCTCACTTGAAGATATATATTTCTCTTCTCCGCTCCTGGGGGAGCATGGGGCCACCAGTGTGGTTTCATCCGTATGAAGTATTCACATGCTCGTGTAGTAGTAGTTTCGGTAGCAATCTGTGTTACACGGTGAGGTTGCCAGCTTCATGCACAACACCATACTAGTCTCATTGGACGACATGCATGAGTGTGTGTGTGATAGCTGAGTGTGTGCTCTTGCAGTAGTGGTTTCGGTAGCAATCTGTGTTACATGGTGAGATTGCCAGCCTCATGCACAACACCATACTAGTCTCATCGACGACATGCATGAGTATGTGTGTGTGATAGTTGAGTGTGCCCTTGCAGTAGTGGTTTCGGTAGCAATCTGTGTTACACGGTGAGATTGCTATTTCAGATGCAGTGCAGTCCATGGAGGAGAGGAATGGGAAACTAGTGCTACTTGATAACAGCATTGATGTAGATGTGCTGAGTCGGTCAGAGAGATCTGACCCTGTCTTTTATTTCAATGTATTAATGCTTGTAAACATGGTGGATTAGGTATTATGTTAAGACCTAGCCTAATTTTGTGGTTTCAGAGTTTATTTGTCTGGCACTGTGCTAGTGCCAGATGTTCTGAAGAGTACAACACTGTACGAAATGAGATGCCTACCATATTACCTCAGAGCATGTGAGGAGTGGACCTAAGGAACAACTTTCTTCAATCGTCACAGGCCAGATAAGTATTAAAGACCTGGCCTGCTGAGATTCATCAACGAATATAATATAATAGAAACTCCATTGCGTATTAAGAAACTTTTCCACCATTAATCCTGTTTAAAGAGCAAATGAACACTGTTAACTAAAGACTGGGTATGATGCAAATACCCCGACCCGTCATCCAGCACTAGTTCCTAAAGCCTTTTAGTTTAGTACCAATATTAGCAAATTTAAATTATGTATATGTACAAGTCTTTCATGTGTTTACTCGATTATATGTAATTCTATTGAAATTGATTCATATTGATTTAAAAGTTCTGACCAGAAGAAAAACTTGGTTCAGGACAAAATAAATTTGAAAAAATTGTAATTTCTAAAATTTAAACATAGTGGTAATTGACTTGATCATAGAGATTAATATTAGTGTTTGTGTGTGTGTTTGTGTATTTAATTACCAGCACACCACATTTCATTACCCTAGACATTAGACGTAGCTATCAGACATACTAGTCAAGAATAAGTCTGATTGAGGTCGTAGGTGGTAGTAGCAAGGTACTCTGTAAACTCACATAAACTGTTATCCTCAGGGACCTTCACAGCTGACCTCATTCAGTACACTAAGTAAACATAACAACAACAATAAATAACATCAAAACCCACCACAGCTCACCAGAGGTAATTCATGAAGAATTTATTAACACAACGTATAACAGTATTACGGTAACTTGCTCCACAGTGAAGTTAAGTGAAGTTTACCAAACGGTTCAAAAGAAACTACTAAGGAAAAAAAAAGAACAGGAAAATCGAATCTGCTCTGAACAGTCCATTACTGGAAAATATGCAGCTGTTTTGAGCAGTACTGAACTGGAAAACTGAGAATGTTTTGAACAGTTCAGATCTGGAAAACTGAGAATGTTTAAACTGGAAAACTGAGAATGTTTTAAACAGTACATAACTGGAAAACTGAGAATATTTTAAACAGTACAGAACTGGAAAACTGAGAATGTTTTGAACAGTACAGAACTGGAAAACTGAGAATGTTTTGAACAGTACAGAACTGGAAAACTGAGAATGTTTTGAACAGTACAGAACTGGAAAATTGAGAATGTTTTGAACAGTACATAACTGAAAAACTGAGAATGTTTTGAACAGTACATAACTGGAAAACTGAGAATGTTTTGAACATTACTGTGACGATATTCTAAATACAATAGCCAAATTAAGTAATATTATAGTGCATAAGTCAACAATAAGATAGAAAATAAAAATTGAGTCCAGCGTCTTCTTCCCCCACGCCAGCCAGTATGCGGGTTTTGATAAGCCTAATAGCCGAATGGAGGATACTGTCTTTTCCTAATTCGTCATTGAGATTAAATGTAACACTTTTGCAAGTTCAAGTCGTATTGCCAAAACGACAGAGTGATAGAATAAAAGAAAAGGAGGGGAGGGATGGAAAGACAGAACCTAGGGTACGCCGTCTCGCGTTGATTTCAAAAAACCAACTCGCGCGACATAGCCTTGGGCGATTTTCAAATTACGATACTAAAACTGAAAAAATGTTCGTCAATTTGGTCACGCAGACAGCCTTAGCTCTTATTAAAAAAATGACGTAATTCTAACGGACTACGGACGATTGTCGTTTTTAGTTTGAAAATAGTTGTAAGAAGAAGTGAACAGGTGGCAGTTTCTAGATTTGAACGACTAATATAGAAAAAAATATGGAATTATGAACCATAATACATAGGGCCATAAAAATTATATATTCGGATGCCTTATGATTTCCTGAGCAATAATATGGTGTCAGTTACACACTAGTACAATAAATAACCAAGATATTGGCAATAATACTATGTATTGTAAGACGGACTGACGAAAAAAAAATCATGCCTGCTTATTTTTTTCATAGCATGTTTTGAAAAAAGCTTTTGGGGAAATAAGGACTAAAAGGTACCTGTTATTTGATTGGCTGTAGTTAAAGGAAGGCGAGATAGGATTGGTTGACCTAAAACTAAAAATATATTTGCAGGAGTAAACATAGTAGTTTGGAATTTTGTTTTTTAAAGTTTGATTCAAAATAAATGAGTTCATGGTCCCATTGGCCAATGCATTATATATTATCGGAAACGTAGACTGCTCGTTGCCATTTTGTGAAAAATTTCTGTTGAACAAGGAGCGATGAGATCAGGCTTGTGCTTTTCAAACCTATAGAAAGCAGTCTGGACAGAAGGCAGATCTAAAGTGTGCCATAATTGTTTGCCAGTCATCATCCGTTTGTGTATATTTCATTGAAATGTGTGGTAAGATTGATTTTATTAACATTTTATTTAAAATAAAATTTGAATGTGAGATATTAACATACGACTGTAAGTAAGTGGGTCTATGGCAGACTTAGGCAGAGCCTAGAGATTGATCCATCATATGATAGACTATCAGAGAGGTGTAGAACTACAAGATTATATATGATTGTCATCAAGGAGCATACCACCTATCCTATTGTATGGAAACAGATTACTGCTGGAATTGCAGAGGCGTTGTAACCATTAGGGGAGAGGAATACTGGTATACATTGTCACATCAAAATATAATGGTGAAATAGGTTGTCATGAAGAGCTGACCCTATTCGTTTGTTTGTACTGTGCCTGTAATTAATTGTGGAATATTATTGTATACTTGTTATAAAGAAGGATGCATAACCTTTGTATTTCAGGGTTTTTGGTACTGACATTAACGTAGTACCAAGCTCTTGGGAACTGATCGATTCCTGACACTGTTTGCATATTTCGGGCACATGCTGGCTGCCATTGCCTTTCAAGAAGTGTAACAGATTGTCCAGCGAGCATATGAAAAGATCTACCGGTGTTATCCTTCGAAGATAAGTGCCTGTTCGGCACCAGGAAGCTCAACCTCTAGTTTTAAAATAAAGACTGTGAATATTGAATAAACATTCCACTAATGTCAAACGAAAAGAAAATAAACAATAGGGGGTGATGTTAACCAACAACCTACCATTATATACCAGTATTACCATAAGTTAGAAAACTACATCTACACACTTATATTATAATAACATTTGTATTATGGACAGAAGATCCATGGTGTTATTTAATTGATGTAAATAATTCTTTTGATTTCACTTTTGATTGTCAGTCCTGATTCAAAACAAACTAGAACCAGGACAATAAATTGTAAAAAATTAACGTTTACCCAAAATTCAACCACTGACTTACTTAAGATAGTCTTTTAAAGTGTAGTTTGTATGTGATTGTCGTAGTACTATTGAGTTGTGTTGGATAATAAAATAGTTGGTTATATGCTTAGTTGGTTAATGCAACATTACATTACATATTCATAACCCTAGACATAAAACGTAGTCATCATACATTGTAGTCAAAGAATAAGTCTGAATGGAATCATAAAGGTGGTAGCAGAAAGGTACCCTGTAAACTTACCATAATATTTGTTATATTCAGGGACTTTCACAGCTGACCTCATTCAGTACACTAAGAGTACATAACAACAACATTTCTTAACATCAAATCCATCACAGTTACATAACTGGAAAAATGAGAATGTTTTGAACAGTACATAACTGGAAAATTGAGAATGTTTTAAACAGTACATAACTGGAAAACTGAGAATGTTTTGAACAGTACGGAACTGGAAAACTGAGAATGTTTTGAACAGCACAGAACTGGAAAATTGAGAATGTTTTGAACAGTACATAACTGAAAAACTGAGAATGTTTTGAACAGTACATAACTGGAAAACTGAGAATGTTTTGAACATTACATAACTGGGAAAATTGAGAATGTTTTGAACAGTACATAACTGAAAAACTGAGAATGTTTTGAACAGTACATAACTGGAAAACTGAAAATGTTTTGAACAGTACATAACTGGAAAACTGAGAATGTTTTGAACATTACATAACTGGAAAACTGAGAATGTTTTGAACAGTACAGAACTGGAAAACTGAGAATGTTTTGAACAGTACATAACTGGAAAACTGAGAATGTTTTAAACAGTACAGAACTGGAAAACTGAGAATGTTTTTAACAGTACAGAACTGGAAAACTGAGAATGTTTTGAACAGTACAAATCTGGAAAATTGAGAATGTTTTGAACAGTACATAACTGAAAAACTGAGAATGTTTTGAACAGTACATAACTGGAAAACTGAGAATGTTTTGAACAGTACATAACTTGAAAACTGAGACTGTTTTGATTAGTACAGAGCTAAAAAAACTGAGACTGAAAATATGTACTATCGCTGAATGAGAATAGAAGTGCCAGGGACCCAGAAAGCGTTTGTCCTGCCGACTCTACTTGACACTTTTGACAGATTCTAATTTTTATATTTCTTGTCAATGTTTTCAGCCTTGCTTTTTTCATTAAATCAAATAATCTTGCTGCACAACAGCACAACAGCACATTCTGCACCATGAAGACACTGGAGTCAATGACCTGCGATATCATGGCCCACCCTCCTTATCACCATCACCATTCAACGCCCCAAAGGAGCACAAGCCTTCCAGAAATCTTCCGGTCACGTGTCATCTAGCCCAGGGTCTTTCCACGTCTTCGTCATCCCTTTCATTTATCACCAGTTCTCTTCACCATGTGTTTTTTTATTATCTCCCTCTAATTCTCGCACCCTGGGAATTCCATAATAAAGACGACCTCGTAATGACGTCGACAAGTTTTCCCAATGTATGTCCTACCCATTTGTGTCTTCTTCTCATCCCTTATTCCACTTTCACATGTCAAGTTCTTGCCATCAGTTGCTGATTGGTGACGTCAAGTTCTTGCCATCAGTTGCTGATTGGCGATGTCAATTTCTTGCCATCAGTTGCTGATTGGTGATGTCAAGTTCTTGCCATCAGTTGCTGATTGGTGATCTTGTCGTACCGTGTCAATCCTTCAATTCCACGCAAGCAACCATGTAACTACAAACTTTCATAAATGGGCGTAGTATTAATAGTAGAATTAATATAAGTAGTAGTAGTAGTAGTAGAAATAGTAATAGTGGGAGCAGTAACAGTAGTAACAGGAACAGCAGTAATAGTAGTATTAGTAATAGTTGTGGTAGCAGTATTAATCTTAATAGTAGCAACAGTAGTAACAGTAGTATTAGTAGTAGTAGTGGTAGTAGTAGTGGCAATATTAGTATTAGTAACAGCAGCAATAGCAGAAATAGTAATACTAATAATAGTAGCAGTAACAGTAGTAGTTGTAGTAGCAGTGGTGGTGGTGGTGGTAGTAGCGGCAGAAGTAGTAGTAATAGTAGTTGTAGTAGTAGTGGTAGTAGTAGCAGCAGCAATAGTAGTAATAGTAGTTGTAGTAGTAGTGGTGGTAGTAGCAGCAGCAGTTGTAGTAATAGTAGTTGTAGTGGTGGTAGTAGCAGCAGCAGTAATAGAAGTACTAACACTTCTTCTGAGCTGACATTTATGAAAGTAAAGATGGAAGAAGAATCAAGAGCCAGCCTTTGCTTAAAGTATAGATCAGTCAGATACACGTGCTGGCAATAAAAAGTGGTTCTGACAATGTTCAAGGACACATAACATATTAAATTCACTCACACATTTTAGATTCAACTGTCATTTCACCAGTTCCATAAGGCAATTTATGCGCATTCTCTAATTCCCAGGCCAAAACATCATCTACAGATCAATATAACGCTTTCACTGCAATATCACGTGTTTAACCAGAATTTTTTTTATTGTCTTGTGCCACATTTTCTTCTAAAATTAACAGGCGGAAAAAAAACAGACCAAATTCTGGGCAGGTCAAATCCACTGGTTGAAATTAATATTTTACAAATTCTGGGCAGTCATAATGTCACACGTAAATGTAATAAAAGAAAAGGCAAAACTGCGTTCATGGCGCTGTGAAACATCTGAAAATATTGGGATATCATAGAAAATACAAAAAATAGTTTTTAAATAATTATACATGTCAGTGATGATTTGATATTTGGAACCAAAACGTAAATAATAAACAGATGCTTGAAATGTGATCTGATGATATCACAAATAATAATCTTCATAACGTTTTGGACATCGCCCAACAAGAGCTTCCAAGCAGCAAATTTAAAACAAAATGTACTGATAATTGACATAATCCAACAAGATCCTTCAAACAGCAAATACAAAAATAAGAACTGATAATGGTTATGACAGAACCAAACAAAATCCTCCAAGTAGCAAATATAAAACTGGACTGATGAAAAATTTATTGATAATGGTTATAACAGTCTAGGAAGAGCATCCAAGCAGCAAATAAAAAACTGAACTGCCAATCGTTACGCCAGCACCCAACAAGAGCCCCAAGAGGCAAATTGAAAACTTCTGACTGTTAGTACTGTACTGTAACAGAATCCAAGAAGTCACACAGCAGCATATATAAAGCCGGACAATTAATCGTTATGACCAAACCCAACAAGATCCAGCAAATAGAAAACCGAAATGATAGCTATGACAGAACCCAACAAGATTCCTCAAACAGCAAATAGAAAACCGAAATGATCGCCATGACAGAACCCAGCAAGGACAGTAAAAGCAGAGATAGAAAGTAGAAAGAATGATCATGTGACCAGAGCTCAGCAACAGCCCTCAATCAACAGATACAAATCCAAAGCTGATATACTTTTGGCACAAAGTGAGGAATCCACAAAATCTGGTCAGAAGTTATATAGCCGTTGTGAAAACTGAGCTTGGATCAGACACAGGCAAGGTAACCATAGAGACTGAAATGGGAAACAACATGAAAAGCATAGATTGGAGTTAATTTGATATAGATAAAAGACAGAATATATATGGTGAAAAAGGGAAGGAAAAGTGACCCAGAAGGAAGATGAGTGAGCCTTGTGACCTCTGGCTGATACACCGAAGAAAGTCAAGAGCATTCGTTGATTGAGATTTTCTTTAAAGGTGCAGTGCCGCAAGGTGGCGTGACCCGCCTCGCGCAACTTAGACAGTATGTCCGCCGGTTATATTAGGAATCATTTCCAAATATAATACACCATTCTACTCCGCTGCAAGGTTCCTATGTGGCATTAATATAATCATCATAATACTCATTTTACGCTTGTGAAGGAGAGTGGGGACGACACTGCAGTTAACCCCCTTTGGAGAAAGTCTGCATCAGAAGAACTTCATGTATTGTTGCAAGGGTGTTTTCTGTAGTCAGTAGCTTCACATGATAAAGTTGCCTGTTTCATGCAAAACCTCAAATTAGTCGCCCTTTACAACATGCCAGCTGGGCTGCATAGTCCCATGAAAGGAAGGTCTATAGATAGATTTGTGGTCTAATGGAGACGGAGTGGCTGTGAGGGTAGAAATAAAGAAAGTTCCTCTATTTGAATTGTTTGTTTGTATATTTACCCGGTCTCCATATTTATGTTCTAGGTTATACAATTTTCTTGAGGATCACCCATGCTCTGTAAAGAACGCAGAGCAAAATGATGTTGATGATGATGATGAGGTGCCTTCTAGAAAATTTCTTGCAACTGCTTTTCTACTGTATGAAACGCTGAAGTTTTGTCAAAGAAAGCTCTTTCAATCTTGATCCAATTTGCTGCAGTCTATCTCTGCTTTCCTGGAGAATCAACATTGTCATTTTCAATATTTGTCGGAGTGAGGACAAAGAGCTATAAATGGTTGGATGTCAGACGTGATATGAGCCTAGCATTGTTCAAGACGAATTTATATCCTTGTTGACCGAAAACAGCATTAGCCAGTTGGTGATTTATTTATACACTTTTTCTTTGTGTATGTCAGGAATTGAGCACTTCGGGGGGTGCTCGGACGAGGGGGGAGGGGGGGGGGCCTCTGATGACACAACGAAAGAATATGACTTCTGCTCCTGACATGTTGTACGTGGAGACTAGTTGGTAGTTGTTCAAGGGGCTTGCGACCGCGTTATGTGCAACATTGCTACATAAACCACTACCACTAGAGCATGTGAATGTTTGGTTCAGGCTTTCTGTAAGGGGACCAGTGATGGTCCTATGCTCTATATGGAGCGAACAGGAAAATGATTATGATGATAATGACCATGTGAGGAATTAGCTATAAATAAAGTCCCTGTTGTGACATCATAATGATGTCTTGATTGGTTCGTGGTTAGTTTTGGGAAGGGTGGGAGATGGGAACAATGATTTCACTGTAAGGGGAGGTATGTGGGCTAACAGATTAAGAATCCCTGATGTAGATATTGTTTGTACGTTCTTTAGTAGTGTACTTTCCTGCTTTAGATAATGTTATTCATTCATTCATTTTTTACCCCTCAGCATCTCAAGAAGCATATTACTTCAACAAACATATGCCAAGTTCTATCTTAAAAAAAAAAACACAAAAAAAAGTTGCCTCATTTTGGCGAGGCGCGTTCCATTCAACCTAGTCGGTTATATTAGGCCGCGTGTCCAAATATAAAATACCTTTAGGTCTGATAACATTATTATGTGCTATTTGTAGTTTAAATTTCTGTTGCGATCTGTTCAGTTTTCCTCTGCTCATTCAATGCACGAACATTCCACGTGCCAAATCTGGAGATTGTCCTAGAAGAAAAAAAGGTGAGTTAGCAAACAAGATTCTTTCTGTTTTCTCCAGGCTGCGTCATGCGCCTGCTTACTAAAAGACTTTCTTCTGTCTTGGATGGCTGAGTTTTATTTTCTTTAGTTGACTTGTTCATTTTATTTGTTAAAGTTTATGTTGCTCAAAGTTTACACAGGATGGGTTAGCCGGCAACATGCCCAACCTTCCTCAGTTGCTTTTTATGAATTGCGTGATAGATTGCAATGTTAGCATTTTTTACTTCCCTTTCGGCCCCAGGTAATGCACTGATATAATGTAGTAGGTATTAAAAAAAGGCATCTCTTCCCCTCCTCACAGGCGCTCCGGTCCCTACTCCTAACACAGTGACGCTGTATAATATTTGACATATCCTGCATTTCCGAACACCAATATTGCTATACTTAATAAGCTGACACATTATAGCGCTTATCAACTTTGCTAGTCCTCAGGTCACCTTGCGATGAAACCAGCAGCGCTCACTGTTTCCGCTTTTCTCCTTCATGAAATTTAAAGATTATTTTGTTCATTATCCTCTATTGCCGTGAAGCATCGTATTGAGCTGAAGTATTTCCTCTGGAGCCAAGTATGTCACACTGACCAATGTGAGCACTTGATGTAGGATCTCTGTAATATTATCTACCCATCTGTCTCTTTGTCTTCCTCATGTCCTAAAACCAGAACTTCTACTGTCGTAGAGCACGTACTGGTAACTGATCGGGATCAATTTTTAATGAAATTGCCAAACCATTGTATTTCCTGCTCTATGGTGTTGGCTGTGGAGAAACCGCAACTGGTTATGGAACTCAGGTCAGTAATTTATATACAACAGAATGATTACTTTCACAACTGCCTCAAACTGACAGCATGGATAAGACCAGGTAGGAAGTTGAAAGTCGCAATCAAAGTGGAGTGGTTTCAATTACTAGCGCAAACACAACAGGAGGCTGACACAACAGGAGGCTGACACAACAGGAGGCTGACACAACAGGAGGCTGACACTTGGAGTCTTGACCCAAGCGCCTCCCGCCCCGTCCTACAGTGTCAAGGAGATTTAGGGGCAGAAACACTTTGTCCAGCAGAAGGTGAGTGTTAAAATCGATGGTTTTGAAGACAGGACGGACGCACAATGATATGAATTGAATCAGAAAGTCTCAATCACAGTTCCATACATATAATATCGACAGCATAGTCCTGGACATCAGCAACAATAGTACAAATACTTGCATCATTAGAATATGTAGTACAGTCATCCTTACGTACTGGTAACAATTGCATTCAATGTAAGTGCGGCATTCGCTCCTCGCACATAAATCTCTATATGGTCTGTATACAATGTAAGTGCGGCATTCACACCTCGCACATATATCCCCGTGGTCCTACTTTCAATGTAAGTGCGGAATTCACTCCTCGCACATATATCTCTATCTCTGGTCTAATCACCAGACATCCAAGTTCCTCCAGAACTTAACAGCGCGGGAAAACCACAACGCGCTTACGTAGACCTCCTATTGGCGCGGGAAAGCACACAACGCGCACTCAAATAATAACATATAATAGTCTTACCATAGACCTCCTTCTGACACGGGAAAACGACGTGTCTTTTAATCCAAAGTGCGGCATTCACTCCTCGCACATATATCTATACCTCTGGTCTAATCACCAGGCATCTAAGTTCCTTTTGAACTTTACAGCGCGGGAAACCCACAACGCGCTTATAAATAATAATATATAAAGGCCTTGTAAATACACCTTATGCGAAACATCATCGCGTCACATCCAATATGTTATAATGAAAATCACATACATTATTCACATACTCTAGAAACACTGACCGTCTCCCACGACGGATGGCCACAGACTCCCCTTTAACAACTCAGTATCCTTCTCTGACACGTATGCCAACTTCATTCACTTCGCACGCTTTTCTCATGTCCTGTAAACCTCAATTCACACATGAACGCCTCTGAGTATTCTTCAACCATACTCTACGTGCTTCTTTTAAATGTAACATTCCAAGCTTGCATACTTCAATAATAATACACTCTAAACAGAGTTACTCCTTTCTCTACCCACACACATGCATATACACGTCATGTATCTCATGACCTTAACCTACTTACTAACCAACATCATCCCCGTACACCAAAATCCTTAACACCTAACTGTAACTTCGAATATGACTTAACAGTTCACACCGACCCCCGGGGAAAAAAAATGATATCATTTTTTTTAAACATTACATCAAACCAAAGTGTGAGGTCGGTGAAATATGTTAAGCCATACTAAACAACAAAAAGGGATGGAAATATATTGGTGAACCAAAAGGTTACCACATTAACTTTGGCACAGGAAAGGTGACGTAGGCTTTGCCTTAGCAATCATCCCCATACTGGCCACCAGTGTTAAGAATCCTTCTTTGTTGAATTCCACCAGAGTTAAATATTGGCCATCAGTGTTAAATACTGTTTCTATATATACTGTTGAATGGTGTATAGATATGAAGTTGTATTGTTCCTTGTTCACACTGACATCAACTATTTACAGGACCACAGTGTTAAGAGGTATGGTGGTCTGTGGAAGCTCCAATGTTAAAGACTTGTTGTTGGCCCCAGCGTTGCTCGTCAGAGTGGTTGTTAGGAATATGAATATCAACTCGACCTACGCAGTGGTGTGTAGACATAGAGTGAGAGTATAATACGCGAATGATGAAAGAGTTCGAAGAGTTGATAAATGTTCTTTTTCTCACTCATGTATGGCTGGAAGTCATCGACGCCAACTGCTGTGTACCTTTTGTTACAGTTTAATTGGACGTACACATTCGACAGCACGGGATACAGTGACAAATCATAGGTTGGCATAATACATCATGGTACAATTGATAAATGGTCTTGCAATGATACATGGGCACTCGTTGAATAATAGCACAATGAAATGTCAGTAGACAAGCACTCAGTATTGCCCATATATATATCATCTGAGTTTACTGACAAAGCACGTCAGTTTATAAACAATATTCAAGATGGCTTCTAGACCTAACCTCGTCTAGCGAAGATTCCTCTATGTAAAGTTCAGCACATATTTTCATATATAATATTGAACCGCTAGTAATGGGTTCTCATCTGTAGCAGTGATCTCTGGACTCATCAAGCGATAATACGGGGCATCCCTTTTCTCTTCTTGAAAGTCACAAAATATTTGGATACAAGATGGCTTCTCTCGTGAGCTGTCACTCACTTTCTTTTTTGATACAAACTAGCCAGCTGTATCAAAGCTGGTCATTCATTAAATGTCCTTATGGCTTTGTAGATTCTATCATTGATACAATTGGCTTCATCATACAATATAGTGCTGCTAGAAATGAATGTCATCTTCATCTAGTTACATATTCCTCAGACGTACAAATCGTCTGCTTATCGAAAACGATGGCTTCGTAAGAGAGTTCATAAGACGTACTTTTGTTACCTTGGTATCAGAAATATGATTCTGCCAATCCTCTTTGGATAAGATTAAAACATTGTTTTCAACACCACCTATTTTAGTGTTACCTACTAAAGATAAGACATTTGTTCTTCGTAGTGATGCTTCATCCACTGGGATTGGAGCGGCACTAATGCAAGAGTTAAATGTGGGCAATCCTGAGCCAATAACGGTAAGGAACCAGAAGTTAGAACAGACAGACACATTTACTTACCTAGGAAGCATAGTAACACCTGACGGCGGAACAAGCAAGGACATTAACAACAGAATGAATAAAGCGAGAACAGCCTTTGCTATTCTCAACAACATTTGGAAGTCTTCCCAGTACAGCACAAACACCAAATTAAGACTGTATGAGAGCTGCGTACTTTCTGTGCTTCTCTATGGCGCGGAATGTTGGAGAGTAACAGAGAAGGAAATGTCGAAACTGTCCTCCTTCCACACAATCTGCCTAAGGAAAATTCTCCGAATCTTTTGGCCAAACACCATCAGCAACCAAGAACTACTTATTCGGAGTAACCAGGAGGACATGCACACCATCATAGCTGGCAGACGCTGGAGTTGGGTTGGCCATGTCCTCAGAAGGGACCCTGATACCATCGCAAGAACAGCTATGCTATGGACCCCCGAGGGAAAGCGAAAGAGAGGCCGACCAAAAACAACTTGGCGGAGAACTGTGGAAGCTGAGATGCAAAGAATGAACCACAGTTGGGGCACTGTACGAAGGATGGCCGCCGACCGAGCAAAGTGGAATCAATTTGTTGCTGCCCTACAAGATGCCACCAGGCGTGATGGCCGCTGACTGCTTTGACGGTTGGCGGTTATGGATCAAAGAAGAAGAATGCAAGAGTACTCTGGAACTCTGCATCCTGTAATGTATATTTCCAGAAAACTTAATGCGGCAGAAAGGAATTATTCGGTTTTAGACCGTGAGCTATTAGCTATGGTTTGGTCAATTCTCAAACTACAAAGATTCCTTCTAGGCGCACATTTCATAGTAGAAACCGACCAAAAACCTCTTACTGCTATACAGAGTAAGAATTTGAAGAGCTCGAGGTCTACTCGATATGCAATTGCTCTTCAACCTTTTCATTTCTCTGTGCGAGCTATTCGTGGATCAGATAATGTGATGGCAGACATTCTGTCAAGATGCCCACATGATTCCACATAACTATTAGGTCTTAGACTTCTTGATATGTCTAGGTCTATAATAGTTCCTTTCTATATCAAGATAGATACACATTTGTAATTTAATAATATATTGATTGTATCACTACTTAGCGGTTCATTGATATTTATTCACCGCTGTGCTTTGATGATTTTTCTTCATAAATCATAAATTTAAGATATCTAATACGAAATTATGGTATGAAATTTTTTAGGCATTGTGTAATTGCCAGAATTGTATTATACTTTGATGACACCTTCCTGGAAAAATTTATTCGTAGAGAAACAATTTCTCTCAGATTATGAGATATATTCTCACCAGTCGCTTCATAAGTCGACTTAGCCTCATATTAGGCGTTATATTTATTCCTGATATTTTCATCTGCGCATTATTCATGCGTTGTGAGCCTATTGTACGTTGCTCCTAGATGTATTTCAAAAAAAAAAAAAGTTTCATTTTTTTTCCCCGGGAGGTGTGGTAAGACTGTTTCGTGCAGTCTTTGATATCTTGCAATATAATACATTTGTATGCTTGTTATGTTCGCAAATATTTTGTAAACAAAATAGATACTTTTTAGTGCTTAAGGAAAAGTCATTATTGAGTTACTTCCCTTGAAAGGAGTTTCGCCACTTTCGATCGAACTCCGCGGATGAATCTAGTTTTACTACGATTTATTCTTTGTTTGGGTAGAAATAGATTGTTCTTGCTTCAGAATATCTATGGCCTGAATTTATGTGTAGTGTTTGTCTAGGTAGGACGAGTCTGTCTTATATCTGTATATCTTTACATATCTAAGTCGAACTATATGTTCTTTGTCGCTAGAAAGGTCAAAAGGCTGTTCAGCGGATGTGTGGCTAGAGAGGTGTTTTTTGGCTTCGCCCTGATGATGGGGGCTGTTGTGTTTCTGTATCGGCTTGTCGCCGGGAAAAGTGATCTCAATATTTATGGGGAAAGTGATAGTCGTTTAGACCTATCGTGTATGCTTTACCCCAGTGTTTATTCTTATTGCCAAGGAATGGCAGAATCATATTTCTGATACCAAGGTAACAAAAGTACTTCTTATGAACTCTCTTACGAAGCCATCGTTTTCGATAAGCAGACGATTTGTACGTCTGAGGAATATGTAACTAGATGAAGATGACATTCATTTCTAGCAGCACTATATTGTATGATGAAGCCAATTGTATCAATGATAGAATCTACAAAGCCATAAGGACATTTAATGAATGACCAGCTTTGATACAGCTGGCTAGTATGTATCAAAAAAGAAAGTGAGTGACAGCTCACGAGAGAAGCCATCTTGTATCCAAATATTTTGTGACTTTCAAGAAGAGAAAAGGGATGCCCCGTATTATCGCTTGATGAGTCCAGAGATCACTGCTACAGATGAGAACCCATTACTAGCGGTTCAATATTATATATGAAAATATGTGCTGAACTTTACATAGAGGAATCTTCGCTAGACGAGGTTAGGTCTAGAAGCCATCTTGAATATTGTTTATAAACTGACGTGCTTTGTCAGTAAACTCAGATGATATATATATGGGCAATACTGAGTGCTTGTCTACTGACATTTCATTGTGCTATTATTCAACGAGTGCCCATGTATCATTGCAAGACCATTTATCAATTGTACCATGATGTATTATGCCAACCTGTGATTTGTCACTGTATCCCGTGCTGTCGAATGTGTACGTCCAATTAAACTGTAACAAAAGGTACACAGCAGTTGGCGTCGATGACTTCCAGCCATACATGAGTGAGAAAAAGAACATTTATCAACTCTTCGAACTCTTTCATCATTCGCGTATTATACTCTCACTCTATGTCTACACACCACTGCGTAGGTCGAGTTGATATTCCTATTCCTAACAACCACTCTGACGAGCAACGCTGGGGCCAACAACAAGTCTTTAACATTGGAGCTTCCACAGACCACCATACCTCTTAACACTGTGGTCCTGTAAATAGTTGATGTCAGTGTGAACAAGGAACAATACAACTTCATATCTATACACCATTCAACAGTATATATAGAAACAGTATTTAACACTGATGGCCAATATTTAACTCTGGTGGAATTCAACAAAGAAGGATTCTTAACAGTGAGGTACGGGGGAACTACTGTATATCTGATGATCAAATTACATTCTATTGTAATGCTCTGTCATAGAGTATCCTACTATAATTCGATGCAAGATGTAATTACTACTAGTTTTCTTATATCATCATTTCTCATTCTGTCTCTCCTGTAACAGTAATATTTATTTCTATTGTTCCTAAAAGTATTTGCACTATAGCTGTAATAATAGTGCGAAGCATAGTAATATATTCCAGAAGTTTCCAAATTTAATTTAAGAATTCAGTTGTCACCCACAAGATTTTTGCGGCTAAACGTACCAATCACGCAGGCAAAGAGATTTAAAATAAGGAAGAAATGAAATGTCTTGCCTTTATGAACTCTGGGATGTTCAAAAGATATTAACCTAAAAGCCGGTCTGAGCTCCTGTCAATCATCTGAGATTACGAAATTGGTGTCTGAAGTTGCACGTCTAGTGTGTGGTCTCAGTGTGTGTGTGTGTGTTTTAACCATGTTTCTTCACATGTAGATGCATGAACTACGTGTAGGCTTTAATGAAGTAACCCACACACACACACACACACACTTATTAAGGTATTGTGTCATAATTCAAGAGGAAGCACGCGTAAACTCAGTTTTCCATTTCCTGTTTCTGGTAACCGATGGGGATCCAATTTGCATGAAATGGTTAAATCACTTTATTTCCTGCCTCTCTATACATTCCATCCAAGATGTAAGATTTCTTACGGAATTAAGACCCATGATCGAAGCTGGTCCCTACTTCAACTACAGGAAGCCTGCATCAAGGCATGCATGTTACAACTGAACGATTCACACAAAAAATAAAAACAGAAACACGAAACAAGTCGGCAACAGCCTTCTGTTTGTTACTGGCTAACGAAAGGTATTTCCGAAACGTCTTATGTTTTTGGCGTATTGTTCAAGTGTAAAACTTGGCTCTGTACATATTTCTCATTATTTCTATTTACTATATCTTCCAGTTTTACAAAAGCCCCACTTTACAGTTTACACATCTTTTAGTGGTTGTTTCTTTAACGATTTGTTTTACATCATGAGATTGCCAGCCACACGCACAAACACAGTGTTTTCTCAACACTAGGTAAATGAAGACTCACAAAATTTAATTTAAAAAAAAAAACAGCGTAACAGTTTCAACTGATAGAAAATTAAACTTTTCAGCACAAATGCAGACGTTGTCCTGCTGTACAGAACGTAGCGTGTTCCCTAGAATGTCAATGGAGAACTTCAGACCTTTACTGATATGAGCTTCAGTTGCATCCTCCGTATCTGATAGCCAGATATAACAACAAAGAAAGACCCATGGACAGAAGCCAGACAACTAGTACAGCAGTTACTTAAAACGAGAAAGGGGACATAGTTTGGAGGCATCCACAGGAATTGGCCTGCCTGCACAGTCAGACGACCTATCTTAGACTGGAGCTTACACGGAAGAAAAAGTTTAAGGTGATTTAGAAAATGAAATATAGAAGAGAAAACTGAAACAAGCGAAATCACACAGACACAGCTTGGGTGAGCAGGCCAAAACAAAACACTGGAGAGCAGTTAGTAGCAGTCATATACTCCGGGGGTGGGGGGAAGGGGGGAATAATAGTGATAATGATCACTATATAAATTAAACTAAATACAAGTGAAAAACACAATCATATAAATATTTTAAAATATCATAATGTAAATTAATATTGTATGAGATATAATATTTACGTATACATATAAATACATAATTATTATTTGTCGACACAAAAACAGTTTGGAATCAGCGGAAATTATGATATATTTTAGACATATTTTAAAATGTTTTAGTTAAAAATCGCTACATATAATATTACAATATAAACATACAAATGTTATTTGGGTGACTGGTGGTTCGGTCTATGAAATATTTGTGTTGTCTTAGACTTTTCTTGCAATGACACAAAATGCCCGGGTGTAAAATGTGGCATCAAGATAATCTGATTAAGACGGTGGAGTAAATGACATGTCAAACGCTGTGTGATGATACACCATGATCAAATAGGGACTAGTTGTCACCAGCGTTCATCTCACAAATTATTAAATAACAACATACATCAATTCATTATGAGTTAAAATGCGTACAGTTTAAAAATTATTCTCCACACAGATTTAATATAGTTAGAAACAATAAACATATCCACACACAATAGTTATTGTATTTATCCTAGAAAAATTTAAATGCAAATTAAGTCCACACTGAAGTCCAAATTATTAGTGGGTTTGAATTATATCCAAATGCGCCAAGCACTAAAACCAGAGGTAGCAGCCCGCGAAACGTTAGGACGAAGGTAAGAAGGATATCTATTTCTGAAAAGGAAATAGTAAATCGTCCTTTTACTAAACAACATCCAGGTCGCGACAGCTGTTAAGTTAAATGGGATACAAATTGGTGTCCAAACATACATTTACAGTGGCTTATATGTCAAGTAAGAAATCCGGTAGGACGTTTCACCGACGTCCATTGTAACGTCTAAAACATAGAATATCGAAAATTATGGTAACATATCTTGTCGTAGATAATCGTTTTATGTTAAAATCGTCTGCGGATGACCTAAATATCCCGATGCTGATACACGTTATTGTATCCCCTGCTCCGCGTTGAAATCGGGTGCATGCGGTACATAGATGCACTTGGCGTGCTCAGATGGTCATCCAGGCTCTCCAATGTGGTATGTAACAGAGATCCATTCCTGTCTCCTCTATCGCTGCCGAGGGACATGCGCGTGCTGTAAAAACCGCGCTCCATAACCAGCAGATGTTGATTTCTACGACATGGCTTACACGGGCACCAGCGGAAAAAGCGGAGAAACCCTTGGCGAAACCTGAAACGAGATAAGAAAGTAGATAAATATGATCATATCCAAAGAGAAAGAGATCTAATTAATAATTTATTTTTATAAGATAATAAAGATAAAGCCACAGCACTGGCAATTTGTTTACTGAATATCTTTATGGACATTTTGTATAAGGATTTACAATCTTATTATTATCTGGCAACACATTTATTTGCCTTTATATATTGAACAAAATAGGAGTTATCTCTGTGTAGAATCATGTTTGGACATGAAAGACCTCGAACTGCCTTGCTAGCAGTCTAAAGATCAAAAGCTAAATTTACGCGAATTAAACAAACCAAAGAATTACATCATGACTGCGTGAAGCAGAACTGGTTTATTACACACTGTTGCATATATATATATATATATATATATATATATATATATATATATATATATATATATATATATATATATATATATATATATATATATATATATATATATATATATATATATATATATATATAATTATTTATGTAAACGTTATGCCAAAACGTGCATAAAAATGTGTACTACTGAACAAGAAGGCATTAGTCGCATGCATAATATATTACTGAAGAAAAAAAGTTAAAAAAAACACAACAACAACAAATAACAAAGAAACAAAAATTAAATTGAGTTTAATCTGTAAGGAGTAAATGTTGCGGAGACAAGTAAACATGGTAATAAAAGTATAGAGCAAAGTTGGACACATAATAAATACTGGATAAACAATCTTGATCAAAGACATGTGAAATGTGCTGCTAAATAAACGGTATTTCTATTTTTAGCTTCGTTAAGGTCAGTGGTGAAATTCTGATAGCTAATAAATAAAAAAAACCACAAGAACACGTTGACCAAATTATCAACCAATCGGGAATACTAGACTAGTTATTGTTATTGCTCTAAATCATAATTATTGCACTTGGGGCAAACCCATAGGTGCTCAAATGTCGAAGGGTATGAATAATACTTATTGTTCCTGTAGAGATCTGGTTGCATACACGCTTGATCCATCCTCTCATATTTTTTTTTTAGGTGTTTGCTACTTTTCTTTGTAGCACGCTCTTTCAACCATCTACCATATACATGGAGCTGTTGGTTATATCAGGACGCGTTTCATTTTTCGTAATATGCTTTTGTTTGTATTTATTTTATACTATATTATGTCTAGTAGGTTTTTTTTAAAACTATTGTAGTTATAGTTCAATGTGGTTTTATTATCCAATATGTGATATTGTCTAAACTGGTACGTTTTTATTATTTACTGGAGGGTTTTTTGGTCAATCCGTATTTATCTAGGGGGAGTCTTTCACCAGTGTAGACTACTGGCTCGCATCCTTATTTGTTTATTTTTTATATGTTAGCTTTTGTTTTTGAAATATAGTGTTTTATTAACTTTTGTATTTCTGATGGGGTCTTAGTGCCTAAGAGATTTTCTACACTCATTTCTACCTTGTGGTTATTACAGTATGTCTTAATGTTTTGTCTTTGCTGGTCATATTTTTTGCAGTTCACCAGAAAGTGTTTAATTGTGTTTGGTTCTTGACACTCTTCGCACGTGGGTTCCTCTATCATGAAATATCCAATTCCCAGCTTGAACCTCAGCAATTTTTTATAAATTGGTATTTTTAGTTCATCTTTTATCTGACATTTTTTTGCTTGGTTTTTTCATGATTTTATATGAGTGTCTTGCTTTTTTACTTTGATCCCACGCTGTTATTAACTCTTTAGTTACTGCTTGAGCAATTAAGCTCTTAATTTCAAACTTCCCTAAGCCTACTTCAATTTTGTTATAGCTAGTTCTTCCCCCTTTGGCTTCTTTGTCTGCAAGCTCATTTCCTGCTATCCCCACATGTGATGGTATCCATGTTAGTGTTACACTGCATCCTGTAATGTGCAGATATGTATTGACTTGTCATATATTCATCTCTTCTAGTTTTATACTTGATGCCGAATTCCAGGACTGTGAGTCCGCAGTGGCGGGTTGTCCTCATTATCTCTCCTTTATCCAAATTGAACCGCCACTGAATGTTCTCGAGGCAAGTCTGTCGGCTGTCTCATTGCCGCGTACTCATGCATGACCAGGACAGTAGATCCCATCCAGCTCCTGCATGGCTGAGACCATAGTACAATAACAAAACAAAAACATATTCATTAATTTCTCTGTGCTTAGCTCTTCAATCAATTTTCGCTGTTTCATATTAAGTTACAGTTTAACTTTCTCGCTAATAAAACTCGTTTCTTCATCTCTTATCTTTTATCTTTCATCTCTTATCTTTTATCTTTGATCACCTTGTGCAGCATCGAGCCAGCACTCCAGCTGGTTCTTTAACAGGTAGCTCGTTTCCAAGCATTCATGCCTTCTTGCAGCGGTAGTTATTGTGACAATGTTTTACGAGCGTGCAGTTGCTAGTCACGTGAACAATCTTATATTAGTTGCTTTTAACGATATTCTGAGGAAACGATAGTTCTATTCTTTCTATGTCACCCCAAAGACCCCAGGAAAATACACGGGGCAAAATAACTCAGCGTGTGCTAAAATTAGTTAACATTTATAGTTAAAATAATGAGAAATCATTAAAAAAATCGTATTATACCTTTAATGCCTTAGTCACTACTCACATTAGGCCATAAAGTGCTAGGGTTGAAAACTTGTGAAAATTCCATCAGTAATTTGAACAAGATAAAAGAAGGTGTGATTATGTGTATTCAAAACTGTTTAAAATGCATTTGAAAAATATCGGGCCAAAATTAGTGAAAAAAATTTGAGATACGTGTAAACGTTACTTACTAAAAATAATTAATACACACTCACACACATAAATAAATGGGAAAAAACAAGTAGTATTCTAACATTAATTCAGGCGGTGTTCAACAACGAGTCAGTAATAATTCATGCCCGGGTCAAGGAACCGAACTTCTAAACGATGGCCGAAATAAGCCGAACTGAAGAATCGGCCCAGGCAATATTTCTGTTCCTGTGTCACGATCGAATATGCGCATCTATCGAAAACGAAACAGAGAAGCAACAGCAATAAGCAGTCTAGCCATCCTGGAGACGAAAATTGTATATCCTAGGATGATAATAGAAGTTATGAACATGGCTGTATATCTTCGGATGACAACAAAAGCTCTCTAAGCGCTCAGAAAATGATATTCGTCAAGTGGTACAGTTTCTTCTTCTAATTTTTATTCTTCGTTTTCTTCTTCTTCTTCCTCTTCTTTTTCCTCCTCTTCTTCTTCTCCTCCTCCTCTTCTACTACCTCCTGTTCCCTCCTTCAAATGTTTTCACTCCCTCTGTCTTTCCTCCTTCATTGCCTCCGACTATTTGTTCTCTGAACGTCCAATTGACTAAGAGGTTAGAGGGCTTTCCTTTGGCGGAACAGTGACCGGTGTCCGGGATCGACACCTGGTAGCGTCACGCTCCAGTTAACACAGCTGTTAATGGGTACCTGACTCTGCTCTTGAGTTTAGGAAAGAAAAGGCACTCAGGAACGGAACTGGTCCTAAAAACGCTAGACCTAGTGTGGTAAACTCTACAACACTTCACTACCCTACTTCAGTGTCTCCTATAGGACTACTCTTACCTTCCTTTTTTTTTTTTTTTCTTTTTTTTGTTCTTCGCCTCCTTCTGTTCCTCATTTAACTTTTTCTCATTCTTTATCTCCGCTTGTTTTTCTTATACAACAAGAGAATTCTCGGTTGTTTTTGTTTGCAACCAGTCTTTCCTTAACTCGATCCTGATCTTTATTGTCCATCTCCAATTTCCTCCTCCAAAATCTCGTAGGTAGCTCTATGCTTCTTTTCTCGCCTTTATGGCCTAGTACAGTGTTTTTCAACCTTTTTGCGTTCACGGCACACTTTTCAATTTTCTAAAAATTTGCGGTACACTTATCTAACCCGGCGCCTGAATAAAAAATTACAGTGATATATACTAAATTAAATACACTAATTTGTGGGTACTTTAGAATATAGATAACTCTCAGCTCGACTTTCTTTTAACTGTTTAAAATAACTTTGAAGTATATATATATATTTTTGTTCAAAGAAGTTAATAGTTTCAACTATTATTGAATGAATTCAAGCTGTTAAATCAGTTTTATATTACATGATCACTAAAAATATACTTCATGTAGTAAATTTACAAAATTTTTGCGGCACATTTTGATAGGTGCGACGGCACACCGCTTGAGAAACACTGGACCATTTGTTCGTACTGTATTTTTTAAAAGTCAAAATATCTAAATTATTTATCCCCTCATTTAACCGTTATGTGTTCATTTTTAGATTTGTTATGTTCACATTTAACTGTATTGTGTTCAGTTTTAGCTCTTGTCATGTTCACAGTTAATTTGTGTTTATATTTATCTCTGTCATGTCAAACTTAGCTGTGGCATGTTTACATTTAATTCAGTCACTATGCCTTTTTACCTTGCCATGATTACATTTAACTCTTTTATACTGATGTTAATTTCTGCAATGTTCACATTTTCGCGACATCATATTCAAATCTCACCCTTTCATGTTAACATTTCTTACATCGGCTAGTAGCTTCGCTTGAACATGTACAGTAAATTGCAGCAGAAACCACAAATGCAGATATGCAGTTCTTTTGTCCAGACTTCGTTTATGCAAGCCTACTGTAGTATTGATCTCATGCTTCTGAAGGAGCCCAAAGGACATTCACTCATGTTCACATTTAACAATTTTCATGTTCACATTTAACAATGTTCATGTTCACATTAAAAAATTTTCATGTTCACATTTAACTATTTTCATGTTCACATTTAACTATTTTCATGTTCATAACTATTTTACGTTCACAATTAACTATTTTCATGTTCATATTTAACTATTTTCATGTTAACATTTAACTTTTTCATGTTCACATGTAACTATTATCATGTTCCTATTTAACTATTTCATGTTAACATTTAACTATTATAATGTTCATATTTAACTATTTCATGTTAGCATTTAACTATTTCATGTTCACATTTAACTATTTCAAATTCACATGTAACTACTTTCATGTTTACATGTAACTATTTTCATGTTCACATTTAACTATTTTCATGTTCACATTTAACTATTTTAATTTTCATATTTAACTATTTTCATTTTCACATTAAACTATTTTAGCCGCGGTAGCATAGTGGTTAGTGCACTGGCTTCCTAGCGCAGTGGTCTATGGTTCGATCCCCAGATGAGGCGGGAATTTTTTAGGCCACAAACGGCTCCTGGGTCGACCCAGCCCCAAATGGGTACCAGAGCAACTCTGGGAAGGTTAAGGCGGCCGGCGTGATGCCGACCACATCACCCCTAGTGTGCCGACGGTCAAGATAATATGGGCCTAACACCATATTCCCAATATGCCTCAATGGGCGTGTAACGGGTTCCTTTACCTTTTTTTTTATTAAACTATTTTCATGTCCACATGTAACTATTATCATGTTCATAATTAACTTTTTCATGTTCATATTTAACTATTTCCACGTTGATATTTAACTATTTCATGTTCACATTTAACTATTTCATGTTCACATTTAACTGTTTTCATGTTCACATTTAACTATTTTCATGTTCACTTTTAACCATTTTCATTTCACATCTAACAATTTTCACGATCATATTTAACTATTTTCATGTTCATATTTTACTATTCTCATGCTCACACTTAACTACTTAATGTTGACATTTAACTATTTTCATGTTCATATGTAACTATTTTGATGTAGACGTCTAACTCTTTTGTGTTCACATTTAACTATTTTCATGTTCACATTTAACTATGGTCATGTTCACATCTAACAATTTTAATCTTCACGTTTACCTATTTCCATGTTCACATTTAACCATTTTCATGTTCACATTTAACTATTTTCACGTTCACGTTTAACTATATTCATGTTCACATTTATCTTTGTTCACGTTCACATTTAACTATTTTCATGTTCACATTTAACTATTTTCATTTTCATATTTAACGATTTTCATTTTCACATTAAACTATTTTCATGTTCACATGTAACTATTATCATGTTCATAAATAACTTTTTCATGTTCATATTTAACTATTTCCACGTTCACATTTTACTATTTCATGTTCACATTTAACTATTTCCTGTTCACATTTAACTATTTCCTGTTCACATTTAACTATTTTCATGTTCACATTTAACTATTTTCATGTTCACTTTTAACTATTTTAATTTCACATCTAATAATTTTCACGTTCATATTTAACTATTTTCATGTTCTTATTTTACTATTCTCATGCTCACACTTAACTATTTAATGTTGACATTTAACTATTTTCATGTTCATATGTAACTATTTTGATATAGACGTTTAACTCTTTTGTGTTCACATTTAACTATTTTCATGTTCACATTTAACTATTGTCATGTTCACATCTAACCATGTTAATGTTCTCGTTTACCTATTTCCATGTTCACATTTAACAATTTTCATGTTCACATTTAATTATTTTCATGTTCACGGTTAACTATTTTAATGTTCACGTTTAACTATTTTTCATGTTCACGGTTAATTATTTTCACGTTCACATTTAACTATTTTATAGTTCACATTTAACTATCTTATAGTTCACGTTTAACTCTATCATGTTCACATTTAACTATTTTCATGATCATATTTAACTATTTTCATGTTCATATTTAATTATTCTCATGTTCACACTTAACTATTTTCATGGTGACATTTAACTATTTTCATGTTCATATTTAACTATTTTGATGTTCATGTTTAACTCTATCATGTTCACATTTAACTATTTTTAAGTTCATATTTAACTATTTTGATGTTAACGTTTAACACAGTCATGTTCACATTTAACTATTTTCATTTTCATAATTAAATATTTTCATGTTCATATTTAGCTATTTTCTTTTTCACGTTTAACTCTTTCACATTCACATTTAACTATTTTCATATTTATCTTTAACTTGACTCATTTTTATATTTAACGGTTTTCATATTCAAATGTAACTATTTTCATGTTCATAATAACTATTTTCATGCCCGCACTTAACTATTTTCATGTTCACATTTAACTATGTCCATGTTCATATTTAATTGTTTTCATGTTCACGTTTAACTCTATAGTGTTCACATTTAAATATATTCATATTTATATTTTACTATTTTAATATTAACATTTAAATATATTATGTTCACACTTATCTATTTTCGTGTTCACATTTAACTCCACCATGTTGACATTTAACTCTTTCATGTTCACGTTTAACTATTTTCATGGCCACGTTTAACTCTATCATGTTCGTGTTAAACTATCACGTTTACATTAACTAATTCGTGTTTGGATATTACTTTCATCTGAGATTATAGTTTGTGGCAACATACCTTGCCCGTATAGCTCCCAGTGGTCTCCAAGGAGACAAGGGAAGAACAGGTTTACTTTCCCAGTGGCGTAACTAGGGTGAGGCAAATAGGGCATGGGCCCGGGGCGCCAATCTTTTTTTTTTTTAGGGAGGGGGACGCCATTTTTATGGTTAAAAACTGCAAAAATTCCACTTATCATTTATGACAATCCAAAGAATCCCACTTCAAATCATCCAAATCATTTTTTAATGTCTAGTAAAATAAATAATCAATTCTTTTCTTGTTTTCAGACTTTTTCTAAATACCAGTAACAATTTGTAATATACGCACTGGTAGGTTTTGCAAGTTCTAAAATGAAATGTCATTGACAACGTGAGAGATAAGTACGTAGTTACAGTTATAAAATATATTAGCAACAATATACATTCCATTTTTAACAATAAAAGTGTATTTTGCTGTTATTACTTTGAATGTAGGGCATCCAGGTTACACACAAAATGATCATACTACCAGCTCAACAGAAGAGAACAAGTGGTAATCTTCAGACTCCGTACTGGCCCAAAAACAGATTGAGATACCATCTATTCAACAAGCTAAAGATAGGAACTACCCATCAGTGTAACTGTGACACTGATAAAATGACTGCTGAACATCTGCTTCAAATTTGCCCAACAAATGCGGAACAGAAAAAACGCATATCGCCGACACCAGTATCACTCGTGGAAAAGCTCTACGGAGATTCAAAAAGCCTCAAACTTTGAAAACATTCAAGCAGACGTCTGAAAGTGTACGAAGATCAAGAATAACGAGTAACTAGATGAGTGTCAATATAAGAATTCAGCCAGAATTGCAAAGAACAGTTTTCAAGGGGCGCCATTTTCTTATTTGCCCTGGGCAACCTCAAACCTAGTTACGCCACTGCTGCTGCCGCAAGCATGTCGTAAAATATACTAAATATGAGGTCTTGTATTGGGCTGGCAATTTCATTATGTAACACTAATTGCTATAGAAGCCACTATTACAAGAGCACCTTAAGGCTTTGACCAGGCTTACTGCAAAAAGACCAGTTCCACTGGTGGGTCCAATGTCCACAAGTAGCAAAACGGAAATTAAAGAAAAAAGAAAATGCCACGAAGAACGGCGCCCAGAGCTTTGGAGATTTTCCAGAAAGTAACATGACAGCTCTTTTCCCCATTTTTTTTTTTTTAACATGGACTGGAAGAGAGAAATGAGCAGTATCTTAAAAATAGTTTCGGTTACACCCATGCTCACAAGCGGTAAGACAGGAAGTTCATTCGTGTGTCTGCTGACTAACGTCTGAGACATTATTCACTGTTCTTCGTGCTCTTCTTCTAATATCCGGACCTAAAGCAAATGTTTGCAGACGAAAAGGCAGAGCATTTTGCTTGAATATTCATTTGTGTACTCTTTCCCGCCCTTTGGTATAAAATTTCGTGTTCAAATTTTTAAAGTATCCCCTTATAAATAAAAACACTGACATAGAAGGACCAAAAATGTTATATAGAACACAAAATAGTAACATTTGCATCTGTAAAAGGGAATCGTAGCTATCATAAAAATATCAAAGTTTCAAAAGAAACGAAAGTTAGGCGAAATAATATAATTAGTTGGAGCGAGATACATTCTATAATAATACAAGCGTTTTTTTTTTTACGTTCCGAGAAATGGAACAAAAATACTGAATTAAATTTTGTTTTTCCAATTTCTCTTAAATAGCAAAAAATTTAAAAACTTTCACAAATTGAATCTTGCGAAGTAGCGCCTACAATTTAAAAATACAATATTTGTGCAAAATGAGCGCTTGTTTTCTTGCTGTGAATGTGCCAGACAAGTTGAATCAGTGAATAAATGGTTCAGTCGCGAACAGTCGTTCTGGATATGTTCTTTCTTTCTTTCTGTCTGTCTGTCTCTTTCTTTCTTTCTTTCTTTCTTTCTTTTTCTCTTCGTCTTTATTATTTCAAAATGTTTGCCTCTTACTTCTTATTTATTTCTTTTCATCCATATCCTTCATTGCCTTCCTTCTTTCTCTTCTCTTGCTTCTTCCTTCTTTTTTGGTCTTCTCTCACTTGCCCTATTTCTCTACGTAATCATTCTTATTCATATTTTCCCTCTTCTGTCATTTTCTTCTTCCTTCTTTCTTTTTCGCCCTTCTTCTCTTCTTAGGCATGTCAAATCGCTGGATTTCTTTACTGGGACACAAACTTTCCTTCTCTTCCGGAAGACTCTACTAGTCTGTTACGTAGATCTACTCAACTATTTTGCTTCGATGATGCAGGATTAGACTGCGTAACTCCCATTGTGTTTACCCTCCGTTTCTGACCCCGATCTACTGCGTGATTGAAAAGTAACTTCCTATTTTTAAACTCTTATTTCTTCACCCCTATGTAACTAATTTATACGAAACTGACGTCAAAATAATAACAAATAACTGCCATTTTATTAAATTAAATGCTGTGACACATTAATGACATTTCAACGTGAGATTCTGTTTGTTCTACACATGATTTCGACCCAGCCCCAATTGGGTACTAGAACAACTTCTGGGAAGGTTAAGGCGGCCGGCGTGATGCTGACCACATCACCCCTAGTGTGCCGATGGTCAAGAAAATATGGGCCTAACACCATATTCCCAATATGCCTCAATGGGCGTGTAACGGGATCCTTTACCCTTTACCCTACACGTGATTTCACAACGGATTCTAGTTTTCGTTATTTCTTATAATGTCAATTTATTCGCCATTTTACATTTTAGTTTGGTTTATTTTGTGTCTGGGAATTTTAAAAAAAAAACGTATTTGTCAAATGGCAATATTGCTTATTGTTTCAGGCATATTCAATGGATACAATTAAGGATATATAATTTTAAAAATATGAAGTGACTGGATCGATAAAGTGACTGGTGAACATCTGCTTCAAAGATGTCGACTTCATAAGCAATAAAGAAAGCACATATGGCCCTACCAGTACCATTCCTGGAAAAACGTTACGGAGATACCAACAGAAGCTGGCCACTGCTTCATTTGAACGTATTCAAGTCGACGTCTGCAAGTGAACTTCTTCGTTCCCCCTCAGACTTGTACATTAATGACTCTAATAAAGGCAGTGGTAAGTTCAACGTTTCTGTCATCTCCAAACAGTTTTTCGTGGAGAGAAGTGGGTTGTTGCCATATGACACTCCCTTCACTGCTGTATGTTTGGCAGGACTGGAGCAGACGTTCGGCTGTCATGGAGCTGGTGCTACAGAAGAAGAGATCTGATGGACCAATCCTGTACTTGTAATATAGATGGTACCTCAACCTATTGTAAGCGGAAAATGATGACCTGGTCTCACCTAGATAGCTGGTAAAAGGCATAATCTTTTATGGGACCTGGGTGTTCTCTGTCCCATTTGGACTTGAATATGGCTTTTATAGTTGTTTTAGCCATTTCATAAGTTGTCTCTATAAAGTTTTGTTGCAGGGCGCCCCCTTCTTTAGCAAGTTTATGTGCCTCTTCGTTGCCTGGAATACTGCAATGGGCTGGTATCCACTGGACTGTGCACTTGTTGAAGCATTTGGCCAGGCTTTTGAGATAGTTTATCAGATCTTTCAATTCTTTTTCATGGTGGCTTTTCGTTGTCTGGAATACTGCAATGGGCTGGTATCCACTGGACTGTGCACTTGTTGAAGCATTTGGCCAGGCTTTTGAGATAGTTTATCAGATCTTTCAATCCTTTTTCATGGTGGCTCTTCGTTACGTGGAATACTGCAATGGGCTGGTATCCACTGGACTGTGCACTTGTTGAAGCATTTGGCCAGGCTTTTGAGATAGTTTATCAGATCTTTCAATCCTTTTTCATGGTGGCTCTTCAGGGCTGTTATTACTGACAGGGTATCTGTAAATATCACTACCTGTTTTTCTGCATGTACTTTGTACCCAGTAAGAGTTTCCTGTGCCTGTTTCAGGGCATCTGCTTCAGCATTAAAGTTATTGCAGTATTTTCCAGTGGCTACTGCCATATAGTGAATTCTATTATTTAATTTAATGAGCAAGGCAGCTCCGCCATTTTCAACTGCATTTTTACCGAACCATCAGTATATGCATGTGTCCAGACCGAACGAAGAAGAATCACCCAGTTTATTCGGCAGATTCCACGTGACGATCTGCTGCTAGAACTTAATGTACTATTCATTCATTATCTGTCACCTACCCGCGGAGCATAGGACTTCAACTAATATACGTCAATCCTTTCTGACCTGTGCTGTCCGTTCAAGATCTTTCCATGTCTCATTTATCCTCTTCATGTTTATGTCCCATTTCCGTTGCCATGTGTGTTTTGTAACTTTAAAAAAAAAAAAATTTTGACTCGGTTTGGCGAAGCGCGTCCCATTTAACCAAGTCGGTTATATTATGGCGCATGTCCAAATATAAAAGACCTTTGGGTTTGATTATATTTTGTTTGTTGGTGTTTTATTTTACTCAATATCATTTACCCTGTGGATTTCAGAACAATGGCTGTCTTGTAATGTTATCAGCTGGTTTATCTCTGTATATGTCATATGTAAGGTTGGGGTTATATTGATCACTAACGATCACATTGTGGAATCATCCCAAAATATATTTAGAAAAGCGAGAAAACACATTTTGGGATCCGAATAAAACCAAAGTCAACAACGTTAAAAAAATTAAAAAAGACAAGAAAGAAACAACACTAAAACTACAGTGTATGCATATACAACATTGGATATAAGTTATGAGAAAAGAGGCAACAAGGGAATACAGTGTTATCAAAATAAACTAGAGCGACATCTTTACACAGGAAAGCCCTTTTTCTGGTTGTTCCACGTAAAAAAGAAATTCTATTTCTACCAGAGCTCTTGACATAAATATTCGGACGATTGCATTGCTCAGAGATATCGATTTAGCCGCAGAAAAGGTCTTTTTTTGCAAGAGCTTTCCGTCAACGACCGTGTTTTGGACCAACAGTACAACCCCAGTAGCTAAACGGCTCAATGCTATTTCATTAGTTCTACTGTTTTGGACATCAGTTGCATTGCTCAAGTGTGTGTTGCGGAATTTGTAACTTCTTTTAAAAAAAAAAAAATTTAATTCCAGGCGTTTACGACAATAGCAGCTGTCAGCAGGGTGGGAACTATATTGTGTCCTGAAATGGCGAACTGTTCTTTGAGTAGTTAAAAGGTAAAAGTAGTCACATTGCAGATACTGCCGTAGGGAAGGGAAATGTTACAGACTTCACTGTACAAGTATATTTTTTTAATGGAGAAGGGGTGACCAGTTTCCTTCCTGATGCCTTTGTCTCTCTCACCTGAAGACACCTGAAGACACCTGGGTAGACTGGAGCGTGACGCTGACAGGTTTCTACCCCAGAACCTGGTAACTTAACCCCCGAAAATTCACCATTCTAACAACCCAGCCCAGCGTAGGCTCCTTGTGTAGTTAAGTTCTATTAATTTTCACACGTCATCATTCTCTAACATGAGATAATTTTATCACTAAAATCATCTGCATGCCCATATTTTAAAAATCAATAGGAAATCAACGGCAGTGACGTAGTTATATAAAATGTTTCAAATATAAGAAAAAAAAAAAAAAAGCTAGAAGTGTTGACTGACGTTAAATTTATCGTTCCGAAAGAATATAAAGAAAAAATTCTTAAGTCCTAGCAAGAATACTGTGACAACATTCATTCATTCAGACACGTGTTCCGCCGGCCTACGAGATTTGCTGAGACAACGGTCCTGTATTGATGTCTGAAGAGCTACGGTAAATTGATACAATGCAACTGAAAATTCTTGTTGAAAGGCACGACCTTGAGCAATGCAACTCGTCTGGACATATTCGGTAAATCTATCTAACACAATTGTGGTAGAAGAAAAGAGATTCACCTTGCCCAGGGGGACACTAGATTCCTGTTTCAAATGTGGGTTTCGCCCATACGATTACGATCATTGTCCTACTAGTCAGCTTTGAGATTTTGATGTAGTAACAGATGAGAATATGGTTGTCTCATTGATTATACTTTTATTTCACTTTAGATTTGACTACAGTGCTTAATAAAAGCGACGCGCATGTTTAGGTAAATGTGTCTATGTGTGTGATTGTTGTAGGGAGAAGAGGTGATGAGAGGAAGAGATAAAGAAAAAAATATTAATTCATGTAAAAAGAATTAAATTTTAACATGCTTAATTTATTTGGTTTGTAATATGAAATCTTGTTTTTCACATTCGAAATTATTATTTATATAAGAAGAATTAAATGTTAATACTTAATTTCTTTGATTTGTAACATGCAATCGTATCTTTTCACATTCAAAATTACATTAATTAAGAACAACAATACAGAACTGACCACTTTGATAGCTTGAATGTTGTTTTTAAATGTTGTTAATAAAATCATAATATTACGATTAATTATAACAGGATCAAAAGTTTTGTGATTTAAATAAATAGCTGATATTATAGATGTGCGTTCGTAAGCTTTTTCATGCAAGTATATATATATATATATATATATATATATATATTATATATATATATATATATATATATATATATATATATATATATATATATATATATATATATATATATATATATATATGTATCGATCGAATGCTGTTTAGTTCCGCACTATACAACATGTCCTGTAGATTTTCCATTGATGGCGTAGTCGGTTGTCTTAAAATGAATTTTATCGGAATGGCTTGACCCACATTTGAAACATAAGCCAAAAAATCTTCGAAACCCAGCTCGAAATCTGAAAACAGAAGAGAATACCCAAACCATTAAAAAACTAGAAATATTGTAAAACCACAATGATCGTAAGTGCGAATTCCATACCAATATTTTAGATCAAAAACAAAACGAAAAAAAAATGACTACGAAATAGTTGTTCATTCAAGTTAAGAAGGATTTACAATTGTAGTAAATAACAGATGGTCCTCATTATTTATGAATGAAATAATCAATGAGCGACCATAGAGACACGAAACTGTTTAATAGTTTCTAAACCTTACTTTTGTTCTAAGAAGCTGTACTTCCTAGGAAACCAATTACGCGTATCTTATTATTGTATCTACAATGTTCATTATTAATGCTCTCATCTAGACAATGATTAACAAGGCAAAGAAGATATACAAGAGCAGTTTTAATTTTGTTATTCCTTATTATTCCAGATTGATTTAAACTCTAGTAGTCTGGAATTTTGCCAGTAAAGTCTGCTTAAGACACCTTATGGTTGTTATTATATACTTGATGTCTGTTTTACATATTTACTGATGTTTGTTTTATAAACTTATAGTTGTCTGTTTTAAATACTTCATGTCTTTTTTCTAAAACCACTTTTTAAAAACTCGGCATGACGTTTAGATATTTGTCATGTTTCAAAATCTCAAGCTCAAAAATGTATGTTGCACTCATTGCTGACAGCAGAAAATGTCCATACTTAATGCTTTCCTGGTATATTTTAATCTTTCAAATGTTGACCGAAATTGACCCAATAGATTTTACATAATAACTAAAATGTAAAATAAGTTGGAAATAACTTCATTAAAGTAAGTGAAATAATGACATGCACATAAAGATTGTGTTTCGTATTTGACACGGGGTTGGTTTCGGATGATGAACGGCTGTCACGAAAAAGTTGTTTCTCTTTTCCGGTCTTCACTCCTCTACGGCATTATTACACTGTCATTCTTTTTACGTGCTAATTCTTCCAGTATTCGTTGTTTTCGCTTTGATCGTTTAATATTTTCATATCATGTCTTGTCAATCCCTTACTACTACCTATCTGTTTCTGAAACAACGTCGACTCCTATTTGTGCAGGGTGAAATGTTTACGTTATGTAACAGTTTCCGCCCGACAGAAAAGGAGTCATATGTAGTGAGACAGGCTGATTGAAGAAATGTTTGAAATGGGGACCTTGATAGCAGATAATTGCCAAAAACCGTGTGGCTCAGGGGCTCGAATATTGATGACAGACGGTAATTGGGCGATTTGCAAACATGATGTGCCAAAATACACAGCCGATTTCACTGGGATGTGGGATAGACAATCTGGTTGACGATAAAGACACGAACAGTGATGTAATACTTCCGACAGATGGAATTTGTTGTGATAATTAACTACGAGAAAGTAACATCTTGGAAGATATTGTCAGTGATAGATTTGTGTAGTAGTGAGTTGGATAAACATGGTTTTTAGCAACAGAAGTGACAAGACCTTAAATGGTCATGGAGTTTTAAAATCCATTTAAAGACCAATATCTTATGTAGTCATGTAGTAATGTTCTACATGAGGGTAGTGAGGGAACCCCTACCAAAATCAGACACTTATTCGCAATTGGTTTCGCAATTGTTGTTACCAAATGTACATAAAAAGAAAATACTATACATTTTATTTCATATAATAAAAGTGGATGATCAGTTATCATTTAGCAGTAATTATTTATATAATTCCCAAATGTATATTTTAATGGTGTCGGAGTGGCTAAGAGGTATGGCGTTCGCCTCTAATTCTAAAGGTACCAGGTTCTCTCACAGAACAGGGAATATAAATGATGGAATGTTTTTTTCAGAACCAGTGGCTCCTAATGATGTCAAACACCCCCCCCCCCCCATCTCCTGGGTAGTGAGATCGGATGCCTAGCTTTCTCGGATGAGGGTGAAAAAATAGGAGGTCCCGTTTGCAGGTTTGTGCAATTTAAAATCCCCTCGCAATTGGAAATTGTAAAGAGTAGACCATACGGCCGCTGCTCTGGCAAAAATTAAAATATTAGGATACCTACCCACCACAAAAATAGTTAAAGAATGTGTGATTCCTGCATACGCACAATTACGATCTTCGCAGGTGCTACGGAGTTCGTGCACTGTGCTGAGATTTTCCTTGTGTGATTTAAGAGAGGAGATCGGAGCACTGATGGAGTTGTCCGTGTGCAATGAAGAAGGTCCTTAAAACCAAACCAAACCATATTTTTGTGTAAATGATATGTTGCATTACTAATTAATGATATGATGCATTACTATATAATGATATGATGCATTACTGTATAATGATATGATGCATTACTGTATAATGATATGATGCATTACTATATAATGATATGATGCATTACTAATTAATGATATCTGGCCACCCATTTTTACTTCGTGCAATAGAATGTGTGGAAAATTTATATTTCTACATTTTAATGCATTATGTAACAACAGAAATTACAATTAAGGAGGCTCCTTGAAACGAGTTTGTTCTTGTACTTGGTTACATGCTTATTGTTGTCTTTAAAAAAAAAAAAATATATATATATATATATATATATATATATATATATATATATATATATATATATATATATATATATATATATATATATATATATATATATATATATATATATATATATATATATATATATATATATATATATATATATATATATATATATATATAACTGATGTGCTTTACTTGGTGTTGTCTGTTTTATACACTTGATGTCTGTTTTTATACTACATATGTGTTTTCTACACTTAGTTGTATGCTGTATACTCTGTATGTCTGTTTGATATATCTGTTGTCTGGTTTACATGCTCGTTGTGTGTTTCATAGCCTTCTTAATTTCTATTGGAAATACTTCATTATTTTACTCTTCTTATTCTTTGTCTTCTCCTTCTTCTTCTTTTTTAACCTTTCAGCTGACAAAGGAGCTTATGTCTCCAACAAACTTCTGCCACATCTTCATGTCACGTGCCATCAGCTCAAGGTCAGTCCGTGTCTTCTTCGTCCCCTTCATGTCTGTCTCCAGTTCTCTTTTCTATGTATTTTTTGTTATAGTCTACCTCTACCTGTCTTACCTTGGGGATTCCAGAGCAGAGATTGTCAGGTAATGTTATCAATATGTTTTCTCAGTGTCCTGTATTGTCAGGTAATGTTATCAATATGTTTTCTCAGTGTCCTGTATTGTCATATAATGTTATCAATATGTTTTCTCAGTGTCCTGTATTGTTAGGTAATGTTATCAATATGTTTTCTCAGTGTCCTGTATTGTCAGGTAATGTTATCAATATGTTTTCTCAGTGTCCTGTATTGTTAGGTAATGTTATCAATATGTTTTCTCAGTGTCCTGTATTGTTAGGTAATGTTATCTATGTTTTCTCAGTGTCCTGTATTGTCAGTTAATGTTATCAATATGTTTTCTCAGTGTCCTGTCTTCTTCTTCTTCCGTCCTTAGCCAAAGACCGACCAAGCAGTCAGAGGCCATCACGCCTTGTGGCATCTTAAGGGCAACAGCAGATTGATTTTCTCTGTTGCAGTTTCCCATCACGCCTAGCGGCGTCTTTAGGGCAACAACAAATAGATCCATCTGCCGTTGTTTCCGTAATCGGTGTGACAAGCCAACGGGTGATCACAGTGTCCTGTATTGTTAGGTAATGTTATCAATATGTTTTATCAGTGTCCTGTATTGTCAGGTAATGTTATCAATATGTTTTCTCAGTGTCCTGTATTGTCAGGTAATGTTATCAATATGTTTTCTCAGTGTCCTGTCCATCTCCGTGTCTTTTTCTAGTCTGTTTTTCCACTTGAGCTTGTCAAATTCTTGTTATTAGTTCCACATTAATGATCGTGTCATATCACTTCAATCCTTCTATTCTACGCAAGCACCCATTTATGAAGAAAACAAATGCGTACTCAGTGTGACATAAATCAAGAAGACAGCAAGGAAGTTCTCGTCTGCAATACCCCAGCACGAAAACGCACAAGTTCATAAAACATCAACAAAATGGCGTCTTTCATTAAGTATTCACTTGCTGACGTACTTTGGGATTTGTATAATTTAACGTTTTTAGTTTCAGAACAATATACTTGTAATGTGTTATAACATGTAGAGATGATGTTGCAGTTAGTTTCTGTAGTGTATGTTGTTATTTTCACACATGTATCACATTTCAGACTCGCATCATACTTAGTACTGACATCACCCTTCAGAATGACATCATAGTTGAAAGTGACATCACACTTCAGAATGACATCATAGCTGAGAGTGACATCACACTTCAGAATGACATCATAGCTGATAGTGACATCACATTTCAGAATGACATCATATTTGAGAGTGACATCACACTTCAGAATGACATCATAACTGAGAGTGACATCACAGTTCATAAACGTCTATTGTTCTTCAGAATGGTCTTACACATAAGAATATTACGACACGCCAGAAAACCGCGCTACTTAAAAATAGACATTGCATTTCAGAGCGGCAAAACACCTATGAATGATACCATACATGAAAATAACACCAATACGCAGGCTGAAGCCGGAGATGGAATGACTATGTACGAACAACATGTCAGGAAATGCCATTACGAGCACCTGGCCTTGTGCTTAGGAATACCATAAGCCCCCCCCCCCCCCCCACCCCCTTAATCCCCCGGAACTTTAAAGAAATACAGTAGTGCTAAATAAAAAAATAAAAACATTTCATAAGATGTCTGAGAAATGGGGTCTTAGAAAATTCACTGCATATAATAGACTGATTCAAAATCACGGAGAGAGGTAACTTTCTAGAAAGGAAATGAATGCTTCGTCTCGAAGAATGTTCTTACAAAACTTAACTAATAGAGATCGGCGAATTTTAACACTCGAAGGCGCCAGAAGAAATGGAGAAATTTCTTAAGAAGTTGAAGGTTGGGAACCTGATGAAGCAAAGATAGCGGGAGACGAGGTTGGACGACATAAAACATGTTGACAGGGATGACTCTGAAGAATGTTCTACAGAAGGAAAATAAGAGATGAAAATATTGAAAATCTTTACGGTGAAAATTGTTGAAGGATTGAATGTGAAGTAATAAGGAATGATATGTAGACTTTTTCTATGAATAACTCTATTTTCATGTTCACTTTTAACTATTTTCACGTTCACATTTAACTGTTTTCATGTTCACATTTACTTATTTTCATGTTTACATTAAAAAAAATTTCATGTTCACATTTAACAATTTTCAAGCTAAAGTTGTGGGCGATGGTATGAAATAATCATTGATAGTCTTTACGTTTATTGTTATTTATCGGTCAGATAAATGTGCGTGTGCGTCATGCAGTGTCTGTGGTTTCAGGGGAGACAATGAGAGAGTAGGATTAGTGCTACTATAGGTAGATCCAATATACCTGGGAGGATGAAGCCGATGTTCCTTATGGTGCCACCTCAGATTTGGCGAAAATAAGCTCTCCCAACAAGCAGAAGAGAAAAAAGGACACGCCGAAAGAAACACCAGTAAAACAAAGCAACTGAGAGCTATTTCCCCCCCCAGGGGCGCATTCCCATAGTCAGTTATGACTAAAGGGCCAACTTACAGGTAGGTCGCAGAGGATACTAATTTGAGGTTATGTATGAGGTTGGCAACCTCATCTTGTAACATAATTCCTACAAACCCACTGTTGAATGAGCAAATGAAAGCTTTGATGCATGATTCATGTAAGAGGGTCACATGCATTATTGACTAAATGCACTATAGTGAGCATTCAAATTGAATGGGGAATGATGATAATGCGTGTGTTAATATTGTTTTGTTGCAGCTATGTAAACATAAGGTCTAACGATACTGAATAAACATAAGGTCTAACGATACTGAATAATAGACAAACTACTAAGATGTAAATAGTTTAGAAGAGCAAGTGATACTGGTAAATATAAGGTTGACAAAGGTATTCGGAAACACTTTCTTTTTCAAAGGTAATCATGTGCTTTTTCTTCTATTGTTGTCCTTTGACAACTACTGGATGGTGTATACTCACCTTTCTTGTAAATAACCTTTGTATTCTTGTTAGAGTTTAAACTAGTAACCTATGATTGTGTCCAGGGTCTAGTAACCTATGATTGTGTCCAGGGTTTAGTAACCTATGATTGTGTCCAGGGTCTAGTAACCTATGATTGTGTCCAGGGTTTAGTAACCTATGATTGTGTCCAGGGTCTAGTAACCTATGATTGTGTCCAGGGTCTAGTAACCTATGATTGTGTCCAGGGTCTAGTAACCTATGATTGTGTCCAGGGTCTAGTAACCTATGATTGTGTCCAGGGTCATTCCCGGGGGTCTCTGAGGAAACGAAGAAGAAAGGAACTACTGCTCCATCAGGCATGTCGTAACAGAAGATTAATATGAGATTGTGCATGTGGCTGGCAACACCATCACGTAAACAAGTGCTACAGAAACCATTCCTATAGCAACATGTGCTTGGATGTATGCTTCTTGCAAGTGAGCCAGCTGTAGTGGTGGTGACATACTCGATATGGAGCGACAAAAGAGATGCCAATGATAGTTATGACTGTAAACTGACTCTTCCATATTAATGACTCTAATCCAATGATAGTTATGACTGTAAACTGACTCTTCCATATTAATAACTCTAATTCAATTATAGTTATGACTGTAAACTGACTCTTCCATATTAATGACTCTAATCCAATTATAGTTATGACTGTAAACTGACTCTTCCATATTAATAACTCTAATCCAATTATAGTTATGACTGTAAACTGACTCTTCCATATTAATGACTCTAATCCAATGATAGTTATGACTGTAAACTGACTCTTCCATATTAATGACTCTAATCCAATGATAGTTATGACTGTAAACTGACTCTTCCATATTAATGACTCTAATCCAATGATAGTTATGACTGTAAACTGACTCTTCCATATTAATAACTCTAATCCAATTATAGTTATGACTGTAAACTGACTCTTCCATATTAATGACTCTAATCCAATTATAGTTATGACTGTAAACTGACTCTTCCATATTAATAACTCTAATCCAATTATAGTTATGACTGTAAACTGACTCTTCCATATTAATGACTCTAATCCAATGATAGTTATGACTGTAAACTGACTCTTCCATATTAATGACTCTAATCCAATGATATTTATGACTGTAAACTGACTCTTCCATATTAATGACTCTAATCCAATGATAGTTATGACTGTAAACTGACTCTTCCATATTAATGACTCTAATCCAATGAAATCAGGATAAAATTCAGCACAAAAATAAGAATGTTTAAACTCACTAGTCAAGAGAGTTCTATTGTATGGCTCGGAAATATGGGGAATAGCAAAAGTGGTAACCAGAAAACTGCAAACGTTCACAAACGGGTCCTTGGGTAGAGCAGAAGGATTGAAACAGTATGACAAGATACGCACTAAAGAACTGATGGAATAAACCACACATATACCCAGGGCCGGATTAAGGCCAACTGATACCCTAAGCACGCCCCCCCCCCCACCTCCCCTCCCCCCCCCGCCCCCAGCGCTTCCATTGCTTAACTGACAAATGAAAATTCAATTTTCTTCCTGGCCAGACACTACTGAAATTCATGCCGAAAAACGTTGGTAAGACAGGCAACCATACTGAACTCTAGGTCTATGTCTAACACTTTCAGTCACGTACCATACCAAAGATAACGTTTTTTTTTCTTTTTTTTTTTAACAATTCGGATTAAAGTCGAACACGGCAGATATTGAAAATTATAAAAAAAAATTCGACTAAAGACGACTTTGGCAGTGAAAGATATGAGAGTTAAAGACGACTGTGGCAGTGAAAGAGATGAGAGTTAAAGACGACTGTGGCAGTGAAAGAGATGAGAGTTAAGACAACTGTGGCAGTGAAAGAGATGAGAGTTAAAGACGACTGTTGCAGTGAAAGAGATGAGAGTTAAGGGCATGATAGCTAGAGGGAAAATTCTGTGGTGCCCCCCTTCCCTTGGTGCTCTAAGCACATGCTTAGTTTGCTTAATGGTTAATCCAGCCCTGCATATAGCAGTGGAACAAGAGGTAAAGACAAGATGTTGGCGTTCGAAAGGACAAATAGTGAAGAAACAAGGTGATAGCAGAATAAGGACGTTCTTGATCTGAAATTTCCACGGCAAGAGAGCTAGACAGAGACACACCCCTCGTGCCCGCTCCATCCCGTCTGCCAGCCGTACGGTCATGATCATAATTCATTCATTCATTTCATTCATCACCTTTTAACGCCCCAAGGAGCATATGACTTCAACATACTTAAGCCAAGTCTTCCTGTCCTGTGTCATGAGGTCAAGGTCATTCTGTCCTCTTCATGTCTATCTCCAGTTCTCTTCTCCATGTGTTCTTTGGTCTTGCTCTACCTCTCTTACCCTGGGTGTTCCAGACAAGGACTGCCTGGTTAAGCTAGCAACAGTTTTCCTCAACGTTTCCTATCCATCTCCAACGTAATGATCATAAAGATCCATATAACATGCCTTAGGATGGTCAGCATCTTGTTCGTCGTTGAGTTTCTTCTACAGAACAACGTCCCGTGTTATATTTTTAAAGCTGTCATGCTTTGTCGTACGTTCTCCATTTCTACCCAGATTTTAAAAGCTGTCATGCTTTGTCGTACGTTCTCCATTTCTACCCAGATTTTTAAATCTGTCATGCTTTGTCGTACGTTCTCCATTTATACCCAGATTTTTAAAGCTGTCATGCTTTGTCGTACGTTCTCCATTTCTACCCAGATTTTAAAAGCTGTCATGCTTTGTCGTACGTTCTCCATTTCTACCCAGATTTTTAAATCTGTCATGCTTTGTCGTACGTTCTCCATTTCTACCCAGATTTTTAAAGCTGTCATGCTTTGTCGTACGTTCTCCATTTCTACCCAGATTTTTAAAGCTGTCATGCTTTGTCGTACGTTCTCCATTTCTACCCAGATTTTTAAAGCTGTCATGCTTTGTCGTACGTTCTCCATTTCTACCCAGATTTTTAAAGCTGTCATGCTTTGTCGTACGTTCTCCATTTCTACCCAGATTTTTAAAGCTGTCATGCTTTGTCGTACGTTCTCCATTTCTACCCAGATTTTTAAAGCTGTCATGCTTTGTCATACGTTCTCCATTTCTACCCAGATTTATAAAGCTGTCATGCTTTGTCGTACGTTCTCCATTTCTACCCAGATCTATAAAGCTGTCATGCTTTGTCGTACGTTCTCTATTTCTACCCAGATTTATAAAGCTGTCATGCTTTGTCGTACGTTCTCCATTTCTACCCAGATTTTTAAAGCTGTCATGCTTTGTCGTACGTTCTCCATTTCTACCCAGATTTTTCCTTGTCCTTCTATAGTTCTCTATGAAATTCGTCGTCATCATCCTTCTCCTCATCATCATCATAATCAGCATCATTATCAATCATCATCATCCTCATGACTATCACTCTCTTTTGTGCTCCTTACGCTGGTCCCGCATGAATCCTGCACCAAGCAGTCACGCGCTCTTCCAGTGTTGGTTTTTGTGGCAATTTGTTTGATATGATGATTTAACCAGCCCCATACAGAACCTCAAATTAGTGGCCTTCTACGACATGCCTGAGTGTGCAGTAATCCTATTCTATCTTTATCCCTTCATAGACCCCCAGAAACAACACGGGGCAGTATTCTTTTTAGGTATTCCAAGAAAAAGAAAAGAAAGAAAACAAACAAACAAACAAGCAAGCAACCCACCACCCCAAAATAAAAAAAATTATTAAAAAAAAAAAAAAAAAAAACAAAGAAACTGCTTTGCTTTGCTAGCAAACGATTTTCTCATTGCATGTTCTGTCAATCTCCAGCATCATATTTTCAACGCTTGTTCCATGTCTGTCTTGTAATAAGCGCTATATTTTAACTTGCAGTATGATGATAGTGTTTCATCTGTGGTTCACTGACTTCTTGGGGATTCATGAATAGATTCTAGGGGATTCATATGCATATCTCTGAATTTAAAATTGAACATTTTTTTAATGCGATTAGGTACATTTTTATTCTGAGAAGGGGTCCACAGCCTTCACCAGACAATTAAAGGGGTCCATAGAATCATCGGACAATCAAAGAGCTTCATAGCCTTCACCAGACAATTAAAGACGCCAATACTATTCTTCGGACAATCAAAGTTCCATGGCCTTTCCGGACAATCAAAGGGTTCATGGCACATACACAACCACACACATACATACACACACACAAAAGGTTAAGAAACCCCGCAGTAAACTTTCTCTTTTGGTATATTTTAACACGTTATGACGTATCGGTGTAAACAGTTTTAAAAAAATATTAGGCAGCCGCACTAAATGAAATAACAATATTATAACATGTTTCAAATTGTTTTTTTTTTACGATTTATATTTTATTATTGTTGTAGTCCAAGACTGGTACAAAATTTGAATATGTATTCCTTCTAGCCCTTTTTTGCGTCTTTCTGCGCCACGCCTCTCTCCATCCCTCTCTCCTCCACTTTTTTTTTCTAAGCTAGCCAAAACAGAATCATGTGGGCGAGGGTGGCGTTTGGTAATTTTATGGCAAAGTTTTATCAAAACATTTTTTATTCGTCTTGAAACAAAACATGTTTTGTTATTTTTGTTTGAGAGTTTTGGATGCAATTTTATAAAATGTCGTCGTTCTCTTGTCCACTTTTGGAAGGATACAAATTATTATCAATAAGAGCATTCAAGCGGCTGACCTAATTTCTTGGAAAGTTCCATTAAGTTTGCGATATCATTATTTTCAGAAGATTTAAGGTTTTCTTATCCAAAATGCGAGTGTTACATTCAACTCGCTGATCAGTAGCAGGAACTAGAGTATAGCTTGTTCATATGTGTTCAACCTGAAAGGATGAAGCTGCCGATAGCAAGTGGCAATGCTCCCTACTCGCTACCTCAGATTGGGCGAAAAGTATCTTATAGTCAGATATGACTGAAGGAGGCTATTATAATTGTTCTGTTACTTTAAACATAACGAGTTTATTATACAATTTTCTTGCAATGTATCCAATGTAAATCCACTCGATTCAAACTTACCTGATGTGACAATATTACAAATGACGGACTTACGGCAAGAACATGACAAGTGCTCGGTGTTTAGCACAGGGGAGCTCATGCGCTCCAAGACTTCTTGTCACGTGTCATCCGTTCATGATCTTTCTATGTCTTCTTGAACCCTTCTATGTCTGTCTCCTGTTCTCTTCTCCTTGTTTATTATGGTCTTATTCTACAAGTATAGGAAACTAAGAGCCAGGGATCCAGACATCCAGGGCGACACAGAATCCGCTGGGAGGACAACATTAGACAATCTCTGAAGAACCGAGGACTAGAATGGAACCAGGCCAGGAGGAAGACAGCCGATAGGAGAATATGGCGCTCTCTCTTCCAAATCTCTACACCTCACGGTAGAGGAGAAACGACTAAGTAAGTAAGTAAGTTATTCTACTTCTCTTTCACTGGGTGATCCAGAGCAGGCACTGCCAGTAATGCAGGGGAGAGCAACTCACGTTCGTTCTGAGACTTTGGTAGCGGCCCTTGATAGCCGTCGCTTTCTATGTCGGCTGCCGAGAGATAAGGTTATGTTTTATTCGGGGAATTTTCTCGTGTCTGTTGTCTTCTGATGTAGACTCTATAATAATGTTATGTTACTCGGGATTACGCTTGTAGAAGCACAACGACCGAACACCTGCGAAAACATGCGATGCCAGGTGGCTGGGTTAGCGTCTCTTTTAGACTACATAACTTGATGAAATTATTCGTTCAGCACACTTGGACAATTTTCCTGCCCGTAGATGGCCAAATGAGACACAGGGAGTTGTGGGCACAAAACTAGACTTTGTGTTGCCTTATTCTCGTCATCTCGGGTTCCAGGGTACCCCACTGTTACAGCTGGATCTCAGTCAAGGAATGTAACATTCTCCTCGACCTCACGGTTCCAGTAAATAACGAACTCCACGAGTTGTCATAACGTATCTGAAATTCAACCCTCTTCACATAAGCCCTCTAACGGGAAATTTATCTCATGCAGTGTATAACCAGCAACAGCAAATCTGAAATCGTATTGTGCAGTAGTGATTTACTACTCGCCGATTTAATACACGTCAGAGCTTTAGTGGCATCCAATACCTCATCTTGCTCATCTTCACCAGCTGAATTGAGAGCATCTGACTGTGTGCTTAAACTGAACGCTAAGTCACAATAAAGTTCAAAACCAGCCCAACCGGATTTAAGCATCAAGCACGTAGGCCTATTTCACGCGCTGGATAATAGCGCAGCGGACAGCTGTCCTAATTTGACCTCGACTTGTATACTTCTGGTCAGTGAAACGCACGCCCGTATTAGCGGTCAGTGGAAAGATTAGAGATCAACTCTTATCGTGTTAGTAATTTGTGAAGGCTACGCATGGATAGCGTTTGCTCTTCCCCAGTGGTTTAAGTATACTCCTCCAGTCTGGATAGAGACTTCAGACACTGTAAAAGCGGTATATCATACACATACAGCCGAAGGATTTGTCTCTGGGTGTAGTTTATGGATCGGGGTAGAACAGTTGGTTTTGTTCCCTTCATGTTTTTTTTCTGTAATTGTTAACTTCTTGTGATTTTTCTGCATTTCTTTTTTTTTTTTTTGTTGGTGTGCTGATACACTTGATATATATTTTCGACTTTCAAGAATTTAATAAATTTTAACCTTTTGTTACTGAGCTGTCCACGACCTTTCTCCACACATGTTTAGCTCTTATTATTTTCTCCATCTGTCTGTGAGAAAGAAGAGAGAGTGGATGATTCGTAAGACTATAAGCGAGTGTGCGCTTGGCAAGAGAGATAGCTGTAATAGCCCTTCTTCCAGGTTGTCATACAGTCACCCTATTTTCACACATCTGTGGTTTTCTCTGTAAATCTGACAGTTCACTTACTTTGTCGATTTCTCTAAAAATTGTCAAACTCGACAAATATTTCGAAAACTTACACGCTCGTCACACATACCATTTCTATTCTTTTATTCTGCGCTAGTACCCGTTTGTGTTTGAGTTATTTTTTGTTATTGAAAGCCGGTATCTTTCTGGTGAAATTTTTGTTGTCGTCCATGTTTCAGAGTTTTACAAAAGATCTGACTAGACATTGACGTTAAAGAGTCCCATATTGATGATTGATTTGATTTTGTTTAAAAATTCCATATATTTCGATAATGCACTGAAGGCTCCACTTGCCTAATACACTGTTATTTTGATATCGTTACTCGTTCCCCAAACTCTGTCTTTATTGCTGCCAGGATATATAACTATATGATTCCATATCTCTGCCATCAATGGTACCTATACCTTGTAGCGGTATGGCAGCTTGTGTACCCTGACAATCCCCAGAGCTATGCCAGTGGGAGTTTTACTCTTGGTAGGTTCAACCATGCTGGACTGGTCTGCGTGGGTAGGGGTCAGACAAAAGCTGGTACCCTGGTCCTCCAGGTTGGGGGTTTTAGCACAGGGCCGACACCCCTGTCTGTGTAAAAAATCACACACGTTACGGAAACAGCAATAAATGGAAATACTTTGATGCGGGACGGACATCCGGAGTCTCAGGCTCGTATGACTGACAGTGGTGAAAGTCGAAAGGAAGCCACTGGCATGAAAACGGATGCACAGACCGCAAAACACGAAACCAGAATTGGTTTTTGGAATGTCAGAACTATGAACGAGGCAGGAAAGCTGAGACAGATTACAGCAGAGATGAGGAACTACAAACTACATATCCTGGGAATAAGCGAGAGCAGATGGACAGGGATGGGGAGAATAAAAACAGCTACAGGGGAAACAGTACTTTATTCTGGTAGAGAGGACGGTCAGCACAACGAAGGTGTAGCCATTATCCTTAAGAAAGGAATGGAAAGATCTCTACTGGAATGGAAACCCATTAACAACAGACTAATAAGAGCAAGACTGAGAGGGAGATTCACCAACACCACAATTATACAATGTTATGCACCAACAAATGACAGCGACGAAGAGATTAAGGACGAGTTCTATCAACAGGTACAAAAGGAAATGGAAACTGTACCCAGGTACGATCTTATTATAGTAATGGGAGACCTAAATGCGAAAGTTGGAACACACAATAATTATAACGAAAGAGTAATGGGGAAATGCGGCAGTGGAACAGTAAATGAGAATGGGAAAAATTAATAAGCTTCTGCAGTATTAAAAAACCTGGTCATCGGAGGGAGGAACACTTTTTCAACACAAAGAAGTGCACAAGTTAACATGGGAATCACCAAACGGACGAGACAAAAACCAGATAGATCACATAATGATCAATGGCAGATGGAGACATGCACTACAAGACGTGAAAGTAAGAAGAGAGGCGCATTTTTTTTTTTTTTTTTTTTTTCAGATGTGGGAAGTGATCATCACCTAGTAGTAGCAAGACTGAAGGTGAAACTCAGAGCTGCTGGACCAGTTGCAGTCAAACAGAAAAGATACAACACATCACGAAACTTAAGGACCCCCTCACCAGAAAAGCGTTTGTGGTCGACGTAAAGAGACGATATCTGATTACCAAAAGCCAGGAAAGAACAGAGACCGACGATGTGGACCAGAAATTCAACACCATCTCAACAATATATAAAGAAAGCAGCAAGTCATGCTTGGGATTCCAGGAAAGAAAGAGCCAAGACTGGATAACACCAGAAACGCTAAACACCATAGCGAAGAGAAAGGAAATGAAAAAGGAAGAAAACAGAAGCTAAGTCTCCCAGGTTAAAGGCAAATATATAGTGAACAGTACAGTCAGCTGGACAAGGAAGTAAAACGTCAAACCCGTGCTAATAAAAGGACATTTCTGGATGACCTTGCAAGACAGGCAGAAGAGGCAGCACTGAGAAATGAACAAAGCACAGTTTATAAAATAACTAAAGCTATCAGTGGAAAACGAGGTGCAAACAACATAACGTTAGTAAGAGACAAGCAAGGAAAACTCATCACCACAGCACAGGGGCAGGAAACAAGGTGGGCAGAGCACTTCAGAGAAACACTGAATAAGGAACCACCAGAGACTCAGCTGAATGTTCCTGAGGCTGAAAGTGACTTAGACGTAAATACAGACATTCCACGAAAAGAAGAAATTATCACAGCTATCAAAGGGCTAAAAAAATGGAAAAAGCGCCTGGTCACGACAATCTGAATGCTGAGCTATTCAAGACAGACCCTGAACTAGCAGCAGAACTATTAGAACCACTATTTTGCACAAGTCTGGGAAACTGAGACAACACCAACAGAGTGGAGTAAAGGAACAATTGTCAAATTGCCCAAGAAGGGCGACCTTGCAGACTGCAACAACTGGAGAGGAATTACCCTCCTCTCAGTTCCCAGCAAAATACTAGGCAGGATAATCATCCAGAGAATTTCAAAAGCAGTTGACCATAAACTGAGGAAAGAACAAGCGGGCTTCAGAAAGAACAGAAGATGTGCAGATCATATATTTACCCTCAGGAACATTATAGAGCAGTGCTCAGAATGGCAGAGACAGCTGTACATTAACTTTGTTGATTTTGAAAAGGCTTTCGACAGCATACAGAGGGACAGCCTATGAAAAATTCTGAGGGCTTATGGAATTCCCAGCCGCATTGTTTCCATTATAAAAAGCCTCTATTCTAACTTTACGTGCAGTGTTGGATCGAGTAATGTAACTTTCGAAGTGAAAACAGGAGTACGACAGGGATGCCCCTTATCAACAACATTATTTTTGACAGTCATAGATTGGGTGATGCGCCAGACAACAGAGGGCAGTCCAAGGGAATTAGATGGACAACGTTTTCTACACTGGAAGATTTGGAATATGCAGATGACATTGCACTGCTCGCGCATTCACACCAACACATTCAAGACAAAACTGATAGACTGAATAAGTATGGCCAGCAGGTTGGCCTGAACATCAATCTGAAGAAGACAGAGGTCATGACACTAAATGTGGGCAATCCTGAGCCAATAACAGTAAGGAACCAGAAGTTAGAACAGACAGACACATTTACTTACCTAGGAAGCATAGTAACACCTGACGGCGGAACAAGCAAGGACATTAACAACAGAATGAATAAAGCGAGAACAGCCTTTGCTATTCTCAACAACATTTGGAAGTCTTCCCAGTACAGCACAAACACCAAATTAAGACTGTATGAGAGCTGCGTACTTTCTGTGCTTCTCTATGGTGCGGAATGTTGGAGAGTAACAGAGAAGGAAATGTCGAAACTGTCCTCCTTCCACACAATCTGCCTAAGGAAAATTCTCCGAATCTTTTGGCCAAACAAGTCTAGTCAAATATTTTCATTTTATCTTACACGTGGTAACGGTAAAGAACAGAACAGCCAAGTAGTCGCAAAATATAGATCATCAAGCTGTTATATTAGGCTGCACTGAATTCTATTTCTGTTTGTTGATGTTGTTTTCATAGTCCAGTCAATAGAGAGTAAGATGACAAATTGTGACAACAAGCATCCACTCTTCTGCACTACGGTTCATATTTGAAAGATTCCAGTAATTTGACCTTCCAGATCAAATATGTTACATTCCATATATTGATACGTTTTCTTTTTAGGTTAATGAACTCTTGGGGGACTCCATAAAGCCCATATGGTGTCCAGAGACATTGTCTGTCTAAATGTCGAAGGTCTTTTCGTATTCCACAAATCTGATGTCAAGTGATGACGTGAACTGCAGCTATTATGCACAGTTTGGCTTTGTTGTATCTGTTTTGACAAAAATATGCTTGTCCATCTCTCAGGTGTCCTTCTATGGACACTTTTAATCTATCAGTGATAATCCTGCTTACTTCTTTTATTGGTACTGATAATATCAGAAGTCATCTGTAACTTTCCACTATTTTAAAAATCATTTCTTGTGCATTTTGACCAGATATCATTACTTCCATACTACTGGTATTTCTTCTCTCTCCTAAACTTTACCGAATAATTTGTACAGTATCTCTGCAGAGATGTCCACTTCTGCTTTCACAGTTATTATGTAATACTTTAGAACGTTGCGGACTTTTGAAAACTAAAAATTCATCTTTCACTCATAATACCTTTGAATCAGAAAGATTGAGTATATTCATGAAGTAGGTTAAAACAGTATGTTATGAAATGCACACTCCGTGTTTTTGGGAGTTTTCCTTGTATTGGAATCGCTCAGCTTTGTTACGGTGCTAAATATAATATAACCATCTATGCGTGACGTGTACGTCACAAGTAAACTGCGAATAAAACTAGTGTATGTGCAAAAGAAAAGAAACAACTCATAACGTAAAAAGAATTGTCACAGAAACCACTCCTGCAAGAGTTTGTGAATACAGTTGACATTCAAAAATCCGGCCATCGATAATCCGGTTCCTTCAGATTTCCGGCATGGATTTCGGAGCGCATTTTTAAATTTACCGCGTTGGCGCGCCACTGTTTTCTGGAGCAGTTTATGTTTTGATGCAGCTGTTGGGTCTTGCTTGCACGTGTTAACAGGCATTCCTGCTCATTCCTTCTCATTTTATCATTTATTTGCTGCTGTTTAGCCCCATTATGGATTCAGCAAATAAAAGAAGTGGTGTAAAACGTAAACATCGTGCATTGTCGATCGCAGATAAAGTGTACAGGTAGCCATTTTCTGTTAAATATATACAGAATATATAACCATAAAAAATCCGGCATTTTCACAAATCCGGCACTCCTCAGGTCCGGAGGTTGCCGGATTTTTGAATGTCTACTGTACTTAGTGCTGGCTGTCTCCATAGGGAACATGTTGCAGTGGTGGTTCCATGTTTAAAGCATGTATGCACTGCTTATACAAACGCAGACTACACTGGCTTTACCATTTCCGCCGCATGGAAGATGGTCGCATCCCCAAAGATATTTTCTACAGGCAACTGGCAGATGGCAAAATAACAGTCGGACTCGGACAGCTGAGGTTCAAAGATGTGTGTCACAGCGACATGAAGGCATTGGACATAAAACAAATAACCTGGGAGAATGAAGCTGACGATCGCACCGAGTCTCTCTCTGTCTCTCTCTCTCTGTCTCTCTCTGTCTGTCTGTCTGTCTGTCTCTCTCTCTCTCTCTGTCTCTCTCTCTGTCTGTCTCTCTCTCTCTGTCTGTCTCTCTCTGTCTCTCTCTCTGTCTGTCTCTCTCTCTGTCTCTCTCTCTCTCTGTCTATCTCTCTCTCTGTCTCTCTCTCTTTCTTTCGTATATATATATGTACATATATATACGCACTTTAAACAAATTTCGGCACCCCCCTGAAGACCACACTGCCCAAGTACCGGCTCTGAATAAAGGGATTACATAAAACCCCAGGAAACTTCCTCAGACCGCACAGCAAAAAAAAACTGCACTGCATCATGCAATATATCATTGTCTGAGAGAATCCAGACTATACGGGAGACGCAGGGCCGTTAATATGTGTCCTGGGAGGCATATCCAACTTTCAGTGTAGTAAGATTGTCCAAAGATTTGGTTTATATTACCTAAGAGAGTTTAGCTAACTGTAAAAGGCCACGCAAAAATCATTCTCTTTCCTACCTGCTTCGTAAAAGAAAGAGTTAGGCGCCGTTTGAAATTGGTGGCATGGGAAGAGATTGGATGGGGAAAATGTCAGTAGCGATGAGAGTATAGCAACACTAGGGCTTCCCAACCTGGCATACGCGTACGTAATGACAAAGAGGTACGGGAAATATTTGGTAAATATCTATATTATAATATTAATTATTCCAACATGTAATTGTGCTAGTGAAAAACGTTGTGGATTGAAGAGAAAGCGACAAATCCTATTCTTAATCAAATCTAAAGCAAGAAGCAAACTGAAGACTCAACATGATATGCGGGCATCTCTTTAAAAAACTGTTCCAAAAATAAAACAGCTGGTTGACAAGAAGCGAACCAAAGGTCTTACTAATTTATTTGACTATATACTGATAAAAATTTAACAGAAGGCTAGGCGTTCGATCTCACTACCTAGGAGACCAGGGGGAGTAAGACATTATTAGGACCACTGGTTCTGAAACAAAATTTCCATAAATTGTATTCTTTCAACTGGAAATCGAACCTCGTTCCTCTAGAATTCTAGGCGGACGCCATACCTCTTAGCCACTCCGGCCCCTAAAAACTTAACAACAGTATGTATACTAAATTATGTTTTTATATTCCGAATAAACTTTTCTTTATCAAAAATTAATGTGATTATTTACTGTCTTGATAAATGTTGAAGTGCTGTCAAGTGGTTGCCTTTAAAGCATGTATGCACCGCTTAGACAAGTGCAGACTACACCGGCTTTACCATTTCCGCCGCATGGAAGATGGTCGCATCCCCAAAGAAATTGTCTACAGGCAACTGGCAGACGGCAAAATAACAGTCGGACTCGGACAGCTGAGGTTCAAAGATGTGTGTCACAGCGACATGAAGGCATTGGACATAAAACAAACAACCTGGGAGAATGAAGCTGGCAATCGCACCAAGTGGCGATGCTCCCTACGGTGCCACCTCAGATTGGACGAAAAGAAGCTCTCACAACAGGCAGAAGAGAAAAGAATACGCCAAAAGGAACACCAGAAACAAAAAACAGCTAAGCGCTGTCACCTCAGGGGCGCATTCCCATAATCAGTTATGTCTGTCACCTCAGGGGCGCATTCCCATAGTCAGTTATGACCGTCACCTCAGGGGCGCATTCCCATAGTCAGTTATGACTGTCACCTCAGGGGCGCATTCCCATAGTCAGTTATGACTGAAGGGGGCTGCTACTGCTACTGTTATTTACTTTCTTATCTGTATATGCATGGTACATTCAAGAATTGATTTCCTTTCATATTGAATAGAGGGTACGCTAACGTTTACTAAAACCAAGTTGGTACGTGGACGAAGAAGGTCGAGAACCACTAACTTATACATTATTACCAGACACGTGCACAGTAAGTTCAATACAGGCAGACATGAGGAAACAAACAGGGATAACATGAGAAACAGGACAAGCGGAAACGGGACTGTATGTCGCCTTGGCGTCAACAGATTTTAGCGCCACACGTGTATTAAAAAAGTAATAGTTCTGCTCTATTTTTTTAAGGACTTGGCGCAGATTTATTGACGTCCTATGCTCCCCAGGGAACTGGAGGGTAATTGTGATGATGTTTTATTTTGGCAAAATATAAAAAAAAAGGTGATGGCGTTTTTCAAGATGGAGCTTGAAGCATCAGAAAAATGTAATTGTATGTGGAGTTAGAAGATCGTCTGGCGGAATGATGGGATATGATGTAAATAATAGACACTAGACCCTGCAAAACATATCACGCAAGGAATTTAAGGAAGGTTGTGCATGAGACTAGCAACCTATTTAATAGACTGCTACATAAACCGCTATTGCAAGAGTATATGATGGTGCGTTTTCCTTGCCAAGAAGCCAAATGCAGAAGTGGTGTAATGTTGTAACAAGCGAATAAAGTTGCAAGAAGTAGTGAAAGCAAGGAACACAAGACAAGAGGAAGTGAGATCTTTGAGGACGGAATGTAGAGAGCCAGAGGGCGACGTTTGTAGCATTAACATCACACACGCTAAAAAAAAAAAAAAAAAAAAAAAAAAAAAAAAAAACCACACACACACACACACACCCACCCACACCCACGCACGCACGCACCCACGCACACACACACACACCCACACACACACACACACGCAAACAAGTGAATAAAGGTACACGAAAAAGATCTATTAGAAGGTAGCAATACCGAGGAAAAAAAAAAAAAGGAAGTCAAATCTTTTGACGATATTTGTAGCACACGCACACTGAAACACACATATGCCAGCAAGTGAATATACCTACAAGAAAAAGATAAATTAGTAGGTAGTAATAGCGAGGAAAAGGAAAAGAAGAAAGAAATACAATCTTTGAGAACGTAGTGTAGAGAGTCCTCGACGTTTGTAGCATTATCATCAAACACACACACACATAAACACACACATACACACTCAAAGAGAAATAGAGAGAGAGACAGAGAGGGAGCAGGTGTCAAGGATTGCCTCCCCTGCTTTGCAGTAGTGGTCCAACAGTGGCCAAAACTCAAGAGCATCTAAATGGGTCGTCAAAAGTGTCTACCTTCGCACAAGATTACTCTTGGCAGAGATGTAGATAGAAGGATAATGACGTTTCTACCTTACGGGAGTATTCATAAGATAATTCAGAAGTCAAGAACAATGCTGCTTAGCGCTGAACATTTGTTAACTTATATCTGTCCGTTGCCTTTTGTGAAGGATTTAAGCAATGGTTTTTAGCCCGTTCAAGCCCCCAGCGAATTTCCTCTTATAATGGTATAGTTCTTCTTCTTTCTTCTTTGATCCTTAGCCGCCGACCGTCAAAGCAGTCAGTGGCCATTACGCCTGGTGGCGTCTTGTAGGGCAACAATAAATTGATTCCACTTTGCTCGGTCGGCGGCCATCCTTCGTACAGTGCCCCAACTCTGGTTCATTCTTTGCATCTCAGCCTCCACAGTATAGTTCTGTTTAGAGGTAAATATGTGTCTAGCTGTATATATGTATATTAAATATTCTGGCTCATACGTATGCTTTCATACAGGTAATAACTGAATAAACAATTATTGTTTAGTTTAAAAACAACATGTAACAAATTTAATAATCAATTAGTCTTAACAGTTTAAAATAAATGAAATGCTGGTAAATTCTATATTGGAATCAAATTTTTTCTTCACAGAGATTTAGGGTGAGGATATAGTTCAGAAAATTATGTCCAGTTACTGGTGCCTTTTTATAAGCACTTAACTGATATAAGGGGGTCCTGCAGCCGTTTTTTCGTCAGTTCTTAGGTGGTGGGGCTCTTCTCTACACAACTTGTCCGATTTAGGCTGTTGGTGCTGATTCCCCGCGTTTCACTCACGACTAGCTTCGTTCCAAGAACTATTTAGACAAAATAGAAAAACAAATCCCTCTGCTAAGTACATTTGTGGGCTGCCAATTAACAGGCGCATTCTCGCTGTCCACCCACCAATGTTAATCTCTCAGAAGAATTAAATTACCGAGTACACAGTGTAGCTCAGGGAAGATGATTAAATATCACCAATACTCTTCCGGGTATTAAACTGGGAAAATGTGTCTGGACGGCGCGAATAATGAGTTGCAGGAGTTACAATTAGCAAAGTGTATATATCTCATAAAATAGTATACACTTTAGGCACATGTGATGTAATCATCAGACCTCACTTACATTCGGAGTCTAAAGTCACCTCTGCTGTCGGATTTCCGCACGACTAGCCATAAGAAATTACCAGCGCTTGCTGTAGTGGTTTATGAATATACTATTTTCGTATCTTGAGGTTGCCAGCCTCATTATTAACCACTTAGCAAGAAAAACATCTCAAATTCACATTTGTAAAAGAAATGTTAACAACTTACCTCAATTGGGTTATACACAATCTCCTCGCACAGTTTAGAATGGACACGGGCAATTTAGGTTAAATGCTATCGAATCACTTGGTATGGAAATTTTGAATCCCTTTTATGACGGGTGAATCTGTGAAACACTTGGTCTGGGAAAGTTTCTCTTATGACGGGTGATTCAATTCCTTAGGTATCCAGTCCTAATATTTAAAGTCCTTGTCTTTTAAGTGTACAGTCTCTGTATTTATAAAGGCGAGCTTACTTTTTAGGCTTTTAAGTTTCCCAAATACTTCGATCTGTCATTTATAATTTAGGAATCTTAGTCCGATCCTTCTCTTTCTGGCTTTTTGGGAGTTGCTAGTTTGAAGTTGCGAAGTTGTCTGTGTTCTGTGTTTCTGATTTCGCTTGATTATATCTCTCATTCTCAGTTCATAATCCCCGATTGTACTTCCCGGCAAACTTGCCAATGAGAACCAAAGTATATCTCGGCTCTCACTTCAATCCAATCGTAAGCTCTTTTGCGCGACCCATAGCTAGACTGCTTGCGTCAGGGTCAGCGAACCAGAGCTGACCAAGACCCTACTCCACCTCCAAGTGGTGGTCCTGGAAACAGGCTGCATCACTGTAGTCTGGCTGAGTGAGTAGGGATCGAAGAGGGAAGGCTAACCCGGTCCCAAAAATGCCGTGCTGAAGTCGGATGTGTCGGCCGAAAGGCGCAAATATCGCAGCTTCGCTGTAAACAGACACAACGCAACCAACGTCCTTTTCAGGATGAACGAAGAAGAAGAAGAAGAAGTTTAAATTCATAATCTCCCCTGCATGTTTAAATTATTACATTTAATATTCCAACGCGTGACCTCTTTCAAATCATGCGGTAATATTTTCGTCAACTCACAACAAATTTGGGAACCTATTTGATGTTCAGATGCTGCCTTCAAATTTTGACTCGCCAGACAGATTATCTGGGACAATCTTGTCACAGGGATGGGCCCGTGAAACGATTATCTCATTATCGTCTGTGATCGTGCGTTCTCCAGACAGTCAAACAAAAGGATCGAAGGCCGCTCAGACAAACAATATGGTTTCATCTGACATACAGATCGCAACCCATGTGTTAATTGCCTGATTGTCGCTGGCCCCGGAAATGAGTTACTTCAAAGTCGCTATCTCTCTTCACGTTTGCCGTCTGTATCAAAAGGTGGCGAGCCGGCTTTTCATGATAAGAATATCGCTCGCTGACCGGTTCAATAAACGTGGATTTGTTACGAGTCACCTGGTGGAACGTAAACATTCTGACAGTGGTTGCAGAAAGAATGTAGGGCGTAAAATATGCCAAATAATAGGATAATAAATGAGAGAAAGAAAGAAATTAAGAGATACTGCCGGCGTGAATGAGAGTTATAAAAATTGCTAGACTAATTTCGTCACAGTGGGAGAAGAGAAAGTGAGAATGAAAAAGAGTTAGAGAATGTAAAAAAAAAAAAAGCAAATGGACAATAGAAAATAGAGAAATCTAAGGAATCGAAGACAAAAGAAACGAAACGAGCAAAACCGTTGTCGACAAACAGAAGGAGTAGAAAAATTAGACAAGAACGTGAGGGAAGATAGAGTTTTGGTGGATGTTTTGTTGTATGCTCGATTATTCTGTGTGACTGATCGTGAGTAACAGTCGGGGAATTGTTTGACGAATTAAAGCTCCATCATTTGTGTTTCCGTTTACGCTAGCAGGCATTACGAATATAAAACCTGTATCACTGTTTCTCAATATTTTAGCGGTGGCGGACGACTTGTCAAGTGAGGCTAATTTAGCAGATCCGATGAAGTGCCATATCCACATTCAATGTCGACTGTAGCGTACTTCTAACGTTTCCTGATGGTACACTCTGATAGGCTTTCTCCCGTCCATCTCCCGAGGTTGTCTTCCCACTTATAGTGTCTTCCTCTTGTGCGTTTGCCTTACCTCTCTCCTTCTGTTACTGTCTTCAACAAAGTGTTATATCTTTTCATAAGTTGAAACTATTTTATTTCCTAAATTTAATCTCTTCCATGTGTTCTCTATTAGATTCTAGTTTTCTAGACTTCTTAATTTGTTTTGTTTCATTTCTATAACGCATTCTTCTTCCATCTATCCACATTTCAAGATTCTCAATTCTTTCTTTCAGCTGCTTCTTTATTGAACATTTTTATACACCAAACAATAATGACAGGTTTTTTTGATGGCTCTTGTTTTTTTTAATTTGTTTCCATGGTAATATATGTCTCATACTGATCATTCCTGTCTTTTTGATTTATGTTTCTCATCTGCCATCCTCTGTTATTATGTGTCAAAGATATAATAGACTTCTCACTTGTTCAACGTCTTTCCATTTATTCTGATCTTTAATACTGCTTTTATCTGTTTTTCTAAGTATAAAAGTTTTCTCAGCACTAATGTTCAGCTTATTTCCCTTCACTTCGCTACCACCACTACCACCACCACCACCACTATACCAGTATGCAGAACTATTCTATTAGTCATTTAGCAAGAGAAGGCATTATTACAAGATTAGTAACTGTTTTGAAAACGTAACATTTTCCCTCGTTCTGGAGATGCACACTGTTTTGAACACGTAATGTTTCCCCTCGTTCCGGAGATGCACACTGTTTTGAAAACGTAACATTTCCCCTCGTTCAGGAGATGCACACTGTTTTGAAAACGTAACATTTCCCCTCGTTCTGGAGATGCACACTGTTTTGAAAACGTAACATTTCCCCTCGTTCTGGAGATGCACACTGTTTTGAAAACGTAACATTTCCCCTCGTTCTGGAGATGCACACTGTTTTGAAAACGTAACATTTCCCATCGTTCTAGAGATGCACACTGTTTTGAAAACGTAACATTTCCTCTCGTTCTGGAGATGCACACTGTTTTTAACACGTAACATTTCCCCTCGTTCCGGAGATGCACACTGTTTTGAAAACGTAACAATTCCCCTCGTTCCGGAGATGCACACTGTTTTGAAAACGTAACTTTTCCCCTCCTTCTGGAGATGCACATTGTTTTGAACACGTAACATTTCCTCTCGTTCTAGAGATGCACACTGTTTTGAAAAGGTAACGTTTCCCCTCGTTCTGAAGATGCACACTATTTTGAAAACTTAACTTTCCCCCTCGTTCTAGAGATGCACACTGTTTTGAAAACGTAACATTTCCCCTCGTTCTGGAGATGCACACTGTTTTAAAAATATAACATTTCCTCTCGTTCTGGAGATGCACACTGTTTTGAAAACGTAACATGTCCCTTAGTTCTGGAGATGAATACTGTTTTGAAAAAGGAACTTTTCTCCTCGTTCTGGAGATGCACACTGTTTTGAACAAGTAACATTTCCCCTCGTTCTAGAGATGCACACTGTTTTGAAAACGTAACATTTCCCCTCGTTCTGGAGATGCACACTGTTCTGAAAACGTAACTTTTCCCCTCGTTCTGGAGATGCACACTGTTTTGAAAACGTAACATTTCCCCTCCTTCTGGAGATACACACTGTTTTGAAAACGTAACATTTTCCCTCGTTCCGGAGATGCACACTGTTTTGAAAACGTAACATTTCCCCTCGGTCGGGAGATGCACACTGTTTTGAAAACGTAACATTTTTCTCGTTCTGGAGATGCACACTGTTTTGAAAATATAACATTTCCTCTCGTTCTGGAGATGCACACTGTTTTGAAAACGTAACTTTTCCCCTACTTCTGGAGATGCACACTGTTTTGAAAACGTAACTTTCCCCTCGTTCTAGAGATGCACACTGTTTTGAAAACGTAACATTTCCCCTCGTTCTGGAGATGCACACGGTTTTGAAAACGTAACATTTCCCCTCGTCTGGAGATGCACACTGTTTTGAAAATATAACATTTCCTCTCGTTCTGGAGATGCACACTGTTTTGAAAACGTAACTTTTCCCCTCGTTCTGGAGATACACACTGTTTTGAAAACGTAACTTTTCCCCTCGTTCTGGAGATGCACACTGTTTTGAAAACGTAACATTTTTCTCGTTCTGGAGATGCACACTGTTTTGAAAACGTAGCATTTCCCCTCGTTCCGGAGATGCACACTGTTTTGAAAACGTAACATTTCCCCTCGTTCCTGAGATGCACACTGTTTTGAACGCGTAACATTTCTCCTCGTTCTGGAGATACACACTGTTTTGAAAACGTAACATTTCCCCTCGTTCTGGAGATGCACACTGTTTTGAAAACGTAACTTTCTCCCTCGTTCTGGAGATGCACACTGTTTTGAAAACGTAACATTTTCCCTCGTTCCGGAGATGCACACTGTTTTGAACATGTAACATTTCCCCTCGTTCTGGAGATGCACACTGATTTGGAAACGTAACATTTCCCCTCGTTTCGGAGATGCACACTGTTTTGAAAACGTAACATTTCCCCTCGTTCTGGAGATGCACACTGTTTTGAAAACGTAACATTTCCCCTCGTTCCGGAGATGCACACTGTTTTGAAAACGTAACATTTCTCCTCGTCTGGAGATGCACACTGTTTTGAAAATATAACTTTTCCTCTCGTTCTGGAGATGCACACTGTTTTGAAAACGTAACTTTTCCCCTCGTTCTGGAGATACACACTGTTTTGAAAACGTAACTTTTCCCCTCGTTCTGGAGATGCACACTGTTTTGAAAACGTAACATTTTTCTCGCTCTGGAGATGCACACTGTTTTGAAAACGTAACTTTCTCCCTCGTTCTGGAGATGCACACTGTTTTGAACATGTAACATTTCCCCTCGTTCTGGAGATGCACACTGATTTGGAAACGTAACATTTCCTCTCATTCTGGAGATGCACACTGTTTTGAACACGTAACATTTCCCCTCGTTCTGGCGATGCACACTATTTTGAAAACGTAACATTCCCCTCGTTCCAGAGATGCACACTGTTTTGAACACGTAACATTTCCCTTCGTTCTGGAGATGCACACTGTTTTAAAAACGTAACATTTCCCCTCGTTCTGGAGATGCACACTGTTTTGAAAACGTAACATGTCCCCTCGTTCTGGAGATGCACACTGTTTTGAAAACGTAACATTTCCTCTCGTTCTGGAGATGCACACTGTTTTGAAAACGTAGCATTTCCCCTCGTTCCGGAGATGCACACTGTTTTGAAAACGTAACATTTCCCCTCGTTCCGGAGATGCACACTGTTTTGAACGCGTAACATTTCTCCTCGTTCTGGAGATACACACTGTTTTAAAAACATAACATTTCCCCTCGTTCTGGAGATGCACACTGTTTTGAAAACGTAACATTTCCCCTCGTTCTGGAGATTCACACTGTTTTGAAAACGTAACATTTCTCCTCGTTCCGGAGATGCACACTGTTGTGAAAAGGTAACATTTTCCCTCGTTCTGGAGATGCACACTGATTTGAACACGTAACATTTCCCCTCGTTTCGGAGATGCACACTGTTTTGAAAACGTAACATTTCCCCTCGTTCTGGAGATGCACACTGTTTTGAAAACGTAACATTTCCCCTCGTTCCGGAGATGCACACTGTTTTGAAAACGTAACATTTCTCCTCGTTCCGGAGATGCACACTGTTTTGAACACGTAATATTTCCCCTCGTTCCGGAGATGCACACTGATTTGAACACGTAACATTTCCCCTCGTTCCGGAGATGCACACTGTTTTGAAAACGTAACATTTCCACTCGTTCTGGAGATGCACACTGTTTTGAAAACGTAACATTTCCCCTCGTTCTGGAGATGCACACTGTTTTGAACACGTAACATTTCCCCTCGTTCTGGAGATGCACACTGTTTTGAAAACGTAACATTTTCCTTAAATCTGGAGATGCACACTGTTTTGAAAAAGGAACTTTTCCCATCGTTCTGGAGATGCACACTGTTTTGAACATGTAACATTTCCCCTCGTTTTAGAGATGCACATTGTTTTGAAAACGTAAAAAAAATAAAGAGGCAATACTAGGCAGGGAGGATAGTGTGATTCGCCTCCGCAGCTAGGCGGTGGGGCCGTTCGGAAGGTTCTAGGTTCGATTCTTCGGTAAGCCACTCACTTCTGTTGTTTTTCTGTTGTCTAGTTTTCTACTTCTTTATATCTCACAACGTCCTGAAACATACCTTTATGTGTGTAATATTTATTTATTTGAAAATATAAAATTTTGCCTCGTTCTAGAGATGTACGCCATTTTAAAATCAGATCGTCGATTATATTTACGCGTTTGTCCAATCATAAACGATTTTTTCTTGGCGAAATACGCTAGTTTACTTCACTAAAGTATATCTTGTATGTCACAAACGGCGAAGCACACTCTCTTCAACTTAGACAAAATGAACGTTGATTTTATTAAGAGTGTATTCAAATTAAAAGAAAAAAAAATGTCAAATCGTTTCTACGGTACGGCTCTGAAACATGGAGAACATCAAAAATCAACAATCAAAAGGCTACAGACTTTCTTTAATTGGTTCTTGTGTAAAGTAAAAAAAATTGAAGTAGTATGACGGGATAACTTATATGGAATTGATGTCAAGAACTAGACTAGTGCCAGTAGAACAATTGATGAGGAGAAGAAGAAACTGAATAGGACAAACACTGTGGAAACCTGTTGATAGCATTACCAGGCAGTCCTTGTTCTGGAATCCCCAGAGAAAGAGGAGTATAGGGAGACCAAGGAACAAATGGAGAAGAGAAGTGAAGACAGACGTGAGGGGAATGTAGAAGCCATGGAAATACGATGAGTGGATGGCACTGGACAGGAAGACTTGGCAAACATTTATTCAAGGCCTATGCTCCGTGGGGAGCAAGAGGGTAAAGTTCAAATATAAACGACCTTATCGTCTGTCAACACAAAATAACGTCCCCTCTGATACTACTAGCTTTTATCCTGTCTATCCCTAGGGAGCAAGGTCCATACTGTGAGAAACACTGAATCATGTAAACCTTTTAAATCGCTCTACAACGGCGTCGCTTCAACAGTTTGCCCTCGCTTTCACTGATACAATCAAGGAAACGTAACTCTTGTTATCTCCCACTTCCCAGCTGTCTGAATTCTTAATGTGCGTGGTCCTATCACGACTTACAAACAAAAAGCTTTTTGTTCTATTGTTCGGATATTTGATTCGTGCAGTTTTCACATTACACTAATATACTTTAACTTTTCTTCTTCATCTCTACTTCCGCTCCCTTGGGAACATGGGAACACCAATGTAGTTAGCTCTCTTTCACGAAAAAATTATTTGTCCGTGTATATGTGGTTTATTTAGCGAATATTCTATATGATGAGGTTGCTAATCCAATGAACATCCCTAACAATCATCGTCATCATCATCAGGGTCGTTGTCATTCCTCTCGTTCTAAAAAAAAAGCATAAGGCTGCATCTATTCCTTGCCGTTTTTTTCTCTTATGGGACGTCTTTGTCAAGGCCATAATTTAGATCAGTGATTCTCAACATTGGCCATGTGGCACCTAGAGGGGCCATGCCATATTTCTAGAGGGCTACAGTAAGGTGGTAAAGCACCTTTTTTTCCAGCTAACAGCAACAATGTGGGGGGTTACCGAGGTAAGCTCAGAAGGGGGTCATGAGGGAAAAAAGATTGAGAACCCCTGATTTAGACGAATCTGTATGTCAGTATTCCGAAACCTTCCCAGCTTTATGTCGTTTTTTCCAGAGTGCGGTGCTCTGAAGAAAAAAAGTCCTGCAGTTACTCTTCACGCTACAGTGCTCAGTGCTACAGGAAAGGACCACCGAAAGACGAAAAGTGTTGTAAGTTTTGCCACTCTATATAACATAATGTCTATGGTAAGGGTTATCAACACTGTAAACGTAGTGAGGGTCATATAACCATTTACATGCTACCTTCTTGTTGGAGAGAATGTGTTGCAAAGCAGAGTCGCGGGTTCTGATCTCTGTCATACCATTACAGTTTCTTCTTCTCACATCGTCTAAATATGTTTGTCTTTTGTGTGAATGGTAATATGTCATTTGTCCTACTTAGGTACTTTAGTCTGTTATTTATTGCTGGCTTTTAAGGCCTTATTATTTAGAGCTGATTATTATCGCGAGTTCGGATCTCTGGCATACCATTACAGCTTCTATTTCTCACATCGTCTAAATAATTTTGTGTGAATGATAACATTTCATTTGTCCTTTTTATGTACTTTAGTGTGTTATTTATTGCTGCCTTTTAATAGCCTAATTATTTAGAGCAGATTATTATTAATATTATTATTATTATTGCTAATAAGATAAACAAATGAACAACATCAAATTCACCTCACTTCTCCACCCGCCTCTGATCGTAACGTTAAGAATAAGGATATCTTACCTAGCGTTCATCAGGCAGTAAATGATTGGGTTATACATGGAGTTGGACATAGCCAGCCAGTAGATTAGCAGATACACTTGCTGGATGTACGGCCAGAATACTATTTCTTTGTGAACGTTTCCAAGGATGAAGTAGACATGAGTAGGCAGCCAGCACATGCCAAATATGACTACTACTGCAATCATCATTTTGACCACCTGAAAATTTTTCCATCAAAATATCTTCTTAATGAAGAGAACACAGTTTTGATTAATAGATTCTATACATTATGAACCAAATGAAGATAATGATAACATTATTTTAAGCGATGGACAAATAATATGAGCATGGTAATGATGTCTGAACTGATAACTATTATCGTTTTAAAGCTAGATATTAAATTGTATATGTAGCATTAAAAAAAAACACACAGTCAAGTACAAGACAACACAGACAACATTCAATATTCCTGAGGGTTAAAGAAAGAAAATCAAAATTGATAATAATCATTATTCATTATCCTGCTGATCCGCGAGGAGCATAGTCCTTATAAACATTCACGTCACGTGTTCCTGCCCCGTGCCTTCCGCTTAAAGTCTTTCTATGTCTTCTTTAACTTTATTCCCTTCATTTATGTCTCCATCTCTCTTCTTCTTACCCTGAGGACGGTGTTCTAGATAGGACCCATACCCTCGGGATACGGAGCATTCCCATAGTCAGTTATGACTGAAGTGGGCTACTACTACTACTACATCATAATCATCATCACGATTTTTCCTTGCAGGAAACCTGCATCAAGCATTCATATACTGTTGTAACTGTGGTTCTGTGGCAATTTGTTTGACATGATGAGGTTGCCAACCCGATGCTCTACCTCTCATTATTCGCCTTGTACGACATGCCTGAGGGCCTAGTAGTTCTATACCGTCTTTGTCTCGTCAGAGGCCCCGACAACTATACGGGACAGTCTTCTCTTTGTCTACGTATATTCACATCATAATTATGTTAAGAGGGTTTCATCCCCTCACTGGAACCTGTAAGAAATGAAGGATTTCCCTCATCAGAAATAAATCCCAAAATGTAAAAAAGAAAAAAAATTCTAAATAAATTGAGATAATCAACTGAGCGCCAACAGTGTGTTTTTAAATCAGAAAAAAATATTGCATTAAAAAAAAAAAAAACATTAGTTAAAATTACAACTTTGTGTCCAGGATTCAAACGCGTATTTTTATCAGCATAATTTTAAAACATTGAAATGTCAGAATTTTCTAAAACACACACGCACATTCACTCAATGATTCTATGCACATTCCTCCCTCTTTGTGTGTGAATATATATATATATATATATATATATATATATATATATATATATATATATATATATATATATTTATATATATATATATATACATACATATATATATATATATATATATATATATATATATATATATATATATATATATATATATATATACTGTATATATATATATATATATATATATATATATATATATATACAGTAGAACTCCATTTATCCGAACCCCATGGGACCGAGCATCGTTCGGATAATCAAATGTTCGGATAATTGGATTACATGATGTATCGAGTACATGTACACATATTTCTAAAAATAATTAACAATCACAAGGAAAATACACTATAAAACATATTTACTTGTACTGTAATAATAATACCCACACTGTATTAGATCACTGTATCACCAAAATCTTTTATTACACGGCAGTGCATGTACTACTTGTATTAATTATTTTTGTTAAGAAAGAGAAATGTTTTCAAAATAACATTACAAACGATTCAAAACCAGGCGCAACTTACGTATACATGTACTTGCACAGATGTAGCCCACTATTTAAAATAATGAGGAATCCTCTTTTGCACCAAACTGGATAGTCTGCTTTTGGGGGCTAAGTCCCGCATTCTCTTCAACAGCAGAAGCTGTGTAGGACAGCTGTCATCTTCTTGCTCGTACCAAGCCATCGCTGTTTCTAGTGCTATAAAAGCCTCTTCAGGACTTGGTCGACGTTTTGGGTTTTCTTCATAATCTACAAGTACATCATGTACTTCTGAGGAGTCTTCATCATCGGTCACTACATGTATTTGGTTTTCTTCTTGCACAAAAGACAAAATTTCTTCGTCATTCAAAAACTGAAAACCAGAATCATTATCATCTTCTAGCCACATGTGTGCATCATCTTTGTCACAGTCCGAAAATCCGGGCATTGCTTGAAACAGTTCCACAACTTCATTTATACAATCATCATTTGTGTCCACTGCAGTAGTTTCATTTCCTCCTTTTTCCCCAAGCAATCTATTCCACGCCTTGTTGAGATTATCTTGTGACAGGGTGGTCCAAGCATCAGCTAACATATAGCAGCAGTCTTTGAGATTAAGCTTTTTGGAAAACGCCACCACACTTTCTTCATCTTCAGCCAACAATAAACGACGCATGACTTCCTTCTTGTACATCTTTTTAAGCTTTGCTATAACACCCTGATCCATTGGTTGAATCAGTGCTGTTACATTGGGAGGCAGAAAAATTACTTTAAAATTTGCATCAACTGCATTCAATGTATCCGTCTCTGGATGAGATGGTGCATTGTCCAGTAGAAGAATTACTTTTCCAGTTTTCTTTTCTTGTTCTTTCAACCTCTTCACATTTGGGATGAACTGATTTGTATACCAATCAAGAAATATTTCACTATTCATCCAAGCACTCTTCTGTGCTTTGTAACACAATGGGAGACATGTCACATTCTTTAAACAACGTGGTTTTTTGGCTTTGCCGATCATTAGCACCGGTAAACGATGACTTCCACTGGCATTCGCGGCTACCAAAATTGTTACTCTTTCTTTGCACTTTTTAAACCCAGGGGCAGCTGCTTCGCGCTGAGATGCAAGTGATTTTTGAGGCAATGATTTCCAGTATAAGCCAGTCTCATCGGCATTATACACATCATCGAGTAAATAACCTTCTTCTTCCAAAAAAGCCAAGAATGTTTCTTTAAAATTTTCAGCGGCAGTTGCATCGCAAGATAAAGATTCCCCTTGAATCTCCAATTCTCGTATGCCATGACGAGATTTAAAGTTTCTTAACCATCCCTGGCTAGCCTTAAAGTCAGGAGGACCGTCAAGTTGACTGTTGAACTGAAGTGCCTTTTCACACAATAGAGAGCCAGAGATAGGTTCCCCTTTGCTTCTTCTTTGCACAAACCATATATACAAAGCCTCTTCCAATTTCAAATCTTTCGCATTTCTCATGGTTTTATGTTTCTTCGACCCATTTTCACTATCCAATTTCGATGCAAAACTCATAATTTTATCCTTGTTACTTTTGATGTCAGAGACAGTAGCTTTCCCAACATTGAAAATCCTCGCAAATGAAGACACAGTTTCACCTTTTCCTAGTCTCTTGATAATTTCTGTTTTCGTTTCAATTGACAAAACATTGCGGTTCCTTTTATATGCTTTAGGCCTACTGGAAAATGCCAGATCGCACAGAGAAATACGTGTACACCAAAATTATTCTGCTGTAGTAGCAGACACAATTATTTTAAGTTGAACTGTCTGTTTAGCCAGTGTTCTGCCTAGAACGCACACTGGATTGGTAAACCAGATATTAACTGACTTTATAATCTAACTGACTTTCCTGTATGTAAGCGACCGTCCATTAGCCCATCTCATTGTCTACAAATTGTTCGCAAACATTTGAAGCTTGCCGCATCAAAAGATTCAGAACTGTAGTCTAACGTGAATGGTGGCGCCTGATTTTTTTTTTTTCTGGAAAAAGTGTTCGGATAATTGGATGTTCGGATAATTGGGGTTCGGATAAATGGAGTTCTACTGTATATATATATATATATATATATATATATATATATATATATATATATATATATATATATATATATATATATATATATATATATATATATATATATATATATATATATAATATATTATATATATATATATATATATATATATATATATAGTGATCTTTCTATTCTCTTACACCTCACACAATCTCTACACAAACATTCTCTCTCTTTGTCTGATTAACTTTCCCTCTCACTCTCTGTGTTCTTTGTGTGTGCATAAACTTGTTCACTTACGTTTCTCTTGCTCCTCACACGGAAGACCCCCACGCCACTGTACACAAACATCCTCTCTCATATTCCTTACATCTGCCCCCCCCCCCCCTCTCTATCTCTCTTTCTTTATGATCTATTTTCTTGTTCACCTATCTTTATGTCGTCCCTCATAAACTCCTCAAATAGATGGAGTATCTGTCTGATTATTATCTCTCTCTCTCTCTCTCTCTCTGTCTTCATCTTCATCATCGTTCGCTCCACATCGAGCATAGGCTATCAAATAACTTGTGCATGGTCTTCCTGTCCCGTGCTATCAACTCAAAATCTGTCCTAGTCTTCCTCATTCCTTTCATATCTAACTCCAATTCTCTTTGCCAAGTGTTCTCCAATCTCCCGTTACTCTGCCAAGCGTTCTCCAATCTCCCGTTAACTCTCATGTGGATTCTAGAGCAATGACTCCCTTGTAAAACTATCACTAGGTTTCCTCAATGTGTGTCGTATCTATCGCCAGCGTCTTGTTTAATCTCTTGTTCCAGTGGCACTTGTCTGGTTCTTGTCATTAATTCCACATTGTCATACCAGTTCCAACCTTCTGGTCTCTACCAAACATCCATTTATGAATGTCTGTAACTTTCTTGGTTGCTATAGGTTTTATTGTTCTTTATCTTTCAGAACCCTGACTTTGTGCACACACATACACGCGTGCGCGAACAGACGCGCACACATACGTACACATACATATGTATGGGGTAGTCCATATATGACGTCACGAAATTTTTGCCATTTGTAACACCCGTTATTCCGCCCCTTTGTCGCACTTCGTCACAAAAACACAGACCCCTTTGGGTGACATTATAAAACATCTATCTGTTATCTTACACACACATACCTTGTACACTTGTTTATGTTAAAAGAAATACTGTTTAATTAATCCGGCTTTTACAAACATCTTTCCTTTCACGTGCCGCCGCACAACACCAGACAGGGCCTAACCCATTCCCTACCCAACTAAATGCTTGCCCATTTTCCACCATCAAAAATGAATTAATAACCTTTTGCTAAACTTCTGTGTCTTTGATCTCATGGTGATAACCTTATTTTAAATCTAATTTTAATCAAAAGTACACTTTGTTTAGTTGGCATTTTGTTTATACAGATATATATTTGTTCACTTACTTTTCTCTTGCTCCTCACTCTCTCAGCCTGCATGGGAACAACCTCCCCGATAGCCTGACTGCCCCACAGCTCCCACCCTATACGTACGTAGGTGGCGAAGAGAGTTATCATTGGCAGGAAGTAATTTAACACCATCAGAAGTATACTGTACCTGGCGGGAAAGAAACAGACAAACAGGTATAACGATTTCAGATGTATTGTAAAGAGATTATTAACAGAGTATTTAATCGTACATTTCTTTGTTTTCTTCTCTGTGGGTTTTTTGTTTTGTTTCTTACCATGACAAGACAAAGTTTTAAATCTGAAGTTCATAGATCTAATTTGCAAAGAGAAGATGTTGATTGCAATTCATCAGATATTTTCAGGTTTCTTTGTCTCATCTTCTTGTGTTTTTTTCTTCTGTTTCCCTTTCTTCTTTGTACTAGAGGTTGGGGGTTTTAGCATAGGGCTGACACCCCTGTCTATGTAACAAGAAATGAAGTTACGAAACGACAACAAATGAACACACTTTGCTGCGGGTTGGACATCCGGAGTCTGAGGCTCGTATGACTGTCAGTGGTGAAAGCCGAAAGGAAGCCACTGACACGAAAACGGACGTCCTGACCGCAAAACGTGAAACAAGAATAGGATTTTGGAATGTCAGGACAATGAACGAGACGGGTAAACTCAAACAGGTCACAGCAGAAATGAGAAACTATAGATTACACATTCTAGAGATAAGCGAGAGCAGGTGGACAGGGGCAGGAAAAGTTAAAACAGCAACAGGAGAAACAGTACTTTACTCTGGAAGAGAGGATGGACAGCACAATGAAGGTGTAGCCATTATTCTACAGAAAGGAATAGAAAGGACATTACTGGAATGGAAACCCATCAACAACAGACTGATAAGAATAAGATTGAGAGGGAGATTCACCAACACTACAATAATACAATACTACGCACCAACAAATGACAGCGATGATGAGGTCAAGGATGAATTATATCAACAACTGCAGAAAGAAATGGAAGACACACCTACATATGATCTTATCGTAGTAATGGAAGACCTCAAATGCGAAAGTTGGAACACACAATACATATAATGAAAGAGTAATGGGGAAATGCGGCAGCGGAACAGCAAACGAAAATGGGGATAAATTAATAAGTTTCTGTAGCATTAACAACCTGGTCATTGGAGGAACACTTTTCCCACACAAATAAATTCACAAATTAACATGGGAATCATCAAATGGTCGGGACAGAAACCAGATAGACCACATTATGATTAACGGTAGATGGAGACATGCATTACAAGATGTGAAGGTAAGAAGAGGTGCGGATGTGGGAAGTGATCACCATTTAGTAGTAGCAAAACTGAAAGTGAAACTAAGAACGGCTGGACCAACTGTAACTACACAGAAAAGGTTTGACATCAGCAAATTGAAGGACACACTTACCAGAAAAGCTTTTCTGGCTGATATAAAGAAGCGATATCAATTCGCCAAAAGTCAGGAAAAGGCATTGACTGATGATATAGACCAGAAATTCAACACCATTTCAACAATATATAAGGAAAGCAGCAAATCATGCTTGGGATTCCAGGAAAGGAAAAAGCAAGACTGGATAACACCAGAAACATTAAACACCATAACGATGAGAAAGGAAATGAAAAGAAAGAAAACAGAAGCGAAGTCCCCCAGGTTAAAGCAACTATATAGCGAACAGTACAGTCAGCTGGACAAGGAAGTTAAACGCCAAACCCGAGCCAACAAAAGGAATTTCCTAGACGATCTTGCAAGACAGGCAGAAGAGGCAGCACTGAGAAATGAACAAAGCACAGTATTCCAAATAACTAAAATCATCAGCGAAAAACGAGGTGCGAACAATATTACAATAGTAAGAGATAAGCAAGGAAATCTCATCACGACAGCAGAGGGACAGGAAACAAGATGGGCAGAGCATTTCAGAGAAACTCTGAACAAGGAACCACCAGAGACACAATTGAATGTTCCTGAGGCTGAAAATGATCTAGATGTTAATACAGACATTAAACGAAAAGACGAAATCATCACAGCAATCAAAGGGTTAAAGAATGGAAAAGCTCCTGACCATGATAACTTAAATGCAAAGCTATTTAAGACAGACCCTGAGCTAGCAGCAGAACTATTAGAACCACTATTTGCACCAGTCTGGAAAACAGGGACAACACTAACGGAGTGGAACAAAAAAATCATTGTCAAATTGCCCAAGAAGGGAGATCTTGCAGACTGCAATAATTGGAGAGGAATAACTCTTCTCTCAGTTCCCAGCAAAATGCTTGGCAGGATAATTATACAGAGAATTTCAAAAGCAGTAGACCACAAACTGAGGAAAGAACAAGCAGGATTTTAAAAGAACAGAAGATGTGTAGATCATATATTTACCCTCAGGAACATTATAGAACAGTGCTCAGAATGGAAAGACAGCTGTACATTAATTTCGTTGATTTTGAAAAGGCTTTTGACAGTATACATAGGGACAGTCTATGGAAAATACTGAGGGCTTATGGAATTCCAAGCTGCATAGTGTCAATCATAAAAAGCCTCTATGCCAATTTTAGGTGTAGCGTTGGGCAGAGCAACCTAACCTTTGAGGTGAAGACAGGGGTACGACAGGGATGCTTCTTATCAACCACTATATTTTAACAGTCATAGACTGGGTGATGCGCCAGACAACAGAGGGCAGTCCAAGAGGAATAAGATGGAATACATTTTCTACATTGGAAGATCTGGAGTATGCAGATGACATTGCACTACTAGCACATTCACATCAACACATCTAGGAAAAAACGGATAGACTTAATAAGTATAGACAGCAGGTGGGCTTGAACATCAATCTAAAGAAGACAGAGGTCATGACGCTCAATGTGAACAACCCTGAGCCCATCTCAGTAAGGAATCGGCAACTGGAACAGACAGACACCTTCACATAACTAGGATGCATAGTAACACCAGACAGCGGAGCAAGCAAAGACATCAACAACAGAATGAACAAAGCAAGAACAGCCTTTTTTTAGTCTAAACAACATCTGGAAGTCCTCTCAGTACAGCACAAGCACAAAATTAAGATTATATCAGAGCTGTGTGCTTTCTGTGCTTCTCTATGGTGCGAAATGCTGGAGAGTTACAGAGAAGGAAATGTCGAAATTGTCCTCTTTTCACACAACATGCCTAAGAAAAATTCTCTGAATCTTTTGGCCAAATACCATCACCAACCAAGATCTGCTTACTCGGAGCAAGCACATGCACACCATCATAGTTGGCAGACGCTGGAGCTGGGTTGGCCATGTCCTCAGAAGAGACCCCGATGCCATCACAAGAACAGCTATGCTATGGACCCCTGAAGGAAAACGAAAGAGAGGCCGACCAAAAACAACTTGGTGGAGGACCGTGGAGGCTGAGATGCAAAGAATGAACCAGAGTTGGGGCACTGTACGAAGGATGGCCACCGACCGAGCAAAGTGGAATAAATTTGTTGTTGCCCTACAAGACGCTACCAGGCGTGATGCCACCGACTGCTTTGACCAATGAAACGCCAGCTTGGTATAAATAGTGTCGGAAGATCCGCTAGACATGGAGGAAACAAAAGTGTAGATGTTGATGATATTTCGGAAGGCAGTGAGCAAATAATCATGGAGTACCTGGATAAAGAAGGACCCAATTCGATAATGGGGATCATTAGCCTTAGGCAGATAGCAATAGATTCACTGGATGTGTTGTAGAGCCGAAGTTATTATGAATAAAAGACAGTGGAGCATGAACCATGTTGTGTTTTTCCCTGTTTCGGCTGCTCCAGTGAATAGTCGGATAAATTATAGGATAAAGTGGATAGGGTGATAGAGCTCATTCATATGGGTAAAATAAGCCTAAGATGGAGGAAATTGGTCCAGAAATAAGGATTCCAGGACTATTTTAGATTTACTATCTAAGCTCACCTTGCCTTGCCTACACGACTTTGGATGCATGGAAACGTACTTTGGGCTAGTTGTCATCTCGCACATCCGCAAGTCCACTATATAAAGGGAGAGAACGAATGACACAGACACACTCGCCGCCTAATTCAAACTGCAGACACAGAGCACAGCATTTATATCACCGCCATTGCCATCTGCAGAAATGTGAGCAGACTGTGTAACCATTGAAAGCCTGTCTGTGATTGAGGGTTATATCCTGCCCTGAGTGTCATACACAATCTCTATTGACCAAGTCAGCAAATAGATGTTCAAGTTTGTCAGAGCTTTTGCCAGAATTAACTGTGTCATCTTGACAAGTGGAGGACCCGCAGTGGTGGGGTTCTATCCAATCAGACTGCTGTACGAGGCCTAGGAAGGACTTTGTTTCAGATAAGTAGCTCAGTGTTGGGCTACTTCAACTTTGAAATACCATATGTATATATACATAAACCCACCTACGAATAAACTATGTGATGATGAAAACACTGTGGTGTATATGGAAGTCATTTGACAGTCATATGAGTCATAAAGTAACATTTATATTCATCTATACAAGAAAGCACAAAAATTGAGACAGATTCCACCACGAAGCAAGAAAACTGTGAATAGGAACTATATTAGTTTAAGACATTAACTGTAAATGTGTTATGTATATATGAAAGTGATACATAATTTATTTAGCAATCAATTGAATTTTATTTGAAAATTAACAAAGAAGAAAAGATCTTGTATTTAAATAAATTATAAATTGTAACCAGAGTCTTCAGTGAAGTATTTAAATTTGGTTTAAAGTTTTTGTTGTGTAGTTAATTACCCCTAGCAGAGTCATTGTCTAAGGTTAGTCTGGAGAGGAGCCCATAGGAATCTAGATAGTACATTACCATCTCATCTAGGAATCTATACAGCTTGACTATACCCTTGATGTCGACCCACCATTACTCTTTTCAGAGAATGGGGTATTTCTTGTAAGACCAGTCTCTTATCTGGCCCTATCCTGGTATCATCTGATACATCTATCTGTCCACGATAATATCACCATCATTATATCTTTCTTCTTGCTACACATATCTATCTATCTATCTATCTATCTATCTATCTATCTATCTATCTATCTATCTATCTATCTATCTATCTATCTATCTATCTATCTATCTATCTATCTATCTATCTATCTATCTATCTATCTATCTATCTATCTGTCTGTCTGTCTGTCTGTCTGTCTGTCTGTCTGTCTGTCTGTCTGTCTGTCTGTCTGTCTGTCTGTCTGTCTATCTATCTATCTATCTATCTATCTAGCTGTCTGTCTGTCTGTCTGCCTGTCTGCGTGTCTGTGTGTCTGTCCGTCCGTCCGTCCGTCTATCTATCTATCTATCTATCTATCTATCTATCTATCTATCTATCTATCTATCTATCTATCTATCTATCTATCTATCTATCTATCTATCTATCTATCTATCTATCTATCTATCCATCTATCTGTCTGTATGTATGTATGTCCATCTGTCTGTCTGTCTGTCTGTCTGTCTGTCAATGCGCAGAATGCTTCGTTGGGAAGACAGTCCGAGGATGAAATAAGAGAAGTAGGACTCATTAAATGTTGAACATGAAATGTTCTCATGGTACACCCATTCAACCACGGACAAGTGTCATGTATTCATATCGATACCCAATTGTTTTTGGCAGATTTCTCAATATTGCTTGATGTACATATTGTACTTACGCAGTAATTATTTTTTTCCACCAGGTGTTGAACAATGATAATATATTTTGTGTACTCGTAGACCACCGAAACATGACATGGGACACATGAAAGGACAGATAATATACTCTAGGATAGACAAACATGGCGAGATCTTAACTATAACATATGCCCCCACAAATATTTAGTAACACTAGTAAATAAACCTCCAAAACATGACTGGCTCTTTCTGCTGTGTGTCCTGTTGACGGGACTAATTCTCCTGTGGCCAATCCTTTGTATTCTATTTCAGCTTCATTGGATCGTCGTGGTCAAACATATCATGACTTATCGTCAACGCACGATTAAAATATTGGTTCGTTCGTTCGTTCTTTTGTCTTTTATATTGCTGTTATACCCTGTTCAACCTGAAAGTTGGTTATAATTGGGGTATATTGTGTGTTAGGTTCTTCGGTGCTAGTCGTTTGTTAGTCCTGAAAAGGACTGGTCCTAAAAAGGACCACTAGCTGACTGTCTGGATACCTCCTCGTTGCTTGTCTGTTTTATGGTGTCGTGGCGTGCTCATGGTGTTCATTTCCTGCCTTGCTGGTTACAAACGGTCATATTGGGTTATATAGGGTGTTAACGTCTTCGCTGGTATCGCGTTCCTTGTCCTGGAGATGACTCGACCTGTGACGGACCACTAGCTGTCTGCTTGGTCCTTTCTCGTTGTTGCCTGATTCGGTGAGCGTTGTCCCATGACTTTCTTTAGTGTGTTTGGTAGGTCCTCATTCATGGCTGCACATGCTCTTTCTTGATTGCGTATCATTTGCTGTACGATTTCGATTCTCATTTTGTCTTTCGTTTCTTTGTTTTGTTCTCTAGTTTTTGTAAGGATATCCTCAACGATCCTTCTCTCTGTTTCAATTCTTTTGAGTATTTGTTCGTTTTCTGCCTTTAGCTCTGTGAGTTTGGCGATGTCAACTTCTATCTCGTGTTTGATGGTTTTCATGTCCTGTAACGTTGACTGTGCGCTCTGTAACATTTCTCTGGCGCTCTGCATATCTATTATGTCTTCACCGCTGTCCTTGTCGTCTACGGGAGCCTGCTTGTTTCTGTTTTCGTTCTGCTGTTTCCTTTTCATTTCGTTGATTTCAGCGGTCAGCTTGTGTAGCTGTCGTCTGTCAATCGTGCGCTGTTTTTCTGCAGCATCCGCATTCACTCTGTGTTTGGCCTCTTTGAAGGGTATGTTTTTAGACACGGCCTCCTTCAAGATGCTCTTAGTTTCCTGGAACACAGGGCATCCTCTGTACCTTGCCCCGTGGTTTCCGTGGCAGTTTGCACAGGTACGGTTTGCGTTAGTTTCTTTGTAGTTGCGGTCCTCCTTTGCCCTGGGGCAGTCGCCATATTGGTGACTACCCGCACAATACCGGCAAACTGCATCTCTCCTGCACGTTTTCTTTGTGTGCGAAAACTGCTGGCAGTTAGAGCACTGCATGACCGGTGGGATAAAAGCCTCTGTCTTTTTTGAAATAGTTTCGAGCGTCAGTTTCTCAGGTCTTGTCGGCCCTTCGACAGTTACCACAATCAGGTTTGTGTCTTTGTTGTTCCATGTTTTTAGCCTTTCGACCTGAGTGAATTTGATGTCTGCGTTTTCGGTCTGAAGTTTGTTGTGAACCTCGCTTGCGGGCCACCTGGTGTCCACCCCTCTTACGACAAACTTCTTTGTAGTCTTGTTGGTCTCCATCACTACTTTTATCTGGTGAGGCAGCATGAATTCTTTCGGTCCTGCCTCCAGTTCTGTCATTAGTGCAGTTGTTTTTTCCGTGCTGTTGAGCGAAAGCACAACTCCCTTTTCGTGCCTCCGTACCTTAGCGATGCCTCTCTTGCCAGTTATTGCCTCTAGGATACCGATCACTTTATCGTCGGGTAGGGCCCTGAGTGTGGCCTCACTTCCCGACGTCTGAGTGATCTTAATTATCCTCTCCTGTAGTACCACGTTAGAGACGGCATTTTGTTGCTTGCGAAGTTGGCACGTTCCAACTTCTGTCTCCGATTGAGTGTGCGGTCTGCGGGACGGATTCGCATTCTGGCTCGTCTGCATCTGGTCAAGTTTCACCGGAGTTGGCTGGTCACTGTATGATGGAGACTCGACAATGACATCTCGTTTTGTCGGTGGATTGACTTTGTTGGGTTTTAATGCATTGTTACCCTCTGTTTTGTGGCCGTTTTTTTTCAGATGTTGCCTTGTCACTGCACAATGTAGCTACGGCCTCGACACCTTGTTTCAGCGGTGATGTTGCTAGGTCTGGTTTCGGAGCTTAGTTGTCCTCTGCCTTCGACGCTTTGGGTTGCTCATCGTTCGTGTCACTGGCTGCGTTGTTCGTCTTCTGAGAAGGACTGGCCACGAAGTTGGTAGTATTCTTGCTCTCTGGTTGACTCTGTTTGTTCTTCGTTGGTTCTTGCTTGATGCTGCTGACAAGTGTTTGAGGGCTTGTGTATACTTTCCTCTTTTTCGCTTTTGGCTTGGTACGAGTCATTTTGGTATACTGCTAATGTATAATGATCTGTTGGTTGAGCGCTGTGTACGTCCTGAAAAGGTCGCTTGTTATAGTGCTGTCTTGATCGTCCTGAAAAGGACGCTGGTTATAGTGCTTTGCCGCGTCCAGACATGTTGTACGAAGATAATGTCAATGAATGTTGGACCTTAAAATATTGATGGCCTGCGTGCTCTTATAATGGGTTTTCAATTTAGCTTCCACGGTGCAAAGCGCACCGTTTTCGTATTTTCCACAAAATGCACCATGGCAAAACTTACAAGGCATGCGTGATCTCTTCAATCAATCAATCACTACCCTTTAGCTCCCCAGGGAGCATAGGCCTTCAACAAACACATGACAAGTCTTCCTGTCCCGTGCCATCCGCTCAAGTTCTTTCCATGTTTTCCTCATCATTTTCACCTCTGTATCGAGCTCTCTTCTCCATGTGTTTTTTGGTCTACCTCTGCCTCTCTTTCTCTGTGGATTCCAGAACAAGGACTGCCTTGTAATGCTATCAACAGGTTTCCTCAATGTGTGTCCTATCCGTCGCCAGCGTCTTCTTCTCAACTCTTGTTCCACTGGCACTTGTCTGGTTCTTGTCATCAATTCCACATTTGTGAATTTGGCATACCATTTCAGTCCTTCTATTCTACGCAAGCACCCTTTTATAAAAGTCTGTAGCTTTTTGGTTGTTGTTTTTGTTGCTTTCCATGTCTCAGAGCCATACAATAGGACTGACTTCACATTTGAGTTGAAGATTCTTATTTTCGCGTTGGACTTGATTTCTCTTGTTATCCAATGTTTCCCAATGCATGAAAGCTCCTCTTGCTTTTTTGTATTCTTATTTTGATATCATTGTCTGTCCTTCCAACTTTGTCTATATTACTACCAAGATATGTGTACGATTCTACATCCTTTAGTGGTGTTTCTTCAAGTGCAATTGTGTTTTAATTTCTTGCATTTATTCTCATAATCTTTGTCTTTTCCCTGTGTATTTTCAGGCCCACTTGTTGTGACCTCTCAGCGAAAATTTTCATTTTCTCTTGCATCTGATTATGGTTATGGGACAGAAGAGCAAGGTCATCTGCAAAATCCAGATCATCAAGTTGTTTAGTCAGATTCCACTGGATTCCATTTCTGTTGTGTGATGTCGATGTTTTCATAACACAATCTATTGCTAGTAAGAAAAGAAATGGGGACAAGAGGCATCCCTGTCTCACTGCCGTTCTTATTCTAAACGGTTCTGTAAGTTGTCCTTATGAAGAACTCTGCATGTCATGTCTTCATAGGTCTTCCTTATTAAGTTAATGATCTTCATGGGAACTCCATAATGCCTCATCAGTTTCCAAAGTGATTCTCTGTCTACACTGTCGAATGCCTTTTCGTAGTCCACGAATCCGATGTAAAGCGGTGAATTCCATTCCAGACTTTGTTCAACTATTATTCTCAATGTAGCTTTCTGGTCTGTACAGGATCTGTTTTGTCGAAAACCTGCTTGTTCATCTCTCAGCTGCTTGTCTATGGACTCTTTTAATTTCTCAAGGATGATTCTGTTTAATACTTTTCCTGGCACTGATAATAACATTATTCCTCTATAATTTGTGCACTCTTGTAAATTTCCCTTCTTAGGCAACTTGACCAGATAACCTTCCTTCCTCTTAATGGGTGTTAAATTTAGCTTTCATGGTGCAATGTGCACCTTTTCCGTATTTTCCTGAAAAGCTGGGAGGATTTTTTCATTATGGATTACAGACGTGTCAGAAAGACAACTAGTACAATACGGGTACAATCGAGAAAGGGGCACTGACTGAGTGAGTGAGAAATCATGGTACTTACACTAGGTCTTGAGTGCTGGTCTGCCCCTCAGCGCTGTCCGGCCAGTGAAGGTAGCATAAAGTCCGTTGAGGATATTCATACACAGTGGCGTACAGGAGATTCGGCAGCGCTAGCAGGAATGAGACCACCCATATAACGGTGATAATGGTTAGCACTATTCTTCCAGTCAGTCTAGGACGCAGCGGATGAATGATGGCAATGTACCTATAGAAAACGGGACCGTAAAAATAGAAATCAATTCCAACAAATCATCATAAGGAATTCAATACACATTTGAAATGACAACTGGTTAACACTCAGAAGAAAAAATGAGAGACAGGCAGACACATGAAGGAATAAAGTATGGCCATTTTAAGACCTCTTTTTTTGTCCCTTCTTATCCTCTTTCCGTCTAATCCCTTTTTATTGATTTACTTCTTCGAGCTCTGGTTTCTTCTAGTGCCCTGGATTTCTATAAAGAGTTATGACAACTAAGTCAGAATCGAAAACGAGGCTGAACGACGTGGACGCCATTTTTTGTCGACAATACCAGGGTTAGTAGCGAGAATAAGCGTCAAGTAAGATTTTTTTTTTGTTTTTAAATTAATGAAGAAAAATATCCCGTTCAACCTCTGATGGGTTATAATTAGGATATATATTGTTTTCAATTCCAAATAATATGAACAACTGCCGATGAGAAAGTGGCATCACATTTGTCAAATCATTGTAAATAGGGACAATCACAATTATGCTAATACGTTAAATAAATAAACAAAAAAACAAAAAACAAACAAAATCAAGAAGAAACTCTGAACAAGAATTATATTAAAATGGAGGGGTGTAAAGGTCTGGTGGTTCCAGTTATATAACTGACTTTAACAGATATTTGACTTCCATCTGTTAAAAGTCATATGCATTGTAAGAACAGCATCAGACCTTCACATTCCCAGACACTAATATTAACATTTGTTCGTGATAAATTTTGTTTGACTATATTATGCAGTTCCCTAGGTTTGTCTATTCTTAACACCGCTTCTATATTTACAAGATTATATATATATATATATATATATATATATATATATATATATATATATATATATATATATATATATATATATATATATATATATATATATATATATATATATATATATATATATATATATATATATATATATATATATATATATATATATATATATATATATATATATATATATATATATATATTTTTATTTTTATTTATTTATTTATTTATTTATATTTATTTATTTATTTATAATTATATAATTTAAATATATAAAATGTAAAATGATATCATGTAATAAAATTTGATATTTTTATTATTTTATTAATATTTTTAAAATTATAATAAAAGTATATAACATTATATAATAAATTATATAATATTATTATTATATAATAATACAAATATAATATATATATATATATATATATATATATATAATATATATATATATATATATATATATATATATATATATATATATATATATATATATATATATATATATATATATATATATATATATATATATATATATATATATATATATATATAATAAAACTATAATAAAATCTCCGGTCCAAAATATGTAATTAGATTTTGTTAAAACTATCTGTACATAGTCGCATTTTAAATGAAAACATAAACTGGTGTGATCATCTGGATCTAGTAAAACTGTCAGTGTCTACAACAGTCATTCACCAGTTTCCACATTTCAAACTAGGTAAATAGTTCAATTCGATGGGAGTATGTTTTTTCCTAAGTGTTGCAATTCTAACGGAATATTTGTTGCTAAATAGTGGAATTCTAACGGAATATAAAATTCAACGGAGTATGTGTTAAAAATCCACGCTACTGATTCTTTTCAATAAACCAGTAAGTAAACTAGTTTTCTTCTTTTTGTTTTGTTACTTGAAATACAAATAATAGTACAAATATGTGCTACTGTATTTGCATCTAATTTTATTTCAAATTATTAGCTAACCTAAACGAAAATGCAAATTGGGTTCGAAACTCATGATCATGTCCATTTTCCTGCAATACGGGTACGACTGAAAATGGCGGCCAAATTTTAGTTGGCGTAACTCTTATAGAAGAATCTAGGGCACTAGTTTCTTCTAGCTGGATTAATTCAGCTCCAAATCTCTTTAATTCAGAGACTCACCATTCAGTTCTCTCTTTTTATTTATTTCTTTTTCTTTGCTATGTTGCCCTTACATTATCTATGGCAACACTTAGGTCTCTTAGAATTAACTTGTTCACATTTAATAGGTCATCAGCATTATTATCATAATCAGTAGGTATTGTGATATATATATATATATATATATATATATATATATATATATATATATATATATATATATATATATATATATATATATATATATATATATATATATATATAGTATTGTATACTGTATGTAAATATACTGTATAGTAATATTGTACAGTGTATGTACTGTATGTAAACTGTATACTGTATGTAATATTGTACAGTGTATGTAATATTGTATAGTGTATGTAATATTGTATACTGTATGTAGTATTGTATACTGTATGTAATTTTGTAAACTGTATGTAATATTGTATAATGTATGTAATATTGTATACTGTATGTAAAATTGTATATTGTATGTAGAATTGTATACTATATGTAATATTGTATACCGTATGTAGTATTGTATACTGTATGTAATATTGTATACTGTATGTAGTTTTGTATACTGTATGTAGTATTGTATACTGTATGTAATATTGTATACTGTATGTAGTTTTGTATACTGTATGTAGTATAGAATACTGTATATAATATTGTTAACTGTATGTAATATTGTAAACTGTATGTAATATTGTATACTGTATGTAGTATTGAATACTGTATCTAATATTGCATACTGTGTGTAATAATGTATACTATATGTATTATTGTATACTGTATGTTGTATTGTACACTGTATGCACTATTATATACTGTATGTAATATTGCATACTGTGTGTAATATTGTATTACATACAGTATACAGTATTGTATAGTGTATGTAATATTGTATACTGTATGTAGTATTGCATACTGTATGTAATTTTGTAAACTGTATGTAATATTGTATAATGTATGTAATATTGTATACTGTATGTAAAATTGTATATTGTATGTAGAATTGTATACTGTATATAATATTGTATACTATATGTAATATTGTATACCGTATGTAGTATTGTATACTGTATGTTTTTTTTTTTCGTACGCCCGCTAATACTCGAGGCGAAATCTCAGGTTATTATTAATGTCTAACCTGACATTGATTTTTACGTGAGTATCCCTTTTTTTCTTGTACAGAGACAGGTGTCCCTCGCCATTCAGGCAGATACTCGCCGATTTCGGAGGTACCCATTAGAGCTGGGTCGGCTCAGGAGCCGCCAATCCCTGGTCGACGACACTCCTTCAAATGTTTTCGCCAGGTCTCGAGTTAATCCAGTCCAAATCCCGGTTGACGAAAAATCCTCAAATGCCGTCGCCCGGGTTTGATCCTGGATAATATTGTATGCTTTATGTAGTATTGTATACTGTATGCAATATTGTATACTGTATGTAGTTTTGTATACTGTATGTAGTATTGTATAGGTAAAGGAACCCGTTACACGCCCATTGAGGCATATTGGGAATATGGTGTTAGGCCCATATTATCTTGACCGTCGGCACACTAGGGGTGATGTGGTCGGCATCACGCCGGCCGCCTTAACCTTCCCAGAGTTGCTCTGGTACCCATTTGGGGCTGGGTCGACCCAGGAGCCGTTTCTGGCCTAAAAAATTCCAACCTCATCTGGGGATCGAACCACAGACCACTGCGCTAGGAAGCCAGTGCACTAACCACTATGCTACAGCGGCTCTTAGTATTGTATACTGTATATAATATTGTAAACTGTATGTAATATTGTATACTGTATGTAGTATTGAATACTGTATGTAATATTGCATACTGTGTGTAATAATGTATACTATATGTATTATTGTATACTGTATGTTGTATTGTACACTGTAAGCACTATTATATACTGTATGCAATATTGCATACTGTGTGTAATAATGCATACAATATGTATTATTGTATACTGTATGTTGTATTGTATACAGTATGCACTATTGTATACTGTATGTAGTATTCTATACTGTATGTAATATTGTATTCATACAGTATACAGTATTGTATACTGTTTGCAGAATTGAATGTATGTAATATTGTATACTATATGTAATTTTGTACACTCTATGTAATATTGTATACTGTATAAATATTGTATAATTTATGTAATATTGTATTTATTTGATTGACTTGTCCATATTTGTTGAAGTTTTTGTGGTAAAAAGTTTTTTACGGGATGGGGTAACCAGCCCCATGCCCAACCCTCCTTAGTCGCTTTTTACGAATTGCCTGGTAGGGTACAGTGTTACTATTCTTTGCTCCCCTTTCGGGCCCCGAAATATTGTATACCGTATGTAATATTTTTACTGTACGGAATATTGAATAGTGTATGTAGTATTGTATACTGTATGTAATACAGTAAACTACATATAGTACTGCTACTGCAGATGAGGTATTTTCAATGTACAATAACCAAACATATAAGATGAGTAGTCATACGCGTGTGTGCGTGCGTGTGTGTACGTGTATGTGTGTGTGTGTGTCTAAAGATTCTTAAGCTTCGTGCTGCAAACAGGAGAAACAATTCTGGGGGCGTGTTGTAGCTCATCCGTAAGCTGAGATCTTGTTTTCAGCGCCCCTTGGGCTAAACTGATTGGTCATGTTGTCCTGTTTAATTCTATAAACAGTGATAGATACGGCCGGTCGACCAGAACAATAGGATTTAGGGGATCCTTATCGGAACATTGAGGTCTCTAGTCGTGGCTTCTAAGCCAGTGTGTGTTTGGGTGTGTGAAAGTGTGCGGGTGGATGGTAATGCGCATGTACAAGAGGGCGTTGTATTAAACAAAATAGAGGGGGAAACGGGGTGGAGGGAGGGGGAGCCTACTACGAAAGAGATTCTCTGATATAATTAAAATCGAATGACCATTGCTCATGTTCTGGCCTGATAATGTCAGCTAGGGAGAGACACAGACTGAGAGAGTGAAAAAAATAGAGAGAGAGAGAAAGAAAGGGAGAGAGTGAGGGACAGAGATTGGGAGAGAGAAAGGAAAATAGAGGTTGAGAGAGAGAAAGGGAGAAAGAGAAAGGGAGAGAGAAAAGGAGAGAAAAAGTGAGAGTAAGAGATTAAGAGAGTGTAGGAGAGAGATTGAGAGAGAAAGGTAGAGAGAGAAAGGGAGAAAAAAGTGAGAGTAAGAGAGTGTGGGAGAAAGATTGAGAGAGAGAGAGAAAGGGAGAGAGATAAAGTGAGAGTGAGCGAATGAAAGCGAAGAGAGAAGACGTAAGATAACAAAATTAGGACAATGGAAATAAACTTTACAGTTAGTGATATAATGTGTGACTTTATATATTTTCACAAGGAAACTATTAACAGTAACAGGTATTACTTGACATGTAGTTTATTCAGTGCGTAAACTCCGTTGTGAATTGAACCCGAAAGTTCGAGAACTGAAGGATAATGAAGATGACGGTGACATTGGAATATACTTTCATTTTCAGGTTCACATCACTTATTTCCTGTCCCCCTAATCGTTATCGACAGAACAGCAAGCTACGTTGTATGAATATGAACAGTAACATGAAAACAGCCAACGTGTGTTATTTCAGTTCAATGAATTCAATTTGTTTTCTCTATAAATGAATTAATCTTTTCTTCAAGGCCGCACGCTATTTTGGCTGTCTGCAACAATTTTCTTATCAACATATTAATCGTGTTTTTTTAGCCCTAGAATTAAAATCTGGCAACATAAAGAATATGAAAGACGTTGGCGTGTAATGCGCACCAAATATGCGCACCAAACTAAAATTAGACACATGATTTCGGAGTCTTTATCGGCAACATATGCCGTTTATATATTTTTTTTTCGATAAAGAGCAAAGGGGTGTTAAAAGGGAGGGGGGGGGGGGGCTTTTAAAATATTAGTTGTCAAAAGGGGGCGTTGCTACTATCAGGGTTGAGAAACACTGCTTTAACTGCAAGCCAAGTTGGAGAAACTGAAGCTCATGACTTCAACTCAACACGTTTTGGAATGGCAGAAAAGCCACAGTAAAAGCTTAGATCTACAGTGTAGATAATACCAAGGACTCTTCAACTTGGTATTGGCTACAAAAAAGCGAGAAGCTCAGCAGCCCTAGTTAATCAACAACAAAAACAACAACAGAGGTGATATCGTTAAAATATCCTGCATAAAATAAATAAAACATAACCGAGCTACCGTGTTCGTGGGGACGAGCACCCTTGAATTACTCCCTGTGATAAGCGGAAGGTTGACTGGTGGCGATCCCGAAGATATTATCTGTTACAATTGTTTAAAATACGGCTTTCTTCCCTATTCGCAGCTGGGACATTACTGTCTTGGTATGCTGATTACACATTTTTTCAAGAAGTTTCATACTTGAAAAAAAAATTATTATTATTTTACATTTGTGTGTGTCCAGTTTTGCGTTAAGAGCCATAGAGAGACGCAGTTTTATTTTGTGTTCCTTGAAGTGTTTGCTTACTTGTGGTGAGGCCTGCAGCTTTCAACTTAGAGAGAAGTGGATCGGTTATATCAAAGAGAAACTACCAGTGTCGGCCCACACCCTTAATAAATAAATAAATAAAGTTCAAAAAAAGAAAGAAAATCTTGTTCGAAATCTAGCGCTGACAAGGACTACTAATACCTATCTGCTAGCATGACGAAGCCCTGGTAAGGGCTAGGTCTGAAAAGGACTGCTAGCTGCACCTGCCGCCGGCACAACTGAACATATAGAGAACAAGACTGTGGAATTGATGTGGATCATACATGCCCTTCTTGTATCGTGTGTGATTGACAAATTCTGATGATAATTTTACTCCCTGCTGTACTGCTGTCATATCTATTGTGACCTTTGTTTTGACCAGCCCCCGCCCCCTTTTCCCGGTTATTTTCGGCCAATAATAGTGTTCCCCCCCCCCCCCCAAAAAAAAAAAAATCCCCGGATTGGTATTATTTCCCTCATTCCTCGTCACAATAGTCAATGTGCAGTTTTACCATATAAATCCACCAAAAACTGGCGGCGAAGGATTTGAAGGAAATATCTCTGGGGGTTATTCGAATCGGTTGACATTGATCGGTATCTGACTGGACGTTACCACGAGGGGTTTCTCTTTAGTAATTTGTGTTCGGAAGTCGCGTTGGCGTAAAACATTGGTAATTTTTTGAGTCAGTGACTCAGGTTCCGTAATCTCCTTTTCTTTTCAGAGATCTCAGTACTTACTTTACTTTTCCGTCTCAATGATTTGTTTGATTTTAGGACCTTGCACAAAATATTGGATTCTGTGTTATGCGTGGAACCCCATATGGGTTATAATTTGGGTATATTGTGTTCCTTTTTCTATATAGAACATTACATTGTTTTTCCAGACTGCATATTCTCTGACATTTGGTATAGTGTTTCCTAACATCTGTTGGTGGTGTATTTCTTCGCTGTTCTTGAGTATATCTCTCTTTACCCTGTTGAGCTATGAAAGGTTTGTACTTTGATTTTTGGTTTGTTACCTTCTGATTTAATGCATTTGAAATTTGCGTTCTTAGGCCAAGCGTGTCGTAGTGGCTATTGTCAGCCTGTGTTGTTGTAGGATTTATGTGAAGTTTTCTACTAATCTGCCTCTCTCTGAATGCTGCTGGGTTTATATCTACCATATTTCGTGGCTAACTGCTTGTGGTCTTCCTAAATTTTGGTTTGCTTTATTTAATCAATTCCCTTCACTGTTTTATTTAGTCTTTTCCCTTCATTGTTCCATTTAATCAATTACCTTCATTGTTTCATTTAATTATTTCCCTTAATTGTTTCATTTAATCATTACCCTTCATTGTTTCATTTAATCTTTACCCTTCATTGTTTCATTTAATCTTTACCCTTTATCGTTTCATTTAATCAATTAACTTCATTGTTTCATTTAATCTTTACCCTTCATTGTTTCATTTAATCTTTACCCTTTATCGTTTCATTTAATCTTTACCCTTTATCGTTTCATTTAATCTTTTCCCTTCATTGTTTCATTTAATCTTTACCCTTCATCGTTTCATTTAATCTTTACCCTTTATCGTTTCATTTAATCTTTTCCCTTCATTGTTTCATTTAACCAATTGCCTTCATTGTTTCATTTAATTATTACCCTTCATTGTTTCATTTAATCATTGCCCTTCATTGTTTCATTTAATCATGTCCCATCATTGTTTCATTTAATCATTTCCTATCATTGTTTCATTTAATCTTAACCCTTCACTGTTTCATTTAATCATTAGCCTTCATTGTTTCACTTCATCATTTCACTTCATTGTTTCATTTAATCATCTCCATTCATTGTTTCGTTTAATCATTTTCCTTCATTGTTTCATGGAAAAGAAACTACATTTCAGAAAGATGATTCAAGACAAAGCAAACAGCAAAGAAGTCTGGGCAGCGATTAGAACACTAACACACAAATCAAAGTCACTAAACTCTTTACCAAAAAGCTGCTCCCTCACGGCAACTCATTTTAGTAACCACTTCAAAACAGAAATAACCCAAGTCGACTCTACAGTCTATGGACTGCGATATTAGTAAATTAACAGACTTCTGCAACACCGAACACACCATAACAGATCTAAGAGATATTCCTTTTCTAACAGTACACGAAGTTCTCAAATATATTTTGGCTGTCGTAGATTTTTGATAGGGGAATTAAGACTTGGGTTGGTCCCTTCTGAATAGATTAGAATGAGTGATAGCCACAGTGAGAGATGATAGTAGAAATAGATTTCCGCGAGTGAGATGGTAGAAATCAATAGAGGCTGTCTCTGAAATCGAGAATCTTTTCTCTTTTTAACCTATCTTCTACAACAGATCTAGAGGAGTCAGACAGTCTATTGACTACATATATTAATATATATATATTACCACTCACGTGTACACACACACAATTGACGACATGTAGACGCACTCACGTGGGAAAACTATAACAATGATTATACAGATATTTTGGAACGAGCTGACCCGACACACTGATTAAGTTCAAGGGAATTTTTTTTAATTATCAGAAAAATTCCATCACAACACATAAAAATTACATCAAAGCATATACAAATAGTCATAAAGTCAATAAAAATGCTACAAGAATGATAGACCCACAGTATGATCCTTTCCCTCGATGTTTAGCCCACAGCCCTGTTAGAAGAAAAGTGATAGCCCCCAAAGAGTCACGGATACATATGATTTAGCCTAAGTCTTCCTTTTAAAGGCATGAACAGACTTGGATACTCTGCTCTATCCTAAGGAAAAATATTTGTTAGCAACAAAACTTGCATAAAGAAATTTAAGACAGCAAGAAAAAATGGGTGCCAAAATACCACAATAAAGGAATCGCTCAGTCCTGCATTCACTCTATTCAGTCATCAGGGATCCCTGTCATACATTCTTACCTACAATCGTGCTGTTGTTCGCCGTCTGGCGCAAACTTTAGGACACTTCTCTACAGTGAATCTGTATTCTTTGGATAAAGAGAATTCCAGCTCTGCAGATACAGGTTTCTTCCACTGCTCCGGGGAGCATTCACTTCACCAGTTTATTTTAAGATTACTGTTAAGGTCACTTAAATCAGTTTGGGTAAGAAAGTTTAAACGGGCTCACAGTGTCAGAATCACGAGGTTTCCACTACTCAGGAAAAATGGCAGGTTCGTAACTTCGATCAAAGGTAAAATTCTGGGTCACACCACAAGGTTTCAAAATCGTCGGAATGTTAATTTCTTGTAATATTTTACTCGCCCCAAGGGCTGACATGTACTTGATGTGAATTTAATCTGGCTCGGTAGGCGCAGTTATTTCATTAAAATCTTAAAGTTCTTGTAAAGGTTAACACAAGTCTTTAAGGAAAATGTTTTAGTTCTTCACAGATATTTCTCGTGTACTCAACGCTGGCAAAGTTGGGTCACCCCCAGTTTTCACTGTATAAAGAAAAACAACATATCAAATACTATACATACTATGTACTCCGGTTATAACTTACATTATAAACTGCAAGCGGAGAGCTTGACTTATCGTTTAAAACTTCCCGTGAAATAAGTTATATTCATAAAATCAATCATAATGAATTAGAAATACATACGTATTTCGTCAATACTCAGTGATGAATCTATGCAGTTATAAGTTAGTTTAAATATTCTCGACTGGTCAGTTAAATTGAATTATTTAATAGCTGCATGAGTTTTAAACTAGAAGTTATAATTTATTCTGCTTTCCACTGAAACACGTCAGTTAGAGAATATAATAGACTTATAAATCAATCCTACTTGTTACGTGCAGTCTTTGATATCTTACAATATTATACATTGGTATTCTTGTTATCTTCGCAAATATTTTGAAAGCAAAATTGTGCTTAAGGGAAAGTCATTATTGTGTTACTTCCCTTGAAAGTTGTGTCGGCTCTTTTGATCAAACTCCGCGGATAAATCCATTTTACTGCGATTTATTCGTTGTTTGGGTAATAATAGATTGTTCTTGCTTCAGAATATCTATGGCCTGAATTTATGTGTATTGTTTGTCTGAGTAGGACGAGTCTGTCTTATATCTGTATATCTTTACATATCTAAGTCGAACTATATGTTCTGTTGTCTCTAGAGAGGTCGAAGGCTATTCGGCGGATGTGTCGCTAGAGTGTGGTGTGATTTGGCTTCGTCCTGATAGGGACTGTGTTTTCATGTCGGCCTGTTGCCGGGGAAAAAGTGATCTCAGTATTTGTGGGGAAGGTGATAGTCGTCTAAACCTATCGTGTATGCTTTACCCCAGTGTTTAGTCGTATTGCCAAGGAATGGCAGTGTCATATTTCCTATACCAAGGTAATCAAAGATACTCTTACGAACTCTCGATCGAAGCCACCATTTTCGATAGTTACGATTTGAATGTCTAAGAGAATATATTTGACTCGATGAAAACGACTTCGATTCCTAGCAGCACTATATCCTGTAGATTGCAGTCAATTGTTCATGATCAAATCTACAGAGCAATGAAATGTTTTATGAATGACTAACTTTAGGACAGATTCATTATCTGTATGCAAACGTGAGTGACAGCTCACGAGTGAAGCCATCTTGGAACCAAAACATGTAGTGACTTTCAAGAAGAGAAAAGGGATGCCCGTATTATCGCTTGATCAGTCCAGAGATCACTGCTACACATGAGAACCCATTGCTAGCGGTTCAATATTATTATATGGAAAAATATGTGCTGAACATTATGTTGAAGAATCGTCGCTAGACGAGATTAGGTTTAGAAGCCATCTGAAATATTGTTTATAAGCTGACGTGCTCAGTCAGTGAAGTCAGATGATATATGTATGGGCGATACTGAGTGCTTGGCTACTGACAGTCCATTATACACTTATTCTACATGAGTGCCCATGTAACATTGCAAGACCATTTATCCACTGTACTATGATGTATTATGGCAACCTGTGATTTGTCACTATCTGTGCTGTCGAGTGTGTACGTCCAATTAAACTTTAGAAAAGGTACACAGTCGTTGGTGTCGATGACTTCCAGTCATACATGAGTGTGAGAAAAGAACATTTGTCAACAACACGAACCCGTATCATCATTCGCACATTATACACTCAATCCATGTCTACACACCACTGCGTAGGTCAAGTTGACATTCCATACACTACAGTGGAGCAAACAACACCATAGAGATCTTATCAACTGATGATGATGATGATGTCTGCTTCCATCCACTTATATCTATCTTTTGGTGGATATCATTAACGGGAACGTTTATCCAACTTTATCAACCTTATCACTACTGCACAAAAGAAACTAATGAAATAAATCGGCGATTAACCCTTAATCACTCACAAATAATACTAGTTATCTAATATTTACCTCCACACAAAACTACAGATTAAATACCACGAAACTAGAATCCTTCAATATACTGGTAGTCTAGAACTCGGCAAAATGTTGCCAAGAAACTCAGAACTTTTTCAATATACAAGATATTTCCTAGCCCGAGTGATCTGTCTACTGCGAATCTTGAGTATGAATGACCATTCTAAAACTCTCTCGGGTAGATATATCTTAAACAAACAAAGGATGCACGCTGTTTCGCAAACCCGAAAATAGCACTTCACATTAGCTCAGACCCTACCATAACCTGCCAAAATGCGTCTTAACGCCTCACGCGACATGTGACCGTTCTGAGCGATGCATGTCTGGCGCTTTCCACACCTCAGGCCAAGCGACTGTCCGAAGGAGCGTGGTGTCAGGTGAAAATGTAGACGATATGTCTCATTTTAGAACGCTGCGTGAGTGTCATATCACACTTATCGCCGAGCGACTAGCCTGAAGAAACGCCCGTGCCGGATGAAAATGTAGACAATTGTCTACATCTATGTCTGGTGAAACGAATTATCACGCATTCCGTCTACCTGCAGCTACTGACATCTGATGTAATACAATGCGTACTCAGTAAGAGAAAAGAAACAGGTAAACGTCAGAATGGGAAAGTAAATTTTGTCGCAAACGAACGAATGCGAAAAATGTGAAAAGGATGAAAGAGCGATAATAAAGTAGAGGACACGGGTAGAAAAGAAAGAATATAGAAAATTTATTGATCATAAATGTCTATGCGACAGAACGTCCCCCCTTTAAGATATGGAAGCACTCCATGTCTACGTTATGGAAATAAATTTCCTATATCCGTAGCTTCAGGGTGTCTGTCTTCTTCCCTCTCATCTCCCCCCTCCGTCTCTCTCCAATTCCTACTCAAATCTACTCCCAAAGTTTCCTGTCTCTGGAATGTCTCCCATGCGCGCTTGAAAGAGCGTCGCCGCTTTTGACATTTTTGAAAGATTCCGTGTGATTGCAGTGGAATTACCCTGCCACTAACGTCATCTTCGTCAATATTGGCGATCGTCAGGAGATGTTCGGAGGTCGGCACCGGTCTTTCCAAGAATATCTTTAACAGATTTAAATGGAAAACCTTCTCCTTTCTTTGAATAGAGATCTGGTAGTTAGCGTTAGAAATCTTTTTCAGGACGGTAAACGGCCCTTGCCATCCGATCCTCAGTTGGTTGTTTCCGGTAGGGAGTAACACCAAAACTTTCTCTCCTGCTTCCAGTTCTCTCTCTTTCGCGACTTTCCTGTATCGGTTAGCGTGCTTTGTGCGTGCTCGCTTAAAGTTAGTCGTTGCTAGGTCCCATCCTAGTTGTGGTAAAGTGGAATGTTATAAATATTTATAGGGGACTTAGTGTACTGACTGAGATCAGCTGTGAAGGTATCTATATCTAATAAGAGTAGTGTATTATAGATAACCTTACTTACTGCCACATATGTATACCTCAGTCAGAATTATTCTGGAATAGTGTGATGACTACGTTATATGTCTAGGGTATGTGTATGATGAAGTGTAAGTCATAACAACAACAGACAGATAAACAATTTAATTTATTCCACCACACTTGACAACACTGTGACACTCCCATACATATAACACTCTAAGAGGATATCTTAAAGGAGTCACTGATAACTTTTCAAATAACAATATGTATTCAGTGCTGTCATGAATGTATATGTGTCCTGATTCAAATACAAAGGGAACCAGGAATCACAATCAATTTTAATTACAAGTTATATGTACAGAATTTATTAATATGATTTTTGTAGTGACATATATTATTAATGGTATCCTATGTGTGTCAGTTGTGTAGTGGTAATATGAGGTAATACTGGTTTTGTTTTGTTCAAGCTCTGTTGGTATTTGTCATCATGACTTCAATAGTTTGTTTCTATTGGAACTAGTATTGGAGATGTTCTCAGTTCCTGGTATTAAAACAATTAAATTCCCCTCTTAATCTTAGTTTACAATGTCATTTTAAGATGGGGGTACATAATGTTGAGCTCCATGGCCACACTCTCTTATCTTGCGTGATGACTGCAGTAAAAGACTCCTCTGCTCGATTAGTGTAATGAGTTCTGGAGCCACCCCACTGGTTGCTATATGGACCAAGGAGTATGCTGTCCACCTCTGGCTTCAGCAAAGCTCTGACCAGGTGCTGCTCAATAACTTTAAGACCACGGTCCCTGAAACAAGAAGGTTATACCTTCTACGTCAGAACTAATTTATACTCCATTTCTACACTGAGCACAATACATCACAAACATTGAGTTCAGAGCGTTAGGCCAACTGTCAGCTTCATCTGAAATACTTTATACCAGTATTTCCCTCCCTAATGGTTACTACGCCTCTGCAATTCCAGCATTATTTCTTTCTAGTTAATAATCTAGGTGTCAGTGTACTGTTTGGCCATTCCATGCAGTTTTACTTTCCTCCGACACCTTCTGTTCAGGCTGGAGCACTATAGGCTTTACATCATGTTCGCTACTGAACCACACATATATACAGACATAAATTATCAATTTACATTCAATTTTCATTAAAAGATATTGAATATTTCAAGCTTACCACAATTCATGGAAATAATAATAAACAGTTTCGTTGACTGGCAATGAATATAGCACAACTCCGATCTGCCGATGTCCCAGGCTTTATTTTATAAAAAATATACACTGGTGCTCAACGCACTGCTTCTTAGTAGGTTTATTACAAGATGTGGCAATGAACAGACGCTCTGAATTGAGTATATTCGCAGCTCTACCCAATCACACCACGTCTACACATCTTTTCAAAAAAGTACCCCTTTCTCACGTTTCCCCTGACAACACAAGATAGTATTTATAGTCCGACCAATCGTGTTTAGTCTTTCATTTGTTGCGCTCCAATCACATAGGAGTTAACATGGTAGGCTATTTCCGTAACGTAATGTTTTTTCAAACACGTTATAAAAAAATTTTATGAGCAGAAATGATTTCATGCTGTCAGGCACCCCCACTATTTTATTTTGGCCATAACTTGGTAATTCCTAGACTATTTGCGTAACGTTTTACATATTCTTTGTCAGCAAACCCTAAGGAATCCAAATATCTCAATCTAAGGGAGCTAGGTGGCTGCGTTCAAAATGTGCATTTTCTACCACCTCCTGTTCACTTCAATCCCCATGTGGTGTCTGGGTACTGTCATGTTTTCAAACGTAAACCGGTATAATGTCATAATTCCCAATAAGCGTTTTTCAGGATTTTAAAACCTAACTCTGGTATGGGTAGTGAATTTTATCACTGTCGATTTGAAATAAAGTTAGTGCATGTGGCCTTACACGCGTGATGGCAGCAATTGTGTATCGCGCGACGCGTGTTTAGTGTTGCAGGTGTCCCTGCTTTCTGCCTCTCCCTTCTCTCTATCCTTTAGTCCATCTGTCTTTTAGTTACGCCGTGTATAAAATGGAATGAATGAAATATTAAATTTAGGTCATTGATCAGCTTGCGTATCTCAAGGTTTTTCCAAGAAATACAGTACACGTTTCATTGAAGAAAGCGTGCAGCGACACCGTAGGCTTTTACTATCAACGTGAAAGTGTTACAATTTGCCGACGAAGTAGAAAACAAGGGGGATTTCGAGTACAGTCATTGTGACAGCACTGTTCTTTACCATTCTTCTTTCCTTTTATTAAATTTATTTGTTAGGCTTTGCATTTACGTTTTAATTTATATATGGGGATTAGAATAATTCACGACATCTCCCCTCTTAAAACAGACATTATATGTCAGTCCTTTATTCTATATACACATAGAGAAATTTATTATTATTTCTGGGGTTTACGGTGATTCTCATCACACGGATGGCGGCTTAAAAAATCCGCTCCCAAATTTGTTTTTCCAGATATATACTCAATGCTAAAATTATAGGGAGCCAAAAGCAAGGACCATCGGAGTAACCTAGAGTTCTCATGCCTAGCCTGGGCTAGAAACGATAAAGGTTTGTGATCCGTTTGCAACTTAAATGCCTTCCCATACAGATAAATATTGAATTTCTTTATTGCCCATATTACTGCAAGACATTCTTTTTCGCTAGTTGAGTAGTTGATTTCGGCTTTATTCAACTTCCTGCTAGCATATGCCACTGGGCTTAATTCCCCATCCAATGCATCTGATTTCTGTAGTAGAGTTGCACCTAACCCAATATTACTGGCATCCGTCCTTACTATGAATTCTTGACTTAAGTCAGGTAATTTCAAAATAGGTTTACTTGTGAGCTTTTCCTTCAATTCTTGGTAAGCCATTTCACATTGTGGTGTTCATGTAATGCGATCTGGATGTCCTTTACGTGTCAAATCAGTTAACGGTGCACATATGGAATTAAAGTTCTTGATATACTTCTGGTAGAAACCACATAATGAGACAAAGGATCTCACGTCCTTCTTGGTTTGTGGTCTCGGGGCTTTCTTTAGTTTCTCTAAATTCTTTGGGTCAGGGGTCATGTTTCCCTGATAAACTGTGTGTCCCAAAAATTCCAATTCTTTACATCCAACGCAACATTTGGTTGGTCGGGCTGTTAAATTTGCTTCCCTAAGTCGATCAAACAGCATCTTCAGAGAGTCAATGTGTTCCTCAAATGTTTCTGTTGCTATAAGGATATCATCCATGAAATTTGTTATACATGGATTATTCAGAGGGTCCAATAATTTTCTCATCATTCTAGAGAAGACACTAGGCGCATTCTTCAATCCAAATGGCAATCTATTAAACTCATAGTGTCCTTCTGAGGTACTAAAAGCTAGGTATGGTCTAACCTCAGGCTTTACTGGAATCTGATAGTATCCTTTACTCAGATCCACTTTTGAGAAATATTTAGCTTTATTTAGTCTGGCAAACAGCTGATTTGTATCCGGCAATGGATCCATCTGTCCTTCTGTAATAGCATTCAGTCTCCTGTAATCTATACAGAGTCTATGTTCTCCAGAGGGCTTCCTTAAGAGTACAACACCGGAACTATATGAGGATTCACTGTGTGAAATAATTCCTTCTTTCAACAGATAGTCTATCTCTTCCTTCAAAGCTTTCTCCTTAGCAAACGGAATCGAATATGGTTTCATACAGACAGGTGTGGGGTCTATCAGTTTCATATCATATTCCAATAGGTTTGTATGCCCTGGTCGGTCTGTTAACACCTCTGCATGATTATTTAGAACCTGTTGCACTCTCTCTTTCTGAGTTTTTGTTAAATGTGTACTGATTTTCACCTGTGCTGCTGTCTCACAGGGGTGTAATGGATATTCAAATGATGAAAGTGGTTCCTTTTTCATCTCCATGGCGATGGACAAGGTCAACAAGTGTGTCTCTTCCTGATGTTCTCTTTCCAAATATTTCTTCAGGAGATTCACATGATAGATTTTTTCTTTCCCCTTCTTATCTATCTTATAATTTGTTCTAGACACCTTCTCTAAAACTGTATATGGACCTTGCCATCCAATCTGTAACTTATTCTGACTCCCGGGGAGAAGAAGCAGTACCTTCTCTCCCACAGCCAAATCTCTGTCTTTCGCCTTCCTGTTATAATAGCCAGCATGTTTCTTCCTGGCTTGTTTCAAATTTTCATTGGCAAGTTTCCAGCCAGTTTTTAAACGAGTGGTCAGCTCATTCACATATTGGTATGAAGATGTAATGTTTTCCTCTGCCTTTTCATCAGTCCACGTTCTTAACAAAGCTACATATGGACCTTTAATTGTGTGGACCTATTTGTCCATGCACCGGTATGGTCTCTTCCACTCGAAGCTCTATAGTGATGATTTTTCTTCCCAGAATTATCATGCATAAAACGACCGCTACCAATTTTTCTTTTGGGGCTTTCTCCCCACTTAAAATTCTTGATGAGAGATTTCCTCTCTACATCCTCTTCCTCCAGTGTGTTTAAGTCCGATTGAGGGATTTTCGGCTTATCCTGGGGTAAGATATCTTTTTGCACTCTCCGCATAGTGGCCATTGTAAAACAGTTAAGTGAAGCTTGTCCGTGAAAAGGGGCTTCCCATTCCCTTTGGTCCACTTTATCAAATTTATTTTTCTTTTTATTATCAGGCCTAATTTTGCCCCGTGGCGTGTCCAGGTCCTGATCAATGTTCCCACTTGTGGGTGTTCCCTCATGTGCTATGCTACACCTCTCTACAAAATTCTCAATGTCCCATCTTGCTTTGGGCCAATAATAATGGTGAGCCACCTTTTGAATGATGGTACCTATCTTCTCATGGTCCCCATCTGGTTTCACATGTAGGCTTCTTATTAAGTCTGCCCTATATCTTTTAGGAAGTACCAGCTGTCCCTGACCTTTGGATCTAGCTCCAGTCTTCCTATACATCAACTTGTTTTTCATGTAAAAATCTCCCTTGCCTGGAGTTGTATGACAAGTTGACAATTTCCTGAAACAAGGCTTGAGTGTTTTATCCCCAGCCTGTGCCTTCCTCATCTCTTCTGGAGTGGTATCTAACATAATATCCTCCTCCTTTCTTGAGGTCGACCTGACCTGAAGGGTGGCCATATACACAGGTTTCCTTCTGCAACGGTCAGTGTCATGATTGTTCATCTTACAATTTTTACACCACCTTTTTCCTTGGTTGAAAGATTTTCTTTCATCATATTTCCTTTCATCGAATTGTGGGGTTTTATTTTTATTTTCATACCGTGGCCTATCAAACTGGTGCTTACCTTTGTTTTGATCCCTAGGATCAAATTTATTAAAGTTCTGTGGTGCCCTAAAGTTATCCACTTGTTTCTTTTTATTACCTGTTACCTCTGCTTGAGCTGCTTGATACCTTTCAGCAACATTTAGCAACTCACCCAGCCTCTCTGCACCTTGTTCCATGAGAAAGTTTCTCAGGTCTGGAGCCATGGACTCTCTTAATTGCTCTATAAGGACCATTTCCTTAAGATCTTGGGTTTTCCCCAGAGAAGTCCATTTCTCCAAGTATGTCTCTATTCGTGCAGAGAACTGGTGATAGCTTTCACCTGACAGTAGTTTAGCATTCCTAAATTTTTTCCTATAAAATTCTGCATTCTTTTCATATCTTAACAAAAGAGCCTGCTTTAGCATGTCATAATTTTCCTGATCACTTCTGCTCATTTTTGCAAAAACTTCATAAGCTGCCCCACGAAGTCCTTGAGATAACTTTAAGCTCCACCTTTCTCTCTCTAACCCATATGTGGTAGCTAATAGTTCATACCTATTTAGATAGCTCTCTATATCATCGTCTTTCTCAACAAAATGATCTAAATGAAAATTCATAGCTGAGGTTGAGGCTCCTTGGCTAGCAGTAGCATCAGAGGTAAAGGGACTGGCACCATTTTCAGGAGCATGGCCTTGAAACTCAAACTCCCTTAGTCGTAACTCATGTTCCCTTTGTAATCTCTTCTCCTCCTTTTCTGCTTCCCTCTCTGCAGTCAATCTTCTTTCTTCGGCTTCCCTTTCTGCAGCTAATCTTTTGTCTTCTCTTTCTGCCTCCAATTTCTTAGCCTCAGCCTCAATCTGCAACCTCTTAATCTCTTTTTCAGCTTCTATTCTCTTATCTTCGGCCAATCTTTCAGATTCTAATTTTCTTTCGGCCTCTTTTTCTAATCTTCTTTCTTCCCGTTCAATATATTTGTCACATTCAGCAGTGACATAAGAAATCATAATTTGCCCGTCCATTCCTAACTCTTTCGCAGTCTGTACAGCAGCAGATCGAAATTTTGCCAGGTCGGCCATTGTCTAACAGATAAATGTCTAAAATATTTAACTAAACAATTTTATCTATGACTAATTAACTCAAGACAACACAGGCACTGTGAGCTCAACCTTATTTATTTTCACCCAAGGATACCTTTTAATTCTTATTATTCCCTGAAGTGAATTACCCCCAATATTTGTAATAGGGAAAGATTCAAAATCCCGAGGGCGAGACCCCAATATATGTGGTAAAGTGGGATGTTATAAATATTTATAGGGGACTTAGTGTACTGACTGAGATCAGCTGTGAAGGTATCTATATCTAATAAGAGTAGTGTATTATAGATAACCTTACTTACTGCCACATATGTATACCTCAGTCAGAATTATTCTGGAATAGTGTGATGACTACGTTATATGTCTAGGGTATATGTATGATGAAGTGTAAGTCATAACAACAACAGACAGATAAACAATTTAATTTATTCCACCACACTTGACAACACTGTGACACTCACATACATATAACACTCTAAGAGGATATCTTAAAGGAGTCACTGATAACTTTTCAAATAACAATATGTATTCAGTGCTGTCATGAATGTATATGTGTCCTGATTCAAATACAAAGGGAACCAGGAATCACAATCAATTTTAATTACAAGTTATATGTACAGAATTTATTAATATGATTCTTGTAGTGACATATATTATTAATGGTATCCTATGTGTGTCAGTTGTGTAGTGGTAATATGAGGTAATACTGGTTTTGTTTTGTTCAAGCTCTGTTGGTATTTGTCATCATGACTTTAATAGTTTGTTTCTATTGGAACTAGTATTGGAGATGTTCTCAGTTCCTGGTATTAAAACAATTAAATTCCCCTCTTAATCTTAGTTTACAATGTCATTTTAAGATGGGGGTACATAATGTTGAGCTCCATGGCCACACTCTCTTATCTTGCGTGATGACTGCAGTAAAAGACTCCTCTGCTCGATTAGTGTAATGAGTTCTGGAGCCACCCCACTGGTTGCTATATGGACCAAGGAGTATGCTGTCCACCTCTGGCTTCAGCAAAGCTCTGACCAGGTGCTGCTCAATAACTTTAAGACCACGGTCCCTGAAACAAGAAGGTTGTACCTTCTACGTCAGAACTAATTTATACTCCATTTCTACACTGAGCACAATACATCACAAACATTGAGTTCAGAGCGTTAGGCCAACTGTCAGCTTCATCTGAAATACTTTATACCAGTATTTCCCTCCCTAATGGTTACTACGCCTCTGCAATTCCAGCATTATTTCTTTCTAGTTAATAATCTAGGTGTCAGTGTACTGTTTGGCCATTCCATGCAGTTTTACTTTCCTCCGACACCTTCTGTTCAGGCTGGAGCACTATAGGCTTTACATCATGTTCGCTACTGAACCACACATATATACAGACATAAATTATCAATTTACATTCAATTTTCATTAAAAGATATTGAATATTTCAAGCTTACCACAATTCATGGAAATAATAATAAACAGTTTCGTTGACTGGCAATGAATATAGCACAACTCCGATCTGCCGATGTCCCAGGCTTTATTTTTATAAAAAATATACACTGGTGCTCAACGCACTGCTTCTTAGTAGGTTTATTACAAGATGTGGCAATGAACAGACGCTCTGAATTGAGTATATTCGCAGCTCTACCCAATCACACCACGTCTACACATCTTTTCAAAAAAGTACCCCTTTCTCACGTTTCCCCTGACAACACAAGATAGTATTTATAGTCCGACCAATCGTGTTTAGTCTTTCATTTGTTGCGCTCCAATCACATAGGAGTTAACATGGTAGGCTATTTCCGTAACGTAATGTTTTTTCAAACACGTTATAAAAAAATTTTATGAGCAGAAATGATTTCATGCTGTCAGGCACCCCCACTATTTTATTTTGGCCATAACTTGGTAATTCCTAGACTATTTGCGTAACGTTTTACATATTCTTTGTCAGCAAACCCTAAGGAATCCAAATATCTCAATCTAAGGGAGCTAGGTGGCTGTGTTCTAAATGTGCATTTTCTACCACCTCCTGTTCACTTCAATCCCCATGTGGTGTCTGGGTACTGTCATGTTTTCAAACGTAAACCGGTATAATGTCATAATTCCCAATAAGCGTTTTTCAGGATTTTAAAACCTAACTCTGGTATGGGTAGTGAATTTTATCACTGTCGATTTGAAATAAAGTTAGTGCATGTGGCCTTACACGCGTGATGGCAGCAATTGTGTATCGCGCGACGCGTGTTTAGTGTTGCAGGTGTCCCTGCTTTCTGCCTCTCCCTTCTCTCTATCCTTTAGTCCATCTGTCTTTTAGTTACGCCGTGTATAAAATGGAATGAATGAAATATTAAATTTAGGTCATTGATCAGCTTGCGTATCTCAAGGTTTTTCCAAGAAATACAGTACACGTTTCATTGAAGAAAGCGTGCAGCGACACCGTAGGCTTTTACTATCAACGTGAAAGTGTTACAATTTGCCGACGAAGTAGAAAACAAGGGGGATTTCGAGTACAGTCATTGTGACAGCACTGTTCTTTACCATTCTTCTTTCCTTTTATTAAATTTATTTGTTAGGCTTTGCATTTACGTTTTAATTTATATATGGGGATTAGAATAATTCACGACACTAGTTTCAACCTTTCCTTTAAAACCGACACATATTTACTTGCTGAGACAACTGTCTCATCCGCCTTCTCGTCTGTCAGAGACTGAAGTAAGGCTTCAAGTGGCCCCTTAATAGGTCTGCCGAATAAAAGCGTAGCTGGCGGAAATCCTGTGGAAGTATGAGGAGATTCTCTGTAGCTAAATAAAGCTGCAGGAATACAAAGATCCCAATCTTCAGGTTTCACTTGTGCCAGTTTACTTAGCATCATGTTGAGGTTTCCGTTAACACGTTCCACGAGCCAATTTCCGGCCGGAGTATAAGGCTTTATGTAGATGTGTTGGTTCCTCAAGATTTTCACGATCTCATCCATCAACAGGTTTCGGTATGGAGATCCGTTATCCGTCAACACTTGCTGAGGGAATCCCAACAGAGTGAAAATCTGCACGAGGGCTTCTGCGACATGCTTGGCATCTGCGCATGTTAGCGGGATAGCTTCTGCCCATAAAGTGCATGTGTCGACTAAGGTGAGGATAAACCGGTTCCTTCTTTTAGTCCTTTCTAGGGGTCCTAAAATGTCGATCACAACCCATTCGAATGGTGTTCCCACTATTGGCATTTCACCCAAAGAGACTGGGGGTGTCCGTTGCTTGGGTGGTACACGTTGACACTGGGCACAGGATTTGACATACCTGATAATATAAGTATTTACTCATGGCCACCAATAATGAGTGGTTATCCGTTGGTTTGTGGCGTTCTGTCCCATATGTCAGCTGAAGGGAAGAGAGTGCCCCATTTCTAGGATTTGGCTTCTTTACTGTTTCAGTACTAGGAGCTGATTGTAACCTTGGTCAGGCTTGCCCGTTCTGCGATAAAGTACGCCATCCTTAGAAAAAATGTCCTCGTGCTGTCTGGGTTCCTTAGCCATGGGCAGTTTCCTAAAGCAGGGTGCCAAAGTAGGGTCCTTTTGTTTCGCTTCTTTAAGTTCCATAGGAAACAATTTAGGCGCAGGCTCCCGTTCCTTCTTGGTTTGCCCTCTTGTAGTTACTGCTGCCACAATCGGCTCTTCCGGTTTCCTAATAAACACGTATCTACCGCCAAGTATGACTGGGTAGATGGGGTCATCCATAACAGCCGCTTTGATCACACCTTTGACAAAGTCAGAGTGTATCTCCACCAATGCGGTGGGAAGCGCTGTAGGTGCCTCACTCTTAAGAACTCCACAAAGTTCGACGGTCTCTCCTGTCTCTTGACCGGGTTTAACCAGGTGTCTGGCAACAATGCAATCATAAGAAAGCCCCGTGTCAAATAAACAAGCAGTTTGAGAACCGTTCAAAATAACAGTACCTCGCGTAGAGTGTCTCTCTCCTTCTACAGGTTGGGAATCACTGTCAACAATTCCGCCTTGCGAGACTGTTAGCAAGCATCCTATGCGTTTCGGCTCGGTGTGCTCGCCCTGATCATTAGTCCCGTGCTCAGGGGTTCTCCCTTTGCCACCTCGTCCTTTCTAGCTGCGCTGCCATGTAGGGCGGTCGGGTTGATCAGACTGTTTACTGTGGTTGGGGTACTTGTTTTTGTAGAACTTAGATTTTTCAGGAGGGGGGTTTTGAGGTTCAGTTTCTCTGTGGTTATTCTGATTAGAAACATGAGAAGATTGGTCTAGATTATTCTTCCGAAAATGCTCTTCTGTCGGTTTACGTTTTGTGGCCGGCAGTTCAGCCAGCGCATTATGATAACGCTCAGACTTTTCCAAAATGTCTTCAAGCTTTTCTGCACCCTGCTCAGCTAGAAATCTCCGGGTGTCTGCAGACAAAGTGTTCTTTATTTGTTCTGTTATAACAAATTCCTCAAGACCTTCATAGGTAGAGGGGAGCTGTGAAAGCTCAAGGCACTTTGTCAAGTATCCCTTCAAACGAGACGAGAACTGCTGAAAAGTTTCAGAGCTCTCCTTCCTGCTGTTTCGAAACAGTTGCAAAAACTTTCGCGCATTCATTTCAAAGCGCTCAAGTAAAGCTTTCTTCAACACGTCGTAATTGTCTTGTTGGCTGCTCTCCAGTTTGGTGTAAACATCATACGCAGAACTTGTTAAAGCCTGGGAAAGCTTCATATTCCAACGCGACCTCTCTAAACCGTACAGAGTTGCAATTGTCTCAAATTTTTCTAGATACGTGTCAATCTTCTCATTAGGACAAGGGAAAGATTCTAGAGCGAAAGACATAGCCGTGAGATGAGTAGATTGAGTGTTAGAAGGATCAGTTAAAGAAGAATGAGGAGAAGACTCTCCATTGCTGGAGGTAGAGGCAGCACCACGACTTTGAACCTCTAGAGCTTTAAGCGCCAGCTCATGCAGTCTCTCCTTCTCTCTTTCTTCCCTCTGTCTCTCCTTTTCTCTTTCCTCATGCTGTGTCCTGCGAGCTTCCATTTCTGCATCAATTTGTTTCTGTTCTAATTGACGCTCTTCTAGCTCTTTCCTCTCTGCTCTATCTTGAGCTGCCTTCTCCTTCTCTCTAGCTTCTGCTTCTTTCTTCTCCGCTGTTTTTTCCTTCTGCTGCACATCATATCTTTCAAGTTCGTCCCTGACAAAAGCTTTCGCTTCCTCGCCGTCCAAACCTTCTTCTCTCGCTCCGTCCCTGTGCATCTGCCTAAGCTTCGCCCTTTCTGCCATAATAAGTCAGTGACTGAGACTAGACAAGAAAAAGATAAGAAAAAGGATACACTGGTTCATACGACGTACGAGAAAATACCAAAACAAAAGATGATATACTTTAACCTGGGATACCTCTTCCAAAAATATAGTGTCTAAACTATCGCTGCTATTAATCGGCAATAAAGCACCTAATGCAGACGACTACGCCAAATAAATGGTAGTTAAGATTACTCACTGAAAAATAAGTTGCTACAGTGGAAACAAAAAAATTATTGCAAACATTTAAAGAGAAAAAATCCCTTAATTTTTAATCCACTATCAAGTTCACCCCTGAAGTCAGTTAGGGTAAGGGAGGCAATTAACAGGACGTAATTGTCTGAACGCATTCCTTAGCTTAGCTCAAACACCTACTTCTTCAGAACCCTGTGGCTGTTAGACAATCACAAACTTTACCAGCGTTTAGTATTACAAAATCAATAATTAACATATATTCAGACAAAATCAACCTGTAACTCAAATGTATATTACTAAACATGCTGTGGAAAAACAATTATTAATTGTGTGGTCAGCACGCCCATAAACAGATCGATTCGTCTAGGGGATAAATTATTAAAAGATACAAAACTCACAAGACATCACACTCTTACTCTATATCAGAATAAAGAAACTAATCCTGCAAACGAGCTGATATACGTATTTACTGAGGACTATAGATCAATTCCCGGAAAACGAGCCACCATTCTGTCGCAGATTTTTGATAGGGGAATTAAGACTTGGGTTGGTCCCTTCTGAATAGATTAGAATGAGTGATAGCCACAGTGAGAGATGATAGTAGAAATAGATTTCCGCGAGTGAGATGGTAGAAATCAATAGAGGCTGTCTCTGAAATCGAGAATCTTTTCTCTTTTTAACCTATCTTCTACAACAGATCTAGAGGAGTCAGACAGTCTATTGACTACATATATTAATATATATATATTACCACTCACGTGCACACACACACAATTGACGACATGTAGACGTACTCACGTGGGAAAACTATAACAATGATTATACAGATATTTTGGAACGAGCTGACCCGACACACTGATTAAGTTCAAGGGAATTTTTTTTAATTATCAGAAAAATTCCATCACAACACATAAAAATTACATCAAAGCATATACAAATAGTCATAAAGTCAATAAAAATGCTACAAGAATGATAGACCCACAGTATGATCCTTTCTCTCGATGTTTAGCCCACAGTCCTGTTAGAAGAAAAGTGATAGCCCCCAAAGAGTCACGGATACATATGATTTAGCCTAAGTCTTCCCTTTAAAGGCATGAACAGACTTGGATACTCTGCTCTATCCTAAGGAAAAATATTTGTTAGCAACAAAACTTGCATAAAGAAATTTAAGACAGCAAGAAAAAATGGGTGCCAAAATACCACAATAAAGGAATCGCTCAGTCCTGCATTCACTCTATTCAGTCATCAGGGATCCCTGTCATACATTCTTACCTACAATCGTGCTGTTGTTCGCCGTCTGGCGCAAACTTTAGGACACTTCTCTACAGTGAATCTGTATTCTTTGGATAAAGAGAATCCCAGCTCTGCAGATACAGGTTTCTTCCACTGCTCCGGGGAGCATTCACTTCACCAGTTTATTTTAAGATTACTGTTAAGGTCACTTGAATCAGTTTGGGTAAGAAAGTTTAAACGGGCTCACAGTGTCAGAATCACGAGGTTTCCACTACTCAGGAAAAATGGCAGGTTCGTAACTTCGATCAAAGGTAAAATTCTGGGTCACACCACAAGGTTTCAAAATCGTCGGAATGTTAATTTCTTGTAATATTTTACTCGCCCCAAGGGCTGACATGTACTTGATGTTTTATCAGGAAGAATTTAATCTGGCTCGGTAGGCGCAGTTATTTCATTAAAATCTTAAAGTTCTTGTAAAGGTTAACACCAAGTCTTTAAGGAAAATGTTTTAGTTCTTCACAGATATTTCTCGTGTACTCAACGCTGGCAAAGTTGGGTCACCCCCAGTTTTCACTGTATAAAGAAAAACAACATATCAAATACTATACATACTATGTACTCCGGTTATAACTTACATTATAAACTGCAAGCGGAGAGCTTGACTTATCGTTTAAAACTTCCCGTGAAATAAGTTATATTCATAAAATCAATCATCATGAATTAGAAATACATACGTATTTCGTCAATACTCAGTGATGAATCTATGCAGTTATAAGTTAGTTTAAATATTCTCGACTGGTCAGTTAAATTGAATTATTTAATAGCTGCATGAGTTTTAAACTAGAAGTTATAATTTATTCTACTTTCCACTGAAACACGTCAGTTAGAGAATATAATAGACTTATAAATCAATCCTACTGCACAAAAGAAACTAATGAAATAAATCGGCGATTAACCCTTAATCACTCACAAATAATACTAGATATCTAATATTTACCTCCACACAGAACTACAGATTAAATACCACGAAACTAGAATCCTTCAATATACTGGTAGTCTAGAACTCGGCAAAATGTTGCCAAGAAACTCAGAACTTTTTCAATATACAAGATATTTCCTAGCCCGAGTGATCTTTTCTACTGCGAATCTTGAGTATGAATGACCATTCTAAAACTCTCTCGGGTAGATATATCTTAAACAGACAAAGGATGCACGCTGTTTCGCAAACCCGAAAATAGCACCGGTATCTCCCCCTCTCCTAACACTTCACATTAGCTCAGTCCCTGCCATAACCTGCCAAAACGCGTCTTAACGCCTCACACGACATGTGGCCGTTCTGAGCGATGCATGTCTGGCGCTTTCCACACCTCAGGCCAAGCGACTGTCCGAAGGAGCGTGGTGTCAGGTGAAAATGTAGACGATATGTCTCATTTTAGAACGCTGCGTGAGTGTCATATCATACTTATTGCCGAGCGACTAGCCCGAAGAAACTCCCGTGCCAGATGAAAATGTAGACAATTGTCTACATCTATGTCTGGCGAAACGAATTATCACGCATTCCGTCTACCTGCAGCTACTGACATCTGATGTAATACAATGCGTACTCAGTAAGAGAAAAGAAACAGGTAAACGTCAGAATGGGAAAGTAAATTTTGTCGCAAACGAACGAATGCGAAAAATATGAAAAGGATGAAAGAAGCGATAATAATGTAGAGGACACCGGTAGAAAAGAAAGAATATAGAGAATTTATTGATCATAAATGTTTATGCGACATTGGCATTAAAAAACAACAACTCATCTGGACTTGATGGTATCAGCAATAAGATTCTACGTTACGCAGCACCCATCATTTGCGACTCTTTAACCTATGAATACAGCCAATGAATTGCACACAACTACTTCCCCACAGCATTTAAAACTGTCAAAGTGTATCCTCTCTATAAATCTGGCTCACATAGCGATCCCAACAGTTACAGACCAATATCCATTCTATCATCTATATCAAAACCACTAGAGAAACACATTTACAACACCACACTTCAAAACTTAACAACAAACAAACTGCTCATTGAAAGCCAGCCAGACTTTAGGCACAAACATTCCTGTCACACAGCTCTCACCAAAATGGCAGACAACTGGCTGTCGAACGTAAATGCTGGAAAATTATGTTGTGCTGTGTTTGTCGACTTTAAAAAAGCATTTGACATGATTGACCACACTATCTTGGTTCAAAAGTTAGAAACCCTCAGAATAGGCCCTAATCCACTAAACATCATCAAATCATTCCTGGCAGATCGACAACAGTTAGTGCTCCCCAACAACTCGACATCAGATTTCTCTTAGATAGACACAGGAGTACCGCAGGGTTCTATTCTTGGACCCCTACTCTTCGCACTGTTCATCAACGACCTGCCACTACATCTAAAATATTCAACATGTGACCTCTTTGCAGATGATTGTACTATCTACACTAGTGACACTGACTGCGCGGCACTTGAAATGACTCTTCAAAGCGATGTACACAATCTAACAAAATGGAGTAATATGAACCGTATGCCAGTAAACACAGCAAAAACAAAATCTATGTTGATTACCACCAGACAGAAACTCCTAAACTTCACCAAAAGATCGCTACAGCTACACGAGGAGTCAATACAAATTGATCATGTAACAGAACACAAAGTTCTAGGCTTGACAATTGACCAGCACTTAACGTGGAACTCCCATGTACGGAATTTAACCAAACACTTAGCTCAAAAGACGCAGACACTAGACTATTGTTCTACACCTCACATATATAGACACATCTTGATACGAGTGATACATATTCACATATAGGAACATTTCTCTACTCAGATGAGGTTGGGGGCTTTTTCTTTACGGGATCTAAGGGCTGAAGCTAAGGTCGTGGGGAAACAGAACTCTTTCCATAATTAATTAGAAAACACTGTCTAGTGGAAAGCATTCGCATTCCTGTCTTCTTGTCCCTATCTCGAATAGGTCTTTATTCTTTCTTAACGAGCCAATTTCTAGAGACCTTATATCTAATATCTCATAGACTATTCCTGGCAAAAACTACTGTCGTAGTTGCCCCAGTACTCACCACACGACAATTGGGGCTGACCGGGTTGGAAGGAAAGTACTCAGGTTCCCAAGCCTCGCAATGACATGTCATTGGGCCGAAGAGCTGAAAGCCCAAGTGCCGCTGGTTACGGTAAAAAAAAAAGATTACTGCTTTACACTATGGGATGGTTGCCCTGCTTCCACCTCGGAGAGACTGCACTCCCTGCATAAGAGAGCAGTACGTCTGATTACCGATAATCGCACGATACCACACACAAGGACACGAAAAGAACCCAAAATACTGTCCCTAAAAAACGTCTTCTCTACAACAAAGCCAAGCTGACTCACGCAATTCTATCAAACAATGCCCCGCCGTACCTACGATCATTGTTTCAAACCAGTAGAAGAGAGGGACTACAATTACATCAGTTACGTCTGCCCAAACCTAGGATCGACCTGTTCAAAAAGAGTCTAGCCTACTCTGGAGCAATGTATTTGTTTACTTAAATGTGATGATATGTATGAGAATGAGCAGATATACATTTTTACTGCTCGAAGATGTGTCCTGCTACAGAAGTGCGTAAGAAATTATTATTATTATTTCATTTTCCCTCAAGAATGTACGGATATAAGCGAGAATGTGTTTATGTAATTTGTGTATTGATGTTTAATGACACCTTCAAAAATGCAGATTAATTCTTGATGACCACATGAGTGAGTGTCGGGATACAGAATGAAAGATAAAGGGCTGGATGGTCGGACAGACCTGGGTCCCCAATTCTTTACCCTTTTAAATAAAGGTATGTCCATCTATCTCTCCTACTGATTCTGCTCTTGGGTTAAGGAGGTCAAAGAAATAACACCAAGTCTCACCTCCTTCAATAAGCAGACTGTCAAATACTTCATGGGTTCTGATACCACGCCACCTAATCTGATTATGTTCGAATTCATGTACGGATAATTTTTAAAAAAATTTTAATTTATTTAAATTTAATTTAAATTTAATTTTTTAATTTTATTTTATTTATTTATGTTTTATTTATTATTATTATTTATTTTATTTTATTTTTTATTTTTTAGATTTCATTTTATTTTATGTTATTATAATGTTTGTTTAATGAAAAATACTTAATTTTGATTATGATTGCATACTGTAAACGTACACTGTTATATTACCTTTATAATGTTGCATGCCTTCATATTAATGCTTTAAGTAACATGTGGGAATGAAAGGATATAATATGCAAGATAAATGAGAGTGGAAGGGCAGAATGTTAGACGGGCCTGCGCGCCCAATTCTTAACACTTCGAAAATAAAGTTCGTTCGTTCGTTCGTTCTCTGAATCACCCACAGCCCGTCTTGTTTCAATTTTGTTTGATAATTCGTACATTTTAAGCATAGACTTTGTGACGTTATTGTCTCACCTGCTCCGCGGTAGTGGTCCAATAATTGCCAAACTAAGAGTATGATGATGAGGGTCTTAAAATGTATTAACCTTCGCTCGAGATCTCTCGGTAGAGATGTAAACAGAAGAATTGTGCTCCTACTTAAGAGAGCCTCACAGGATTTTGTAGAAAAGCAAGCTTAACAACTGAGACCATCTACGCTGTCATGAACTTTTTATTTTCCCGCCTCTTCTGTGAGGAAATATATTCTCTCGTATTTCTGAACCCCCGAATGAAAGTGATTCAGCAACTATTAATTTAATAGCTGTATAACGTTATGTATTTAACACAATATGAGTTATTCGGGTGCAGACATACAATTCACTCAATAGTGATTAATCGAGCTATAGATTTATAGTTACCGATAAAGACGTTTAATAATCACTAGTGGGGTAACAGTGTAAAATAAAGCCATCTGTCTTTTCCCCCCCGGAACATAACTTCGAAGATGTCTATATTATGCAAGTTTACTCTTTAAGGAGTATTTTTAAAGTAAATATTGAATGAATTGCAAAGGAATAGAGTTCAGTTGTTGAAATGCAAAACTGTATTAAACCTGTGATACATATTCTTAAGCAGCGCTTGTGACAAGAGTCTGTGCCATGGAACATTTCGAATATGCGTGCTGAAAGACGAAGAGGAGGACTTTGTAGTTAGTGTGACAAGCCTCCCAAGGATAATAAATGCATGTACATCAGTTGTTTAGAAGACTTAGAGATAACGATAAAATCATGAGATTTCACATATTGTTTCACTGATGACCTTACATGAAGTATCAACATGTGTACATGTGCGAGCTTCTGTGCAATATTTAAGTTATAAAGATGTTGCATTTGACGATACAAGTGCTTTGATCACCTTAACAACCTGACAATATTTGTTGAAGGTAACAAAAGCTAGGAAGGATTCATGCGGTTGCTGACACATGAGAAGCGAACCACGTTTTTAAAACAATCAGTAAATGTTGAATTAAATTCTGAACTGTTAATGATCGCAAAATATTGTATGAGGTGCCTGGTCGCAATGCAAACATGGACATATTTTTGTTCATTGAAGGAAAATCACTGGACAAAAGACATAAACAATGTTTATTGTGGATTCCATCGACGGAATTTTGCTTTTGCGTGAATATTTAAAAGAAAATAATAAATTGTTAAACAAAATAATGTCCAAAATAAATAAATGATGATAATAATAATATACGATAGAAGAAGAAGAATTTTATCAATTCTGACTAACTAGTGGAAAGCTAATTGTTGACGTTTAAATGATTTTAAAACATACATTTAAAATGACATTTTATTTTAACATTTGTTATAACCTCTATGAAACTATAACAAGCTCTAGTCATTAATAGATTGAAATTAATAAGTTCTCTTTTGGTCCTCCTTTTTGTTGTGTTGTCCTCTTTTTTACGACAATGTCCTCTTTTTGGGAAAAAACGATACGCTTCTAATGTGCCAAACACTTCGCTGTTTTTCTTCGTGAGACGTTGATCTTTTCAGATGCCCCTGCCTCACTTACTGTCTTTGTGTACTACGGTAGAATGAAAAAAAAAAAATATACAAAAACACAATAGTGTCTCTGTGTACTAGGGATGGACATTCCCGTAAGAAGGATTACTCCTTCCTCACTCATGTAGTTTAGTCAATCAGCCAAGACTGTTGCCCGGGTTGTGGCCACCGCCGTAAATAAGCAGTATTCCTGGAGCCATACATGAGATAGATAAAGAAAGGGGAACCAAGTACGATCCTGACTATCCATTAAGGGATGTTAAATAAAAAAAAAAGAAGGTAAGTCTTTTAAATGTTTTGTTAAAAAAGAAGGAGATGAAAGAGGTAAAGAAGGAAAGGTTACGAAAGAATAAGGAAAGAATGAAAGAGCTAAAGAAGAAACAAGTTACAAAAGAAGGAATTAGTTAAAAAAGAAGGAATGATAGAGGTAAAGTAGGAAACGGTTACAAAAGAAAAAGAAAAAAAAAGAATGAAAGAAATAAAGACGGTAAAAGTTAGAAAAACAGGAAAAATAATGAAAGAAGTAAAGAAGATAAAACTTAGGAAATAAGGAAAGAAAGAGAGAAATAAAAGAATATAGAAGAAACACAAAATAAAGCTAGGAAATAACATAAAAACTTCAGGAACTATTAATTATTTGTTGTTGTTTTTTTTAAACTAAGAGTGAGCGTTGACAGAGTTAAAAAAAAAAAAAAACTAAGTAGAAAGGTCAAGAACGCTTCTGAAAACGTGCAGACGAATCGAAAATACTCATTAAGACCACACAAAAACAACAAAATGGAAATTCCCGGACAAACGCATAATATCGAAGGACGGGCTAATTTTGTCTGAAAACTAATCGCGCTTACAGGTACTTATTTTTAAAATGTGTCATTCATCCCTTTGCTCTATTCAACTATTCTTCACCCTCATGTTCATTTATCTTGTTATTGGTCTTCAGTTTCGTGATTGAAATAAAACTACACGCGCGCAACAAATGGTATGACCCTACATTTGTTTCAGTCTATCATAACTTCTTTGGAGAGACTTCTTATATATTATCCCTCACGTTCAAACAAAAGTTTACAAACCCGTCATAGTGTGAGCTGTATCAAAATATAGTTTATAACACAAAATGTTATTACCAACCAGCGGGAGAAAACATTTGCAGCCTGTGGAATTACGCTCAGAAACCTTAACATAAATAATAGAATAGTCCTTATTAGGGTCCTTTTGACAACTCAAAACGAGGTTAAAGAGAAGGGAGGAAAACAGAAATTATCAAGAGACTAGGAAAAGGTGAAACTGTGTCTTCACTTGCGAGGATTTTCAATGTTGGGAAAGTTACCGTCTCTGACATCAAAAGTAACAAGGATAAAATTAAGAGTTTTGCATCGACATTGGATAGTTGGGTCGAAGAAACGTAAAACCATGAGAAATGCGGAAAGATTTGAAATTGGGAGAGGCTTTGTGTATATGGTTTGTGCAAAGAAGAAGCAAAGGAACCTATCTCTGGCTCTCTATTGTGTGAAAAGGCACTTCAGTTCAACAATCAACTTGACGGTCCTCCTGACTTTAAGGCTAGCCAGGGATGGTTAAGAAACTTTAAATCTCGTCATAGCATACGAGAATTGGAGATTCAAGGGGAATCTTTATCTAGCGATGCAACTGCCGCTGAAAATTTTAAAGAAACATTCTTGGCTTTTTTTTGGAATAAGGCGGCTATTCACTCGATGATGTGTATAATGCCGATGAGACTGGCTTATACTGGAAATCATTGCCTCAAAAATCACTTGCATCTCAGCGCGAAGCAGCTGCCCCTGGGTTTAGAAAGTGCAAAGAGAGAGTAACAATTTTGGTAGCCGCGAATGCCAGTGGAAGTCATCGTTTACCGGTGCTAATGATCGGCAAAGCCAAAAAAAACCACGTTGTTTAAAGAATGTGACATGTCTCCCATTGTGCTACAAAGCACAGAAGAGTGCTTGGATGAATAGTGAAATATTTCTTGATTGATATACAAATCAGTTCATCCCAAATGTGAAGAGGTTGAGAGAACAAGAAAAGAAAACTGGAAAAGTAATTCTTCTACTGGACAATGCATCATCTCATCCAGAGACGGATACATTGAATGCAGTTGATGCAAATTTTAAAGTAATTTTCTGTCTCCCAATGTAACAGCACTGATTCAATCAATGGATCAGGATGTTATAGCAAAGCTTAAAAAGATGTACAAGAAGAAAGTCCTGCGTCGTTTATTGTTGGCTGAAGATGAAGAAAGTGTGGTGGCGTTTTCCAAAAAGCTTAATCTCAAAGACTGCTGCTATATGTTAGCTGATGCTTGGACCACCCTGTCACAAGATAATCTCAACAAGGCTTGGAATAGATTGCTTGGGAAAGAAGGAGGAAATGAAACTACTGCAGTGGACACAAATGATGATTGCATAAATGAAGTTGTGGAACTGTTTCAAGCAATGCCCGGATTTTTGGACTGTAACAAAGATGATGCACACATGTGGCTAGAAGATGATAATGATTCTGGTTTTCAGTTTTTGAATGACGAAGAAATTTTGTCTTTTGTGCAAGAAGAAAAACAAATACATGTAGTGACCGATGATGAAGACTCCCCAGAAGTACATGATGTACTTGTAGATTATGAAGAAAACCCAAAACGTCGACCAAATCCTGAAGAGGCCTTTATAGCACTAGAAACAGCGATAGCTTGGTACGAGCAAGAAGATGACAGCTGTCCTACACAGCTTCTGCTGTTGAAGAGAATGCGGGACTTAGCAGCCAAAAGGAGACTATCCAGTTTGGTGCAAAAGAGGATTCCTCATTATTTTAAATAGTGGGCTACATCTGTGCAAGTACGTGTATACGTAAGTTGCGCCTGGTTTTGAATCGTTTGTAATGTTATTTTGAAAACATTTCTCTTTCTTAACAAAAATAACACTGACAAACAACATTTTTCTTTCTTATATAAGAATAAGTGTTCTTAGGTCAGTTTCTTGCGCTGATTTCAAATCTGAAATCCGTTTATCTCTATCACGTCGGGTTCTTAAGATATTTGTGAATAAATATATTTTTGGGAAACCGTTATTTGCTCCGTTTCATTTTTACTATATAACTTAATAAAAATTAATAAAAAGCAACATAATTCTACTTTTTATACTGTTAAAAGATGCATGACATATGTTACGCGATTTTTCAAATAGTTACTGTATTTTGAAATAATTCTGAGCAAAATATGGCTTCTAGAAGTTGTAGAAATTCGGCTGATCTGTTCTGTTACGTGTGCGGATATTTTACCGATCGTGTTGACCAGAAAAACTTTACACCATTACTAAAGATAGCATATGAACTTTATTTCGATTCGAAAGTTGATGATGCAAATAAATCTTGGAAGCCAAATGCGGTTTGTTCGATACATTGGCAGGTTGGTTACGAAAATCGCCGAAGCATAAGTCGATGCCTTTTGGCGTGCCAGTAATATGGCGTGAACATACAAATCACACTACTGATTGTTACTTCTGCTTGACAAATATCCATGGTTTCACTTTTAAAACTAGAAAGTCTGTGGTTATCCAAATATTGAATCGGTTTCGAAACCAGTGCCTCATGATCCAATCACGTGTCCGATCCAAGTACCACCAGAACAATATCCGTTGGACGTAAATGAACCATCAGAAAGTGATAGTTTACCTGCTTTAGAATCTAATTCTGACTCAGATTACATACCGGTGAATGATGGTGTTTACTTAATTAACCATTCAGAACTTTCAGATCTAATACGTGATCTCGCTCTTACCAAAGGACAAGCGGAATTACTCGGTTCGCGACTCAAAGAATGGAATCTTTTAGCGCCCAATACTCCGATATCTAAATTTCGTCATAGAAACAGAGAACTTGTTCAATACTTTGAGATGGATGATGACATTTGCTATTGCAAAGATGTAAACGGTCATGAGCACATAGTCAACGAATGGCGATTTTTCATCGATTCTTCCAAGACTAGTCTAAAAGCCGTGTTATTGCATAACATAAATTTTTTTTCATCAATTCCAGTCGCCTACTCTGTTCATATGAAAGAAACTTATGACAATATGGCTATACGTTTGGAAAAAATAAAGTACAATGACTACCAATGGCGGATTTGTGGAGACCTAAAGGTCATTGCAATTCTCACTGGCATGCAGACTGGGTATACAAAATTTTGTTGCTTCCGATGTGAATGGGACAGCCGCAACAGACAGGAACATTATGCAAGAAAGGTGTGGCCTATCCGGGATCGTATGCAGCTCGGGCATAAAAATGTAATACGCGAGCCATTAGTTAACAAAGACACCTTCATTTTACCACTGTTACATAAAAAGTTGGGGCTCATGAAGAATTTTGTAAAAGCGTTAGATAAAACGAGCAAAGCTTTCACTTATCTTCGAGAAAAGTTTCCGCAAGTTAGCGATGCAAAGATAAAGGAAGGTATCTTTGTAGGACCTCAGATTAGGAAAGTTATTGCAGACAAACAATTCGAGAACTTGTTACATGGTAGGGAACTTCGCGCATGGATGGCATTCAAATCGATCGTCGATAACTTTCTGGAAAATCACAAATCTGTCGACTATGTTGCATATTGTTAAGCAGTGCATAGATGCATACATAATTATGGGCTGTAACATGTCCCTCAAAATCCATTTGCTCGATTCGCATCTTATCTTTTTCCCTGACAACCTTGGCGAAGTCAGTGATGAACATGGAGAATGATTCCATCAAGATATCGCCGTAATGGAGTCACGTTATCAAGGACGGTGGAGTGTGACCATGCTTGCCGATTATTGTTGGATGCTTCATCGCGATGTACCACATGCCATTCACCGACGAAAGTCGACTGCAAAGAAATTCAAGCCTACATAACTGTTATACTTCTTGTACGAATGATGTTGTAATACTGTATGCGTTGTTAAAAAACTTCAATTGCATATTTCTAGAGATCCCGACCTGATAGCGAAAAACGGTTTGCAGATTTAAAAACAGCGCATTAAAATTGACCAGAAAAACATAGAAATGTTAGAGAAAGAAAAAAAAAGTTTTTTTTTGTTAGTCAGTGTAATTAATACAAGTAGTACATGCACTGCAGTGTAATGAAAAATTTTGGTGATACAGTGATCTAATACAGTGTGGGTATTATTATTACAGTACAGGTAAATATGTTTTATAGTGTATTTTTCTTGTGATGGTTAATTATTGTTAGACATATGTGTACATGTACTCGATACATTATGTAGTCCAATTATCCGAACATTTGATTATCCGAACGATGCTCGGTCCCATGGGGTTCGGATAAATGGAGTTCTACTGTAATGAGTTATTTATATTTGCTACATCGGTTGTTCCAAGACCTTGGAATAGGCGGGAGTATGTGCTCTTCATTGTGATATCATACAAAATTATCGGAATAGAATAGCTAGAACACAATGTAATAACATACAACATAGCAGAAAGGAAAAGCTAGTACACACTGTGATAACATATAATATTGAGGAAGAGAATAACTTTAACTCATTGTGATAACATATAATATTAAGGAAGGTAATAACTATAACACACTGTGATGGAAGAGAATAACTATAACACACTGGGATAACATATAATATTAAAGAAGAGAATAACTATAACACACTGTGATAAAACATACATTAAAGAAGAGAATAACTATAACACACTGTGATAACATATAATATTAAAGAAGAGAATAACTATAACACACTGTAAAAAAAAAGGTAAAGGATCCCGTTTACACGCCCACTGAGGCATACTGGGAATATGGTGTTAGGACCATATTTTCTTGACCATCGGTACACTAGGGGTGATGTGGTCAACATCACGCAGGCCGCCTTAACCTTCCCAGAGTTGCTCTGGTACCCAGTTGGGGCTGGGTCGACACAGGAGCCGTTTACGGCCTAAAAAAAATCCCACCTCATCCCACATACCCACTGAGCTGGGAAGCCAGTGCACTAACCACTATGCTACCGCGGCTCCCTAACACACTGTGATAACATATAATATTAAAGAAGAGAATAACTATAACACACTGTGATAACATATAATATTAAAGAAGAGAATAACTATAACACACTGTGATAACATATAATATTAAAGAAGAGAATAACTATAACACACTGTGATAACATATAATATTAAAGAAGAGAATAACTACAACACACTGTGATAACATATAATATTAAAGAAGAGAATAACTATAACACACTGATAACATATAATATTAAAGAAGAGAATAACTACAACACACTGTGATAACATATGATATTAAGGGAGAGAAAAGCTAGAACACACTGTGATAATACTAAAAAGTCTGTATGTTAACTTCACATATACTGCTGGGCAGAGCAAACTAACTTTTGAGGTGAAGACAGGAGTATGATAGAGATGCCCCTTATCAACAACTTTATTTTTGACAGTCATAGACTGGGTGATGTGCCAGACCAAGAAGAATAAGATGAACAACGTTTTCTACACTAGAAGATCTGGAATATGCAGATGACATTGCACTACACGCGCATTCACATCAAAGCTTTCAAGAATAAACAGATAGACTGAATAAGTATAGCCAGAAGGTGTGCCTGAACATCGATCTAAAGAAAACAGAGGTCATGACACTCAATGTGGACAATCCTGAGTCCATAACAATAAGGAACCACACGCTGGAACAGACAGACACATTTACATACCTAGGATGAATAGTAACACCTGATGGCGGAACAAGCAAAGACATCAACGACAGAATGAATAAAGTGAGAACAGAATTTGCTAGTCTCAACAACATCTGGAAGTTTTCCCAGTACAGCACAAACACCAAATTAATATTATATGAGATCTGTTCCCTGTGGTGCGGGATGCTGGAGAGTAACATAGAAGGAAATGACGAACTAGTCCTTTTTCCACACAATCTGCTTAAGGAAAATTCTCCGAATCTTTTGGCTGAATACCATCACCAATCATGAACTGCTTACTCGGAGTAACAAGGAGAACATGCATACCATCATAGCTGGCAGACGCTGGAGTTGGGTTGGCCACGTCCTCAGAAGAGACCCTGATGCCGTCTTAAGAACAGTTATGCTATGGACCCTTGAAGGAAAGCGATAGCGGGCGGGGCCAACCAAAATCAACTTGGCAGAGTCTGGAGGCCGAGAAGTAAAGAAAGAGCCAGAGCTGGGGCACTGCACGAAGGATGGCCGCCGACCGAGCAAAGTGGAAGCAGATTACTGCTGCCCTACAAGACGCCACTAGGCGAGATGGCCACTGACTCCTTTGACAGTCGGTGGCTATGGATAAAAGAAGAAGAAGACACTAATAACATATAAAATTAAGGAAGAGAACACACTGTGATAATAATAGCGCCCCTTCAGTCACAACTGATTATGGAAATGCGCCCCCGAGGTGACATCCCTATACTGCTATTGTCTTGTTTCTTTCAAAGTTGTCTCCTCTCTCCTGCTTGCCGTGGGAGCTTCTGTTCTCTCCTGCTTGCCGTGAGAGCTTCTGTTCTCTCCTGCTTGCCGTGAGATCTTCTGTTCTCTCCTGCTTGCCGTGAGAGCTTCTGTTCTCTCCTGCTTGCCGTGAGAGCTTCTGTTCTCTCCTGCTTGCCGTGAGAGCTTCTGTTCTCTCCTGCTTGCCGTGAGAGCTTCTGTTCTCTCCTGCTTGCCGTGAGAGCTTCTGTTCTCACCTGCTTGCCGTGAGAGCTTCTGTTCTCTCCTGCTTGCCGTGAGAGCTTCTGTTCTCTTCAGCTTGCCGTGAGAGCTTATGTTCTCTCCTGCTTGCCGTGAGAGCTTCTGTTCTCTTCAGCTTGCCGTGAGAGCTTCTGTTCTCTTCAGCTTGCCGTGAGAGTTTCTGTTCTCTCCTGCTTGCCGTGAGAGCTTCTGTTCTCTCCTGCTTGCCGTGAGAGCTTCTGTTCTCCTCAGCTTGCCGTGAGAGCTTCTGTTCTCTTCAGCTTGCCGTGAGAGCTTCTGTTCTCTCTTGCTTGCCGTGAGAGCTTCTTTTCGCCCAATCTGAAGAGGCGCCGTAGAGAGCATCGCCACATGGTGCGATCGGTAGCTTCATCCTCTCAGGCTGCTGGATATATACTGTTAAAAAAAAGAAACGCAACCTTTTTGGTGTTACTTTTATAAAAGATATTCGCTGATTGGACATCAGTCAACCTATCAACTGTGTCCACCTGGTCATTAACTTCTCGTGGTTACCTGAATTGTACTCACCTCATGATTCGTGAGGTCACGAAAGAGGTCAAGGTCAAAACAACATTTTTGACAATAACTCGTGACAGGTTCATGAGAATCCCGTGAAACTTACTGAACACAAAACTCTCTGACCATATTATTGAATGCCTATAAAAGATTGATGCTCCTCGAGTAAATCCAGTTGAAAATTCAATGCGCAAGTATGGCTCATCTCACTACTGAACAACGACTCATCATCATTGGACGTTTACAGACTGGACAGTCACAAAGTGTAGTGGCCAGACAATTTAATGTGGTTAGAAGCACCATTAGTCGCCTTTGGAGTCGATTTCAAGAAACTGGCTCAGTGGCAGACCGGCCGCGCAGTGGAAGACCCAGAGTCACAACTCCTGCCGAAGACCGCTTCATACGGCTGCGTAACCTCAGGAATCGACTTGCATCTGCGTCCTCCACAGTCCAGTCAATGTCAGCAGCTCGTCGAATTTCAGATCAAACGGTCAGGAACCGGCTGCACGACTCTGGTCTTTGGGCTAGAAGACCCTACAGAGGTCCTGTTCTTACGGACCGGCATCGCCAGAACCGACTGCAGTGGGCAAACCAGCATCGTCAATGGACCTTTGGGAATGACTGGAGACGGGTTTGGTTTAGTGATGAATCATTTTTTGTGCTCCAGCGACACGATAGACGGAGAAGAGTTTACCGCAGAGTCCATAAGCGCTACGCCCAGAACAGCGTTGATGAGGCTCCTCCACATGGTGGTGGAGGTGTAGGGGGGAATCAACTTCATGGGAAGAAGTGACCTGGTGCAAATCGAAGGACGCCTGAATGCCCAACGATACGTCGCTGAAATTCTTCGTCCTCACGTCCTTCCACTTCTGGCTGCACGATGGTCGATTTTTCAGCAGGATAACGCTCGACCTCATGTGGCACAACTCACCACCCAGTTCCTCGCTGACAACAACGTCCAGACCATTCCGTGGCCAGTCATGTCATCAGACATGAACCCCATAGAACACTTATGGGATGAACTCGACAGACGACTCCGCCAGCGAGACGTGGCTCCAGCCAATCTCCGACAGTTGTCTCTTGCACTGCAGGAAGAGTGGGCAGCCATCCCACAACAACAGATCCAACGGCTAATCGGATCCATGTCAAGGAGATGTCGTTCTCTGATAGAGGCCAGAGGAGGCCATACACCTTACTGAAACGGAGGCCTCAGTCGCAAAGAATAAAAGTCCAAACCAAATTTAATGAACGTCATTTCATTGTTAAAGTCTGAAAGTTTCTTCATGCCAAGACTGAAACATTAATTCCGTAAAATAAAATTTTGGTACAAGTTTTAAATTTGGTGTCCATTACCACTGCAATAATGTTGCGTTTCTTTTTTTGAACAGTATATATCCAGTCCCCTCATGTCTCTCTTGTACACATCTGTGAACCTCAGCTACGGTCTCCCAAATGTTCTTTTGCCATCTGTCAGTTGCCGGTAGAAGATATCTTTCGAGATGTGACCATGTTCCATGCATTATTTATTTATTTAAATAATACTTGGCCCAGTAGGTATCAAGCGGTGGGAGTTTAATCTAACTTCTTCGTCCTTGTCGTTCGCTCTTAAATTCCCACATTTATATCTCTTATAAAGCTCAGGCTTCTCTCATCACCATACAGTTTCTCCCTCAACTGGGTTAGAGAAGACCACACTGCCACCTTGCTCCTCTCATCGAGCCGGCAGTTTTGGAGTACATGTTCTACTGTCTGTTTGTCCTCCCTGCATGGACACTCATCTGTTTGTCCTCCCTGCATGGCCACTCATCTGTTTGTCCTCCTTGCATGGACACTCATCTGTTTGTCCTCCTTGCATGGACACTCATCTGTTTGTCCTCCCTGCATGGAAACTCATCTGTTTGTCCTCCCTGCATGGCCACTCATCTGTTTGTCCTCCTTGCATGGGCACTCATCTGTTTGTCCTCCCTGCATGGACACTCATATGTTTGTCCTCCCTGCATGGACACTCATCTGTTTGTCCTCCCTGCATGCACACTCATCTGTTTGTCCTCCCTGCATGGACACTCATATGTTTGTCCTCCCTGCATGGACACTCATCTGTTTGTCCTCCCTGCATGGACACTCATATGTTTGTCCTCCCTGCATGGACACTCATCTGTTTGTCCTCCCTGCATGGACACTCATCTGTTTGTCCTCCCTGCATGGACACTCATCTGTTTGTCCTCCCTGCATGGACACTCATCTGTTTGTCCTCCCTGCATGGACACTCATCTGTTTGTCCTCCCTGCATGGACACTCATCTGTTTGTCCTCCCTGCATGGACACTCATCTGTTTGTCCCCCCTGCATGTACACTCATCTGTTTGTCCTCCCTGCATGGACACTCATCTGTTTGTCCTCCCTGCATGGACACTCATCTGTTTGTCCTCCCTGCATGGACACTCATCTGTTTGTCCTCCCTGCATGGACACTCATATGTTTGTCCTCCCTGCATGGACACTCATCTGTGTCTAATTTTCAGTTTGTTGAACAGATGGTATCTGTGACAGAGAATTATGAAAAATAGATTTTATTATCTACATTTTTCTTCCACCTGGCTTCACCTTGCTTCCCTATTAGTTACGCACGGTTTGTTAAAGTAAAACCCTCCTACACTCAGATATCTGTCTCTTTCTTAAGTTAGCACGCCTATTTTCTTTTCTGTTCTCTATTGTCTTAGGAATTTAACAGACCTATTAGCTAACGTTGAGCCGGTTGCTTGTAATTATAACGCCAGCGATTGGAAAATCGTCGAAATAGGATCAGACAGGTAAACGGAACGCGTAGAGAGGGGACGGGGTGGTGGATTTGTAGAGAATCAAGGGCGACTATTTCAAAAATAAGTCGTACTTTTGGCAAAGGGGGAGATAAGCTAATGAAGTTAAAACGTAGTTTCGGTAGACATTGGTCAGGGGGACGTAATCTGAGACTAAGGGGAGATAAATTACAATTTACCCACCCCCTGAATCCGTCCACTTGGAACGTAATTTAGATACAGCGAGAGTCGCCAGATCAAAAGACGGTTTCGCTCGCGGCCAGGGTCTGCGAGCGGTAAAAGTGTGAATTTTTCCTCTGATTCAGAATTTGAGCGAAGAAAAGCCCGAAATCTGGACGAAGGTGCTATATATACCTGTCACAAAAAGTAGGGGATATTGAATTTAAAAGTTATCCAAAGACAATATATTTCAAATTAGTTCATTTATTCCTTCGTACAAGTAAACTTGAGCATCATAACAAGACATTTGCGGTATAAGAAGTGTTATGGCTTTACTCACATGATTTTAGTCGTACTGGCAACCAAGGCGGGGTAGGTACTTCATTTTCACAAAAATATTCCAATATTTCTAAAAACGTGTAGGGCCCCCGTTTGCCGCTAAACATGCATTGCAACGACGTCTCATACTGCAAATAAGCCTTCTGATGTTGTCTTGAGAAATTCTCTGCCACTCCTGCTGAAGGGCCTGGGCTAACTGCTGAAGAGTCTGTGGAGCGGCTGGACGTTGTTGGACGCGTCTATTCAGGAGGTCCCACAAATGCTCAATAGGAGACAGGTCGGGGACATCGGCGGCTACAGTAACGTTCGGATATGCTGCATCTGAAGGTCATCTTGGACGACGCGAGCACAGTGAGGACGTGCATTGTCATCCTGGAAGATGAAATCTTGTCCGTGCCGTTGAGCAAATGGCACAACGATATGCTCGATGATGTTGTCACGGTAGTAGAGCCCTGTGATATTGACCTGGCATATGTGAAGGTCGGTCCTGTCATTCATACATATGCCTACCCACACCATTACACTGCCACCTCCATAACGGTTGTGTGCAACAGTTGCAGGAGGCTGGTAACGCTTACCTCGCCGTCGCCAGACACGTATTTGACGATCATGAAAATCCAAAACGAAACGGGACTCATCAGAAAACATCACTGATGCCCACTAATGATTGGTCCACCGATGATGACGTTGGCATCAATCCATTCTTGCTCGCCTGTGTTGTGGTGACCTGGGCAAAGCTACAAACGGTCTGCGTGAGGCCAGTTGCACTTGGTGCAAACGGTTTCGTGCTGTCTGAGTTGAGACCCGGATCCCAGTGGTCTGTTGAAGGTGTTGCTGAAGTTGAGTAACATTTAGAGTCCGAGTTCTGAGGGCCTGAGTAACAAGAAGTTGAACTTGACGGCGTGTAGTGACTCTTGGGCGGCCAGTCCGAGGCAGATCAGCCACTGTGCGGAAATTTTGATACCTGTTCCACAGTCTGCTGACAACTGACTGTGAAACATTGAGGTTCCGAGCAACATCCACTTGCCGACTTCCGGTTTGCAACATGCCTATGCCTTTCCATCTCTGCTGTTCTGTCAAACGTTTCATGACGAAGAAAAGAAATGTTATCTGTTGCAGAGTCTTTTTATACCTGTCCATGGTGAGTTGTGTTCATCAAACCCGAGATACACGCATTTTTGTGAAAAAGAATAATGTGTGAACTTTACGGATGGGCCCCACCTGTGTTCTTGGGATTGGCTTACTCATCACGAGTCACCAGGTCAACATGATATTGCACGTGAGAGTGGAGAAGAGCGTGCTCGATATGTCCATACAACTATTAAAATACGAAATCCACTCTTTTGTAAAATAATACATACCATCTTAAAATATTCCCTACTTTTTGTGACCAGTATATAACAAGTACGAGCGATTTCTACCCATATTTAGATATATATACTCTAGCTTTTAAAACCCACTATTCAGTACCAATAGGATTTTTCAGAATCAACAAGCTTCGATTTAGAGACCATTGTTAAAGTGGATTTCTTATTATTTTCGATCGGAGAAGTTCTAAATTTCTGTGTTTGTGGTAAATATTATACTAGCAGGTTGAGTGATTTAATTGCTAAGTCCGTATTTTATTTCACTAAGATTTTTCTATGTAGAGTGATCTAAGGGTTAAGTCCGGCATTTATTTCACTAGTTTTTTGTGCTTATTGGCTAGCGAATTAAAATAATCTATAGCTAAATTGTTCCGGCTGTAGCGTTAATCTAACTAACTGATATTAACCAGTAAGAGATATTTAATTGACTAGTAAATGCAATATTCATTTTGAGTACTGACGAAATAAATATTTATTTCTAATTCACGATGATTAAATTTTGTAAATGACTAGAATTTATTTCACGGGAGTTTTTAAACGATAAGACAAGCTCTAAGCTTATAGTTTCTAATTAAAGTTAAATAACCGAAGTGGATAATAATATTATATTTTACGCGGGTGAGGATAGAATTGAGAATACTATATGGTGGTTAATTATTTTTTATTTTTCTTCTTATACACAGTACTGGGTCATACCCAAAATCTACCAGCGGCCTTAATCGGTGAAAAAGTCTAATCTGAGAAATAATGGACCTATGTCCAACAATACCAAAGAACATTCTCACTTAGTTATCGGGTCTTCAAGGTGAACCTGTCTGGCTTCGTGTTTACACCCAGAAAGAGACAGAGTACCAACCCAAAGAACATTAAGAATAAGTTTGTAACTGGGCCGATAAGTATCCAGATTTCTTTTTCCCAAGTTCATTTACATTCATCCCGTTGTGGCTGTAATATAATACATTAATAATACGAACCACACATTGTAATAATATGCGAATCTACACATGTACGATATACTGTAAATAAACATGGCTACAAACTGAACATGCTTTTACTGAGTGCCTTCTGAAACATGTGTGTGCTTGTGTAGATGACGAGGTAATGCTTATATACATACATCATAACATTACATGGTGGCAGCGGTCGATACCGGACTGACGCAAAACAGCTACACGATAACACGTGAGTACAGTATTCGGCTAATTTTCGTCATCGAGGTGAGCCATGGCGGCGAAACAATATCGCAACGCACCGCAAATGAGATTCGCCGGTCAAGATGATAAGAGTGAAGCTTTCTTGTTATGGCGCCAACGCATAGATCTATATTCCAAGACCACTGGTCTGGAAGGACAAACCCTAACTCCATATATCCTAGAAGCATTGGACGATGAAGGTTTTTTTAAAAATTTACAACAGTTTTTGCTACCGCCATGCCTGTGGAGTCGGCGACAGACCCCGCAGCCATATTGGACGAATTTGAAAAACGTCTGATAATCAAAAGCATTCACACGAACTTTAGAGCGGCAAGATTAGAACTTCACCACCTGCGACAGACAAACCTAGTGAAAGTCTAGATGATTTTTTTCACTCGCATCAAGGAGAAAACAAGTGTATGCAAATTTAACAAAGAAGAAGAAAAAGAGCGAATTATCGAACAGATCCTTCTCAGCACACCAATGCCAGAGTTCCAGAAATGGATACTGAGCCAGAGTGATACACTAACTTTACAACAACTTCTGGATGAAGGCAGGAAACACGAGGCACAAGCACTAAACATTAAACAAATTCAGCAAGGTACATTAGCAGCCCAGGTGGATGCAGTGAAAAGCTATAAACCTAGACACAACAAAGCAACTGGTTCGAAGCAACAAGAAAAACACAACACAAGCAGAGGTGCTATGTGTAAATGTTGTGGCCTAAACCACATACAAAAACCACTGTCCAGCTAAAGACTCTACAATGTCATTACTGCAGAAAGAGGGGCCACTGGATAAAAATTATGTTTCAAGAGGAAACAAGACAGTGCTCAACACAAACTTCACAGCAGAAAGTCGTCAAAACAAACACACTCTATGATGACTGAGGACCTTGACTCCAGTGAAGAAAGTGATCCTTCCACTTTTGATACTGTGAAGATACTAACTTCAGTAATGAACCAAAGAGAACGCAGGCTTTCTGCAAGGTACAATTCCGAATACCAGGAATTAAAAGGCACAAAGAAAGATATATTCGGTTCAAGATAGACACAGGTGCCCAAGGTAACACTCTACCCTTAAGAATATTCAGACAGATCATGCCTGACAAGGTGGATAAGCAAGCATTTCCCGCAAGGGATGTATATAGTACGAGTGTCAGGACGAAGCTAAGAGCTTACAATGGAACAAGGTATAGACTGTTTTTGGAGGCAGATATGTAGGTGGAAATTGACAGAGATACAACGGTAAAATTCCTCCAAGGATAACATTTAAGGATAAAAACATAATGCGTAGGCTGCTGATGTACATGATCGCCTAGACCTCGCGGGACATCACCCTCCATAAAATTTGAACTTGCTAGACCGGAGGGGAACGAGGGGGTGGGGGGGAAAAAAAAAATATGGGGGGGGGGGGGGGGGGGGGGGGGGGGGGGGGGGGGGGGGGGCACGAACCTAGGGTGGGGGGGGGGGGGCGGGGGGTGGGGAGGGGGGGTGGTTGGTGGGGGGGGGGGGTGGGGGGGTTGGGTTGGGTGGTGGGGAGTTCGGGGGGGGGGGGGGGGGGTGGGGGGGGGGGGGGGGGGGGGGGGGGGGCGAAATAGGAGATGAAAAGTAAAAAAAAATATCTTCAAGGTCCCCCCCCAAATTGACAACAGAGGTACGAAGAATTATAGGTGAGAATATGAGACGTTTTTTTGCGATAAAGCCAAAGTTCGCTTGATTTGAATTTGAGGCCTCGGAAAGACCAGCAGAGAGAGTCTCTGAAAAACAACAAATTACAAAAATTAAGAAAAGTACATTT